>JBBBDQ010032675.1:0-520000 GCA_037127315.1 Ascarosepion bandense | reverse complement strand
AGCGTGATCATAAGTTGTAATACCTTTAAATAAACATATAAAAAAAAATAACATTCTGGGTGCTCCTTTTTTTGCTTGGGCGATCATGTCTCGAAAGAGACATGACTGACTGGGCAGAATATTTTTCCGCGGTAGTTTGCCATTACTTTCTGCGGTAGACTGGTTGCCAAGCGAGGTTATAGAACCCAATCTGTTTTGCTATTGAACCCACAGCTGGAGGGAGAAGAGAAGGATTAAGGGTATTTGCTCGAATACAACGAATTCCACTGGAATTTGAACTCGGCTCTTCGATTTCTCAGTCCGAACTGATATCCACTTCACCACTTTTTTTTTTTTTGTTTTACTTAATCCTTGGGCCAGACTTGTTAACAACACCGTTTGTTCGTTTTTTTATATTTATTATTAATATGTCTTTTTTCATCATATTTCGATTTCTGCTTTGGTCTCACTACCAACCAAGTCTACGAGGAGACCTAAGGCAGGTCGTGGCGTGTTGTTATGACTCCATTTCATGTTTTTCTATTTTCCCTATCATCCCTAGCGTTACATACATAAAGTTTTCCTTAGTCTGTGGGCTGTACTTAATAAGACAATTTTTTGTATATCTGTTAAGCTGGGGTTTCCAGGGATTCTTTCAATGTGTTGTTTTGTTCCATTTTTTATCATTCCAAGTGCACCTATTTTCACTAGCACAACTCTCATTATTATTATTATTATTATTATTATTATTATTATTATTATTTATTGAATGACGTCGCTCTGTTCACACGATATGATATCTTTTGTTCTGTTTTTTCTCTTTTTGTGGGCCATATAGGGAACAGAGTCAACAACAGACGGTCTCGCAAGCACTGGGTGAAAACTCTCCTCAAAGCGACTCCAAGGAACTGGACAGTCCTCGCAGTATAAATGGTCAAACAAAAATGGAAGATCCCCAACAGGCAGTGTACGCCAATCTACAGAAAGCCTCCACTTTAAACGCGTCCACCCCTATGTTACAGAATATAATTCCAAACAACAACACGACCAACAACAATCCACCCGGACCATCGGTAGTGTCGGTAAATAATGGAACACCGACTGATGTCTCAAACATGGGCGCAATGCTATCGGATTATCAATCGTTATAATTTTTTTTCTTTCTCGTTATTTTAATTTTTAATTTTAAAATTTAAAAAAAAAAATTCCGGAACTTTTGTCTTCATACTTAAGGCAACGACTGACCCATCTTTTAAAAAAAAAGAAATAAAAAAACATAACAAAAAAAAAAACAAACACAGCAAAAAATATTTCTTTTTGTATTTTAAATTTAACAAGAGAAGAAAGAAAGACATAACATTTTTTTTTCTCCAAATTTTTTTTTTTTTATTCATTGAAAAATAAACATTTTCGGAAACGAAACACAGTTATCTTCTGGAATTAAAAGAAATTTATAAATAAATAATATTAATTATATGCAACAAACACCACGTAGACATAAACACAAGAATAAAACATTTTTCTCCCACTTACATTTTTTAATTCTCTTTACAATAAATAAATAAATAAATAAAATGGAACTCTATGGGGGAAAATAAATTTTAAAATATCTAACCATATTTTTAATACAAGGCTCACAAAGCTAAGGATTTAGAATATTTTAAAAATAATGTATACACACTATTTGTTAGCATCTGTGTTTCTAAATACTAAATTTAGCTCATTTTTTTTCAGGTGAATTGATATAATAAGTACAAGATTAATTCTTGTGATATATTAAAAAAAAAAAAGAATTTGAGGATATAACTGATATTTTACGAATATTTATTTAGAGTAACTTTTCAGGTTTCACAGTTCTATGATCTTCATAAGTTACATTAATATGCCGTGGCACGTATCGCAAGTGTATATATATATATATATATATATATATATATATATATATTAAACAAGTTGTGTTAAACGATAAAGACAACATAGTCTTATATATTTTCTTTTGAATTTTTTAATATTTTCTGATTAGACTTTTTATTTCCGAATTATATTTGTATAAAAATTGTCCAAAAGTTGTCCTAGTACTTACGAACGTCATCGTTGATCATCAGGGACTATATTACAGTTGAAAAATCAAGTATTGCCTTGTAGCAGGAAAAGTGTCACAACATTTTTAAAGAAAATTAATAAACATTATGAAAAATTTTTAAATTCAAAGGCAGTAATAATGTAAGCAATATGCACACGTGAAGATATGTGCTCACGTAGATGCGTGAATTATATGGAATAATTGGTTGTTAAAGATTTTTAATGCCGTTAGAGAATTTGAACTTCGAAGGAACTAATTATGTAAATAATCAAATTACTCAGAGGCAAATAATTGTTTATCTTAATTATATTTCAAATAAACCCTCTACTTGTGTTTAGAGGGTTAATTTGAAATGTGCATGATGCTTGCATTAATACTGCCTTTGAGTTTTAAAATTCTTCATAGCGTCTATTTATTCTCTTTTAAAATGTTGTAACACTTTTCCTGCTCCAAGGCAATATTTGATTTTTAGAACTAGTCTGTTATTGTTCACCAGAGTACACACTGCCCGACTAAGGGATTGAACTCGAAATCACTATGTTACCAAGTCCGCGAAATATCACTTTAATACACTCGGCTACTGTTCTGCAAATTAAGTTAATAATTGCTTTTCCTTAGACTATAAATTAGATAATCGATTAGAAATAAAACGGATATATATATATATAAGTCCAGAAGAAGATTTGGCAAATAATCCAAATAGATCTTAGTAATGTTAGGTTAAATATTAAATATTAAAAACTCATCCACCGAGAGCTCGATCTAAATTTAATTTACAGAGCAGATATTTATTTCATATGTAAATTCAATATTTTACATTTGAGGAACAGCCATTTCTACAGGCTCTCAGGGTCCACTTCCTCAACCCTAGCAGGACGTACAATTACAATCTCTCTCTCATTCATATATATATATATATATGCGAGAGAGGAGATTTAATTAGGCATATGGAGAAATTAAACTATTGGTTAGAAACATAGCTGCTTTCGAAGAAGGTGTGTATATTTTAAATAATATTTTATTAGAAATTACATTTAAAAAAAAAAAGTTCAACCATTAAACAATGATTAATTTATATAATAAAAAATAGTTTTAATTTATATTGATATCTAATTAAATTCAGGGATATAAATAAGAACTTATAGATTGTTTAGTAATAATGTACAGATTTTGGTATTTGTATTAATAATTAACTAAGTCAACATGAAAAAATATATTTAGAAATATTAGTTTCGTTTTTTAATCTTTTTTTTAACAAACGCCCACATACAAAAAAAACAAAAAACAAAACAAAACAAAAAAACGAAAATTAAAATGATATGTAATATGGAGGAAAAAAAAAGAAGAAATTTTATACACACATTGGCTTCCTTCTTTCCTGCTTCACATTTTCCGATTTTAATATATTGGGACGTATTTTCTGTTTTATAATAACAGCCAAAAAATTGAACATCTTCGAAATGTTTTTATGAAAATTACGGATGAACAGAAAAGACAAAACATTGCTAACAGGAAAGCAAACCAAAAAAAAAGAAAAAATATGGATGGACAAAAGAGACAAAACATGACTAACAAAAATTATGGATTAATGGAAGAGACAAAACATGACTAACAAAAAAAATATACAAAAATAATATTAATAAAGATGTTTTTTTGTTTTGTCATTTTTTTCGCCCCCCCCTTTTCCCCGCTGGAAGGTAAAAATCGATAAATGAATCCACAAAAGACAATCTGTTTTAATTATCGAACAGCAAGAAAAAAAAAACATCTCTGAATAATCTATATGTATAAAAAGACAGGATAAAAAGAATAATTAAAAGACGTTTTCAGAAGAAAAGAAAAAAAAACTTTTTGGTTTTAAGGAGAAAAAAAAACTTTAACAAGAATTAAAAAGAAATAAGAAGAAACAATGAAAATCGTATCTTGAAAACTTTACGACACACAACAAAACGTGAAAAAAATAAAACATAAAAATTAAATGAAACCCTATTTGAAAAGCAAAAATAATTAAAGAAAATTCTTGTAATTGTTCATTGTCATTTTTTCTTTTTCATGATTTTCCCGCCTTTCTTTCTTTCAGCGCTGAGTTAGAGACGTGCAAAAATTCCCAGCGAAAAGAAAAAAGGTTTTCAAAAAGAGGTAAAATGAAAAAAAATGCTGGGAAGTTTTTAACATATTTAATTTTTACTTAGTCTTTACTGCAATAAAATGACATTCGTGGCCATTTTTAACATGACTCGGTAACAAAACGATCACACTGTTTTAAATTTATTTATTTATTTTTAAAATTAGCATCTGGCAGTAAAACGGAATGCATGGTCAACAGTAAAAAGAGGAGCTTAAAACGCCAACTACATTATAAAAATCAAGCAGGTACAGAAATTTCAATACCTGGGAAGTCTTCTAACAGAAGACGGAAAGTGCGACACTGAGCTTAGAAGGCGAATTAGTATAGCCAAAGAAGCATTCCAGAAGCTGAATAGAGTATTAAGAGACAGGTAAACTTTGCTAGAAACGAAGAAGAGAGTACTGGAGTGTTATGTGATGTCTGTCCTTCAATATGGCAGCAAATGCTGGAAAATATCATCAAAGATGAAGGAAAATCTTAAAGTAACCGAAATGTGGTTCTACAGCAGGATACTGCGGATACAATGGATCGAGCATGTGAACAATGATGAGGTTTTGGAGAGGATGGAAACGAAAAGGAATCTAATTGTTAACATCTAGATAAGACTGCTAAAGTTCCTCGGATATATAATGAGGAAGGAAGGCTTGGAGAATCTGATACTTACAGGTCAGATAAACGGAAAGAGAGACAGATGAAAGTAGCGCCTAACATACTTGATTGGGTTGAGCAAGTGAATGGCAGAGCGGGGTTTCAGTGGGGTAACAAGAGAAAGCCTGCTAAGAGCCACTACGGAGATGTGGGAGGACATGATCGCCTACGTCCTGAAGGAATATGGCACATAGAAGAAATATTTCAATTTAGTCTAGTCATGCTTAGCGAATTATCAAGTTCAAGTTTTTTATGCCTAAAATATATCCTTAATGAGAGGTAAAAATTTTATTTTACATTATTGTTCACCCAAAACATGGACAAAGAGCCACTCAGGGTAGAGGTATTTTCTGTTTATTGATATTATGGTTAAGAATAGAGCTGAATCCGTCGTTAGAAGGACACGTAAAGTCAATCTTGAACAGGAAACAAAGAGTAAGACTTTACCTCTGTTCCAAGATCCGAGGAGGAGTGCGTATTCCTGTTGGTGAAAGAGAGAAAAAATTAAATGAAATAAATTGTGAATAATTTTCCAGAATTCAGGTGCAGACGTTAGGAGTAAAGAGCTTAAGGACCTGGAAACCCAGTCCTAATTAGGAAACAAGAGATAAGAATCATTCATGTCTACCATTAGAATGTATGACGCTAATCTCCTAGCGAGAAACGCACTGCGCCTCCTTGGCCTCACTCTCTTAAATGACCTCACAATGGAATGACTATATTGGATCCATATCTGCATCTACTGCTAGGAAGGTTGATTCACTGTATCAGACCAGGAATTTCTTTTCGTTAGAATCCATTTTGCACATTTATAAATCTACCATTCGTCTGTGCATTGAATACTGTTACCATATCCGGTCGGGTGATTCTGCTGTTCATCTTTAGGTTCTCGACAAAATTTAAAAAAGGATCTGCAATATAATCGATCCCGACTTGGCAGCCCGTCTTCTGTCACTTTCCTAATGACGTGAATTGGCTTCCCTCTGTTTTTTCTACAAGTATTTCACCCCGACTAATTGTATTTACTCGCGCTACTAGATTGGCACGTAGGTCCCAGCATTTAACCACTGAAATAGTTAAATGTAACCGCCTCTTCTTCTCTAACAGTTTCTTCTCTTGCACTTCCCGCTTGTACAACTAACTTCTATTTGCTTGCTTTCCTGATAGCTTCAACTCCAAAAGTTTAAATGCTATGTCAATTGCAATCTTGTATCTTCTTGATTCCCATCCATCTCTTATTTTTTCTTCAACATCCTAATAGCTACAATCTCTAAAAGTTTAATTGCAACACAAATTGCCATCTTTTATCTTCTTGATTCTCATCCATCTCTTGTCTTTTTTTCAACATCTCAATAGATAAAAAAATAAAAAAAAACACTAATCCTGTTCAAAGACTGAGGAGAAGTCTGAACCGGACGAGCAGCATTTCATGTTTAGAATATATTATAAGCGTTTCTTATTTAGTTATCACGAACTTCGCACTTTGTCATTACCTTCGATAAACAATGCACCATCCCTGTTTGATTATAGGGTTAGTCAGTAGAAAAAATATATCAAAATCGCCGAAAGAAAAAGAAAGAAAGGGATCTCTCATGCGTTTCATGTCTGCTTCAGTGAAATGGAAAAATTTGTCACGTTTTAATCTTTTTATTTTTCCCCACTTACTTAAATAGTGTTCTGCGTTCGTATTTATGATTGCCATTGCAATATTTTGTCAAATTTGTTAAGCTCAAATAATCGACTATTTTATCTCGATCACGAAGAATGACGAAAAAGATATGTCAGAGGAGCAGTTTGGTTACAAAGAAAGAAAGAAAGAAAGAAACCACAGGGAAGGTGATAACGCTCACATGTATTTAACGTCTGCTTCAGTGAAATGGAAACACTTGTCACGTTTTAATCTTTTTATTTTTACTCACTTAAATAATGTTCTGCGTTCGTATCTATGATTGTCATTGCAATATTTTGTCAAATTTGTTTAGCTCAAATAATCGACTATTTTATTTCTATCACGAAGAATGACGAAAAAGACATATCAGAGGCCCTGTTTGGTTTCAAAGAAAGAAAGAACGAAAGAAAGAAAGAAAGAAAGAAAGAAACCACAGGGAAGGTGATAACGCTCACATGTATTTAACGTCTGCTTCAGTGAAATGGGAAAAACTTGTCACGTTTTAATCTTTTTATTTTTACCCACTTAAATAATGTTCTGCGTTCGTATCTATGATTGCAATATTTTATCAAAATATTTATCATTGCAATATTTTGTCAAATTTGTTAAGCTCAAATAATCGACTATTTTATCTCGATCACGAAGAATGACGAAAAAGACATGTCAGAGGAGCAGTTTGGTTACAAAGAAAGAAAGAAAGAAAGAAAGAAAGAAAGAAAGAAACCACAGGGAAGGTGATAACGCTCACATGTATTTAACGTCTGCTTCAGTGAAATGGAAACACTTGTCACGTTTTAATCTTTTTATTTTTACTCACTTAAATAATGTTCTGCGTTCGTATCTATGATTGTCATTGCAATATTTTGTCAAATTTGTTTAGCTCAAATAATCGACTATTTTATCTCGATCACGAAGAATGACGAAAAAGACATGTCAGAGGAGCAGTTTGGTTTCAAAGAAAGAAAGAAAGAAAGAAAGAAAGAAAGAAAGAAACCACAGGGAAGGTGATAACGCTCACGTGTATTTAACGTCTGCTTCAGTGAAATGGAAAAACTTGTCACGTTTTAATCTTTTTATTTTTACCCACTTACTTAAATAATGTTCTGCGTTCTTATCTATGATTGCAATATTTTATCAAAATATTTATCATTGCAATATTTTGTCAAATTTGTTTAGCTCAAATAATCGACTATTTTATTTCGATCACGAAGAATGCGAAAGACAGAATCCACAGGGAAGGTGATAATACTCTCATATATTTTACGTCTGTTTCAGTGAAACTGAAAACCTGTCTACTTCAAATATTTTCTGGTAAGTTATTTGAAAGCTATCACAATGCGTTTAGTAAAATAAAGGAAGGTAAAGAAGGTGTTGGGTATTACCTATTTATTATTCATCAAATATTTTCATTTGTACTCTCTTACCTCTGTAAAGACCTACATTCATACGAATGATAATTACTGCAATATTTTATTAAAGTTGTTAAGTTTAAATAGTCGACTATTTCGTCTCGATCACGAAGAATGACGAAAACGACATATCAGAGACGCTACTTGGTTTTAGCGAAAAAAAAAGAAAAGAAAGTCAATAATGCTAACATGTATTTAACGTCTGCTTCTGGTTACCTTCCCCTTTTCAGGAAGTACTCCAATGACCATATGCATGGACTTGGTGTTTATGTCAGTGAACAGCTCCCTCCAGCTAGAGTGACCTCTCTTGAATCCCTAGACCATTCTTACATGTGTTTCCGTCTCTCTTTAGTAAGCTCGGTTAGCTATCTTTTATTTCTCTACTGCTCCCTATCATACCCTGACTGTTCCGTACTTGACAACATATGAAATAATGTTGATCGATACTGACTTGGCAGACCGGCTGCAACCACTCTCTCACCCGCGTTATGTAGCTTCCCTGTGCCTCTTCTACAAATACTTTCACGGCTTCTGCTCCGATGAACTTAGATCATTGGTGCTGTCTAGGTACGAATTTACACGAGATATTAGATTGGCAACTAGGTCCCACTCTTTTACAGTAAAACAGATAAGATGTAACCGTAATTTCTACTCCAACAGCTTTTCTTGCGCTTCCCGCCTGTGGAATTCCCTTCCACATGTCTGCTTTCCCGACAGCTACAATCTCCAGGAGTTTAAATGTAAGGTCAATAGACACCTCCTATCACACTAACTTGCACCTATTCTCCCAACACTCTCACCATCTACCCAACTCTCATTATCGGTATCCTTGCCCGCCTATCACCCTCCTTCTGACATTTCCTATATCTAACCATACTTTCTCACCACTTTCCCCTCTATGTAACCCCCTGCACAATAGTGGCAGTGGAATGCCTTGCTCGGGGTGAAACGATTATAAAAAATCGTTTGTGCTTAAAGACTTTAATGCCCACCACACCAAGTGACTTGCTGGCGTCCATACTATTAACTTTTCAATCAGTCAGTCCCGTGGATTTCCCCACGCGTTTCTCTAATAACCCTAATAGACCTGACTCACTTCTAGCTTTCTGCTTAACTCTCGGACCCCGCAAATTACCACCCTATCAGCCTCCTTCCGATCTTTGGCAAAGTGTTCGAAGCCATTATCAACGCCGAGCTGGTCCAGCATCTCACAGCCCACAAGCTCCTCTCGGACAAACAGTATGGATTCCGCTTCACCAGGTCTGCTGCTGATATGCTAACGACCATCACCGAGTACATATATCAGGCACTCGATAGGAATGGTGAAGCCCGAACCGTTGCCTTGGATATCTCTAAAACGTTCGACAGAGTCTGGCATGCTGGCCTACTACACAATCTGCGAAGCTATGGTATAATTGGACATTTGTTTGACCTTCCTCTCTAACCGCACATTGAAGGTGGTATTAAACGGACATGCCCCCCCCCCCGATCTACCATACGAACGCGGGTGTCCCTCAAGGCTCTATCCTAGGTCTATGTAACCCCCTGCACAGTAGTGGCAGTGGAATGCCTTGCTTGGGGTGAAATGATTAAAAAGAAAAAATCCCTGACAAACAGCTTTACCCTCTTGGAAACTCTGATCATGCTGCGGTTTCCGTTAATATCTCTTCCACTCCCAATCCAACCAGGAACCTCGGACCAGCAGAATATCTTACTGCTACCCAAGAGCAGACTGGAACGCGTTCCGCAATTTCCTGTGTGACGCCCCTTAGAACAAAGATTTTAGTCTTCCCGTTGAAGACTGTGTATCCGAGGTCTCCTCTTGAGTTAAGGCTGGCATCGATGCTTTCATCCAAGCCAGGAAGTTGTGACTTAAATCCCATTCGTCTCCCTGGTTCTTCCTTGCTTGCTCGGCCGCTATCGCCCACCGGAATCATTTCTTTCGGCTTTATCGGAGACAAGCGTTGGACCATAACAAGCACCTTTTTGCCTCTGCTCGTAATGAATGCAAGAACATACTTAGTGAAGCTAAGCTGCTGTTTGCTGGCAGAATGAAGCAGCGTATATCGTCTCTTAAGTTCGGCTACAAAGACGACTGTTGGTTCTGAAAAAGTTTACTAAATACAATATGTCTTCTTATCAATGAGGCTTACGGCTTATCACGTTGAATACACCGGTTCTCGCTTGATCACCAAAGTTAAGCAACGTTGAGCCTGGAAAGTACTTAGATGGGTGACCGCTTGGGAATACCAGCTGTAAGCGTATAGTGACGGATGTACGTTGTGGAGCAGTCGTGATGCAGTGGATATCGGCTCGGAAAGAGAAATCAGTGAGCCGAGTTCGAATTCCAGTTGAATAACCTGCATTCACTGGTACCCTTGCGAAAAGTATTAATCCCTTTCCCTTATGGGTTAAATAACTAGGGTAGAACTTGGGGACCCTGCCCTTAAAAACAAATCCCAATGAATCTTGATACTCGAAAAGAAAAATGTATTACTAGACACAAAAACTAATATAAACAACAATAAATTGTTGAAAAAAAGGTATTACCAGCAATAAATAAATAAAGTCGAGGTTGATATGCCATGAAAACAAAACAACCAACCAACATCTAATCAATGAATTCAAAGTCCTCACATCTTCAGCGGACAAGGCCGAGTACTTTGCTCGCAGATTCTCCACCAGATCCACTCTGGATTCGTCTGGGGTATATGTACCCGACTTGCCACCTAGAACTGAGACCCAACTGAATGACATCCACATTAACCACTCGATGGTCTCTAACATAATTTCAAACCTTGGCCCACATGAAATGAGCGGAAGTAACGGAATCCCAATCATTGTCCTGAAAAATGTGCCTCTGAACTCTCTTCAATCCTCTCCAAACTCTATAACTACTGCCTGCCTGCTTCTTGCTTTCCTTCCTGCTGGAAGTCCTTCTCTATGGTTCCTTTATTTAACAGTTCTGGAGAACTCTCAAACCACTCTAATTATCGTCCTAATTTTTGGTAAAGTGTTCGAAGCCATTATCAACGCCGAGGTAGTTCAACATCTCACAGCCCACAATCTCTTCTCTAACAAACAGTATGGTTTCCGCTTCACCAGATATACTGCTGATATGCTAGCGACCATTACTGAGTATATATATCAGCCTCTCAATTAGAACGGTGAACCTGTTGCCCTGGATATCTCCAAAGCGTTTGACAGAGTCTGGCATGCTGGCCTTCTATGTAAGCTACAGGTCTATGGTATAACTCAACGAATGCTTGACTTAATCCAGTCATTCTTTTCAAATCGCGTAATGAAGGTAGTATTGAAGGGATATGCCTCCGATAATATCATACGTACGCGGCTCTATTCAAGGCTCTATTCTTGATCCTGCACTGTTTTTGATCTTCATCAACGATCTCCCCGATGTAATCAGATACCGAATATGCATCCACGCTGACGACACCACCATTTACTCTCGCTTCGATTAGAAATCCGCTGAGGCTGCAAAGCAAACCTCGCTGCTGAGCTTGAAAAGAAACCCTAATCTGTTGTGAACTGGAGTAAGAAATGGATCGTGAATTTTAATACTTCCAGAACGAAGCTGCTGCCTGTTAACCATGACAGACAATCGCTTCTACTCCGCCATTAGCATGGACTACATCGAATCCCTAGCTAAATCTGCTGCTAGGAAGGTCGGTTAATTGTGTAGCGCCAGGAAGTTTTTCCCGTTTGAACCCATCCTGCACATATATAAATCTATAAATCTACCATCCGCCCGTTTATAGAATACTCTTGTCATATCTGCTCGGGCACTCCTTTTTTTTTTAATCATATCACCCCGAGTAAGGCGGTAACGCCACTGATGTGCAGGGGGCTACGTAAGAGTGAAAAGATGGGGAAAGAGAAAGCCGGAAACCACATCCTAAACAGGGAACAAGGAATGAGCCTCTTCACCTGTTCAATAGACGTGGATGGAGTGCGAACCGGGTGATAGTTTAGTCTATCTACTCCAATTGAAAAAAAAATCAAAAAGAAAAGAGTGAAAAGATTGGAAAAGAGAAAACCGGAAATCACATCCTAAACAGGAAACAAGGGATGAGCCTCTTCACCTGTTCAATAGACGTGGGTGGCGTGTGAACCGAGCGATAGTTTAGTCTATCTGTGTGAAACATGTGCCCGGTGTTTGTTTGTTTTTTCTTCCTCTTTTTTTCTTTTTTTTTATGGTTTCTTCAATGTTTGGTTGAATGTGCAACAAGTAGACCCGCATTTCCTGCTATTCACCTATGGGTTCTTGACAAAATCCAACGGAATATCTGCCCTGTGATCGATCCCGACTTGGTAACTCAGCTGCAGTTACATTCTCACCGGTCTACTGTGGCTTTCCTCTGTCTCTTTTACAAATATTTGCACAACGTCTGCTCCAACGAGCTTAGATCACTGGTGGCCCCTCTGCATGAATTTACTTGAGCCACTAGACTATCAACTAGGTCTCACCTTTTCACAGTGAAACCAATCAAAATGTAAATCTGAACTTCTACTCCAGTAGCTTCTTTTCTCGCACTTCCCACCTGTGGAATTCTCTTCCGTATACTTGCTTCCCTACAGCTACAATCTCCAAGAATTTAAATGTAAGGTCAATTCCCATCTTCTGTTTCTCTGATTTTCATCATTCCACGTTGTTTTCTCTGTTCACTCTACTCTCATCCCACCAGTATTCTCATCTTTCTCTTATTCATTCTCGGACATTCCCTATAGATTGTTCCTCTTTCTTATCACTCTAACCCTCTGCACACCAGTGGCAGTAAAATTGCCTTGTTTGGAGTGAAATGATTATATATATATATATATATATATATATATATATATATATATATATAAATTATTGATTTCACATTAAAATGAAATATTCAAGAGACGTTTACATAACGATTTGCAAAAGTTCCGCTAGGCAACAGGCCCAAATATCAACATAAATAATCTTTCATTCTTGATTTCTATTCGATGGTTGCACCAAACTTTCTTTCTCACTACAGTGTTAAATGTGCGTTGATGATGTACGTTGTGATGCAGTGGAACGATAAATCGAGGTGCCGAGTTCGAATTCCAGTTGAATTCCTTGCATTCACTTACGCACAAATACCCTGGGGAAAGGTATTAATCCGTCTCTTCCCTCCAGTAATGGATTAAATAATAGGACAGATTGGGTTCTATAACCTTTGCTGGCAATCAGTCTACTGCAGAAAGCAATGGCAACCAACTGCGGGATAATCTCCTGCCCAATCAGTCATGTCTCTTTCAAGACATGATCGCCCAAGGCCTGTATCACATATGGCACTTAACTGAACATAATAGAAACAATTACAGCTTCTATAGGGCATAAAGTGGGGGATCGGTTTTCTATTGTTATGTAGTAATAAACTGATCCCCCACTAATTACTACTAATTAATATATTGATATAAGCCATCTCTTCTCACGCCGGCTATGAGCTAAATGGCAGGATAGATTGGATTTTATAGCCTTGGCTGGCAACCACTCTACCGCAGAAAGCAATGGCAACGTACTGCGGGATAATCCTCTGTATAGTTAGTCATGTCTTTTTCGAGACATTATCGTCCAAACCGTGTATCACGTATGGCAGACAACTGACTGAAAATAAGAAAATTTAAGATAACATACAATCCATATTTCTAATTAAAATTAATAATTGTTTTTGTGTTAAATAACAATATGAAAACTTTTTTTTTAAAACATGATTTAAAAATCACTAAAGTTAAGTAACGTCGAACCTGGTTAGTACTTACATGGGTGACATTTTGGAAATCCCAGGTGCTATAAGCTTGGGTTTGCGGCTGATGTAAAAAGGTTCGGAAATTAAAATATGAAAACCGAGTTCAAATTTCAATTAGTTTCGTTACAAAACGTCGTAAAAATGGCAACAAATATGAGGACAATAGTCCGAATAATGTAAATACGGTAAATACTACCTCATCTCAGAAATATAGACGAATAGAATGATCTATTATTAAACGTCGTACAAATGGCAACCAAGATGAGGACAATAGTCTGATTAATGTAAATACTGTAAATACAATCTCATGTTAGAAATATAGACTAATAGAATGATATATTATTAAACGTCGTACAAATGGCAACAAAGATGAGGACAATAGTCCGATTAATGTAAATACTGTAAATACAATCTCATGTTAGAAATATAGACGAATAGAATGATCTATTATTAAACGTCGTACAAATGGCAACCAAAATAAGGACAATAGTCCGAATAATGTAAATACAGTAAATACTACCTCATCTCAGAAATATAAACAAATCGAATGATCTATTATCATACATCGTAGAAATGGCAACAAAGATGAGGACAATAGTCCGAATAATGTAAATACTGTAAATACAATGTCATGTTAGAAATATAGACGAATAGACTGATCTATTATTAAACGTCGTACAAATGGCAACCAAGATGAGGACAATAGTCTGATTAATGTAAATACTGTAAATACAATCTCATGTTAGAAATATAGACTAATAGAATGATATATTATTAAACGTCGTACAAATGGCAACAAAGATGAGGACAATAGTCCGATTAATGTAAATACTGTAAATACAATCTCATGTTAGAAATATAGACGAATAGAATGATCTATTATTAAACGTCGTACAAATGGCAACAAAGATGAGGACAATAGTCCGATTAATGTAAATACTGTAAATACAATCTCATGTTAGAAATATAGACGAATAGAATGATCTATTATTAAACGTCGTACAAATGGCAACCAAGATAAGGACAATAGTCCGAATAATGTAAATACAGTAAATACTACCTCATCTCAGAAATATAAACAAATCGAATGATCTATTATCATACATCGTAGAAATGGAAAGCAAGATGAGGTCAATAGTCCTAATAATGTAAATACTGTAAATACTACCTCCTCTGAGAAATATAGATAAATAGATTGATCTATTATTAAATGTCATTCAAATGGAAACCAAGATGAGGAGACTTCCCTCCTGTGGAACTCGCTTCCATATTCTTGCTTTCCTGACGGTTACAACCTCCAGGAATTTAAATGCAATGTCAGTACTCATCTCTTAATCACTTTTCTCTAGTTCTTTCTACATCACTCTGTATATCTTTTCCTTTCTCTATACCTTTGCAACTGCCATCACACCTGTATTCTCATCCTTAACTGGTTCGTCTTTCTATCTCCTCTCCTCCAATCTAATTTTTTTACTCTTATGTAGCCCCCTGCTCATCAGTGGCGTTCCCGCCTTGCGCGGTGTGATACGATTAAAAAAATATTACCTTATGTCTTTTACTGTTATCGTTCAAGCACTTTATAAATAGCAAAAATATAATTCAGGCTATCGCTATCAGATTTCGAACACATGGATTGACCCAGTAACAGTAATGCTGGCTAGTAAACATGAAAGGAATATCTCCTGTTTGCTTTCTCAAAATTATGGGCTTTCTTATATTCACGATATAATAACACGTTACGACACAAAAGAAAAAAATAAATGAAAGAAAAGGAATTATAAATATCTTCTGCTTTCAACGGGATTTAATACTGTTATCTCACATACAAAATTATGTAGAAACATTTACGCCTGTCCACACGGAAAAACTGCAACACATGTATACAATAACAAGCAGTGTGAAAGAGAACTGAAGATTTGTTTCAGGTCGAAGTAGTCATGAAAAAGACATAAAAAAAAACAGAACAATACTGATCGATTTTGCATAGACATGCTATATCATCAGTTTTATGCATAAATGGGAAAAAATCTACTTTTTAACAAGAGAACAATCCAAAACTCTTTTCTACATTAATTACCTAGATTCATGAAAAATTATTAAGACTTCAGAAATTATGATTTGATAATCTTAGTTTCAGCCACTGAAAGAGATGAATTTAATAGATGAGTTCGAAAGTAATAAACAAAGTGTGAGAGTGGGCTTTTTTCAGTGAATGATTGTGAAGGTCTGCCGTCTATTTTATTTTTTCAAAAACTATTGGAAAGAACCCCAACAATTTTGAAAGTTGCAATTAAGACAGCTGGTGGTTTTACTGACGAAAACAAAATATGATACTGTTATATATATATATATATATATATATATATATAAACTTATTTATAACTAGAACTTTGTCTGTGTGTGTGTGTGTGTGTGTGTGTGTGTGTGTCCGTTACATATAGACTCCGAAACGGCTAAACCGATTTTCTTGACAATTTACACAGTTGTACTGTAAGCGTCTGCGAGTGTTCTTAGCTAGGTTTTGTGTCGAGGTACACCCGATAACTATCGAAAATCGATAATCGGAAAAATCAGTTTATAGAAGGAGTGGTCCGATTTTAATCAAATTCGATACACTCATAGACAAAGACATAAGAAACGAGGTTGCAGTTCTTACAATAGTGCAGAAAATCGATAATATATATATATATAAAAGGCAAGATGTTTGTGTGTGTGTCTGTTTGTCTGTATGTCTGTATTTTTTTCAGCCCTTTTATTTTAGTTTTTGCTTCGGGTTTGGCTCTAAGTATGTATAATTGTAGTTCTTAGTTTCAACCATGATACCATTTACTCAGAGGACTTATTTAGCCTTCAAAATTCAGTTTACGACGAAAAAAACTTATTTGATATCGATACCAGGAAATCAAATTTTTACTTACATCCATTCATTTTTCTTTCCGTCTACGGTTTCGTTTTAACTGGAAACAACTGTTGCTTTTTAGTCTGAGGTTTGTATTCGAGTCTACGATTCGCAATATTCCTGAATGTATTTTATACTATTTAGTTTTTCTTCGGCGTTAAGCTAAGCTTAGTAAAAATCAAAAGTTATTTTTCCCCAGCCATGTCCAAGGTCGGAATTCGACCTCACTATTTCGGGTGCTGATTTTTAAGGTAGGACAACCAACCAGAGAAAAAGTTTGGAGCAATTCTGGTGAGTGGTCATGTCTTCAAAGAGGCATATTGCCTCGAACACCTACTAAGTTTGAAGCTCAATCCAGAACTCAAATAGAAAGTAAACATTTCTTCCATAGCAAAAGAGGCTGGGAAAATTGTCGATGACTTGTATCACTCTGTATCATTGCTGTGTCTTTATAGGAATCAGATCAGAACTAGAATGGAGTATTGTTGCCATATATAGGCTAGGGTTGCCCTATCCTCATTGTCTAGGCTTGGCAGAGCTCAAAAATTCAAATGGAATGCATATAATTGTGCCATCGCTGGAGAATGGTCGGTTCTCTGTATCCACCGAAAAATACTGCCTTGAGGTGCTCTTGTGCCTTCTATCGAGTGAACAATCAGTGAAAAGAAAAGATAGGCTGTTTTCACGTGGGAGATTAACAAAACTGAATATAACTTATACTATTTAGCTTTTTACAGTTTTAAGCTGACCGTAGTAAATATTTACTCGGTGGGTATGGCAGGATATTATCTCTTGTAGGAATGGCGCGCCATGATCTTCTTAGTTATATTGGGTTTGATGCTGCTTTGAGCCTTCTATTCTAAGATTTGAAAAGAGAAAAATTTTCTTTTAGATAAATGAAAAGCAACTGTCGACCAAATGAAACGCTTTGAGATGACCCACATTCATAGAGAGAGGACATTTCCAGTGTATATTTAATACCAAACGTAAGACGTTAATGGCAAAGACAAAGGTACTTTGAACCTGTCAAAAGCTACGATAAGGTGATATGATCGGTCTTATCTCAGCCAATTAATTCGTCCTCGGGATCAAATTATACCGAAGGAAATGTGTAGAAATAGTATTTATTTTATGTCAACTCTTGACATGACATCGGCGTTCATGCCTTTCCACAGCTTCCTATCTCATTAGTAGTATATTTTACTATCATATTTGTTCTTGTTCTGCTCTTGCCTGTAATATTTTTGGTAAGTGTTTAATTCTCCAAGCCTTCTTTTCTCATTATATGTTCTAGAAATCTTTGCTGTCTCTTTAAGATTGTATGCACAATTTTTCTTGTCGTTCCCATTTTTGTTACTAATATTAAAAAAAAGATTAAGGATAGGTTCGCTTATCGCCCGGTTCACACTTCTTCCCCGTTTATTGAACAGGAGTAGTGGTTTATCCCGTGTTTCTTAATAAGAATTAGGTCTCCGGCTCTTATTAAAGTCTTTTCATCTATTTCATTCACACACACAAACACACACACATACACACACACACAGATATGTATATGAAAAGCAAATTTACCCTTACATGGCTTTTATACAGAATCATTAGTACTGGAAAAGGATAGGTTGAAATCGTATAATAATTCTGCTTGTTCCTTCCTTAGTTACTTAGTTCGTCCGTCCGCTACGATACTTACTCTCTATACGAGCTTTTCCTTCCCCTCTATCTTTTTAAATGCTAATCTCCTCAGCCTTTCTCTCACATTTGCCAAACGGAAGAGTAGTAAAGAGTCAGAGAGTAAGAGGAGAAAGCCTATAGCATTACCGTATCAGTAGTAGCTTAAGCTGGTGGTTGTAGTAGTAATTGTGTGTTTGTATATGTGTGTGTACTGTACAATAGGTAGGTTTGTTGATATCATATATATATATATATATATATATATATATATATATATATATATATATATATAGCTCTTTATCTCTTGCTAAAGTCTTTTCATTTTTTCACTCACTGTAACCCCTTAAGTCTTAATTGCATTAATATTATTGCCTTGCTTCTAGTTAAAGTATTATATATATATATATATATATATATATATATATATATATATATATGACGTAGAATATTTGGTATTTTTGTCAAGTAAATTCCAATAGAGAAAAACTCAAAAGAACTCAATCTCAAATTGTTTTATTAAATTTAACAGGGTAATACAATCTTGAAAATTTTTGGGATATTCTACAAATCCATGGGTAATAAATATTTCGCAGCTATAAAAACCATTCAACAGTTGTCGTATGGTTTTCTGTCTGAAGAGCGGCTGCTTAGCTGTGAAATATCTTGTACCCAAGGATTTGTAGAATATCCCCAAATCTTTTTAAGAGTATATATATATATATATATATATATAGTACTGTGCAAAGTATTAGGACAAGAATTATTTTAACTTTTATGAGTCATATTGACAGAAAATAAACAATTTAATTAAAGTAATTTTATTTGATTCACTTAACAAATGCTTCAACAAGAAAAAAATACTTGTTACAAAATAAATTTAATATTTGCGGCGTATGCAACATAACCAAATTACTGTACGCTATTTTGTGAGAGATTTTGAAAGAGAAAATGTTTTTTTATTATTGAAAAATTATGACTCCTGTATCCATTGTAAACAGAAAAGACCAACTGAGTAATTGCCAAGGGTGTAAGGCCAGAAATTTCGTTATTAGGTCGCGGGTTACGACAGCAAACCAACCTATTTTTACTATATTGTACAGTACACACACATATATACACACAATTACTGCTACAACCATCAGTTTAAGCTGCTACTGATACGGTAATGCTATAGGCTTTCTCCTCTTACAATCTCACACTTTTCTACTCTTCTGTTTAGCAAAGGTGAGAGAAAGGCTGAGGAGATTAGCGTTTAAAAAGATAGAGGGGAACGAAAATCTCGTATAGAGAGTAAGTGGCGTAACGGACGGACGACCTAAGTAACTAAGGAAGAACAAGCAGAATTATTATATGATGTCACCCTATCTTTTTCCAGTACTAACGATTCTGTATAAAAGCTATCTAATTACTAATGTGGTACAGTGGATATCGGCTCGGAACGAGAAACCGGGGGAGCCGAGTTCGAATTCCAGTTGAATCCATTGCAATCACTTACGCACAAATACCCTTGGGAAAGGTATTAATCCGTTTCTTCCCTCCAGTTATGGGTTATATAGCAGGACAGATTGGGTTCTATAGCCTTGGTCGGCAACCAGTCTACCGCAGAAAGCAATGACAACCTACTGCGAGATCTTCTGCCCAGTTAGTCATGTCTCGAAAAAGACATGATCGCCCATAACTGGAAGGAAGAGACGGATTAATACCTTTCCCAAGGGTATTTTCGTGTAAGTGAATACAATGGATTCAACTGGCATTCGAACTCGGCTCCCCGGTTCCTCGTTCCGAACCGATATCCACTGTACCACAACGCACATCCGTCTTTCGGGTACTGGTCAGTTATTACGTAGATTGGTGGACAGTGAAGGAAACGAAGGTGAGAGAGAAAGAAAGGCAACAATAAAACGATCACTTGACGTTTGTCAAAGGACGTGTTAATTATGCTTGTATTTTCTCTACTGCGAACGTCTTCTTGTCTTTTATTTCGTTTTCTGGGGCTCCAAACTGGTCATTTGGAAATCCACACCAGGATATAGCCCTAGGCTTCCCATTAGACGATACACAAACTTCGTGTCGGCTCGCGAACAGGGTCCGAAACAGGAATTTGATTTTTTTTATAATTAAAGGTTATTTGAATATTTTATATAGATGTTTCCTAGTTTTCCATTTGCCGAAAAACATTTCACATCGAGGTGTGAAATTTCGCGAGTTTTGTGTGAAAATTTTGTAAATTCCAGAAAATTCGTTGTTATTTTTTTCTTCTTTTATTTTTCTAACAAAATCAGGTTTGAATTTTAAGTTTAGAATTTGTTTTGTTCACTACAAGTTTAGTAAAAACACTATACAAAGTCACTATTTGCTTATCCATAATATTGAATGTGTTAAATTAATTTGGCAGCATTAGTTCATTGTTTTGGAAAGGTGTTTTCGGGTAGTAAACACAGTTTTCTCTCGTAAAACTGCGTAAACGAACACTATTTATATTGGAAAAGGAAGACATTTTTGGTCTGAACTTACTCTTCTGAAGCTAAAGCTGGTGGAAGTAATGAGATACTCCTTGGACTGATTGAAGGAGCCGACCTTTTTTTTTTCTGTATTTTAACAATGTGTTGTATATTGAAGCAGGAGAGTAGAGAATACATATTCCACAACAAAACCTGGTAAATGAACTCTATCAGGACTGGGAAGGGTAGACTGGGAAGCTCCAGCGCGCAAAGAATCGCGCTAAATATACAAATTGATCTAAAAGTACTGTACAAACAAACTTGAAGTTAAAGAAATATTAAAGTTAGGAACCGAACACATTTTAAAATTTTCCTGTGTTTCCATTTTTCAGAAGATAAAAGAGTAAAAAAAAGATTAATAATTTTTCATATAATTAAAACAAAAATAAGTATTCAATTGCTAAATCTGTTGGTATGAAAATCGGATCTCTGAGTCGAGCTAGACAAACTCAAATGGAAGAACAACAACTGATTTCACAGGATAATTCGCAATTATCAACAATAATCTACATCAGCGAATATATGAACACCTGATGATGACCAGAGGGTACTTGGTCGAAACGTTGTGTCTATTATAACACCCATATCAACCAAAATGAGAACAAACGTTCGAAATAATTCCAAAGTTAGGTCATAATAGATCATTCCATTTGAAATAAATAATGTTTTGCGGCAAATTTTTAACATCATCTTGAGATTTCTTTTGTTAAAAAGCTGAATAATTTAACACATTCAATATTATGCATAAACATCTAGTGACTTTTCTATGAGTGTAATGAAACACCGAATGCGTTACAGATTAAACTGAATTTTTGTATGCAAAGCTTAAATGCACTGGTTAAGATTTTCTTCTAGAAAAATCAGGAAGAAATTGATTGTCAGTCGTAAAAAATCTACGCATTATTGATTAAATTATGTCACTAAACGTATTTATCACTGCTAATGGTTTTACTATAAAAATTATTAAAAATCAGGAAAAAAAGTTGTAAATGGTGAAAAATTTGCTGTAAATCTTATTAAAAAATACATTTAAATAGACATGAAGATTTAGATAGATAGATAGATAGATAGATAGATAGATAGATAGATAGATAGATAGATAGATAGAGCAGACTCAGATAGATAGATAGATAGATAGATAGATAGATAGATAGATAGATAGATGATATAGCAGACTCAGATAGATAGATAGATAGATAGATAGATAGATAGATATGAGCAGACTCAGATAGATAGATAGATAGATAGATAGATAGATAGAGCAGACTCAGATAGATAGATAGATAGATAGATAGATAGATAGATATGAGCAGACTCAGATAGATAGATAGATAGATAGATAGATAGATAGATAGATAGATATGAGCAGACTCAGATAGATAGATAGATAGATAGATAGATAGATAGATAGATGATAGATAGATAGATAGATAGATAGATAGATAGATAGATAGATAGATAGATAGATAGATAGATAGATAGATAGATAGATAGATAGAAGATAGATAGATAGATAGATAGATAGATAGATAGATAGATAGATAGATAGATAGATAGATAGATAGATAGAATCCTTGATAAGTAAATATTAATATATTTAATGAATTTTCATTATTGTTAGGTTAAGATCGTAGGCGATCACGGCTTTCCACATCTTCCTATTCCTTGTAGCCCTTTCTTTTATTACCTCACCCAAAGCCTACTCTGCCATTAATTTACTCAAGCGCAACAAGTATGCCAAGCATTGTTTCCCCTCTCTCTCTCTTTCCCTGTATCCATCCTGTGAGTATCAGAGTCTCCAAGCCTCCCAGTCCTCATTACATGTGGAAAAACTTCAACTGTCTTTTCCTGATGTTAAGTACAGGTTTTCATTTCGTTACAAGGGGCGTCAGAGAAAAGGCAAGAAAAGGATGGGACATTTGCGAAAGTAGAGAGAAAGGAAAAGAACAAGATATACGGGGTGATATAGAAAGAACTGGAATCAAGTGAATAAGAAATGGGAATTGACATTGCATTTAAATTCCTGCAGGCTACATAAGAGTAAAAGTTTAGTCAGGAATAGAATGAAGAGAAAGAGGAACAAGTTGCAGAGGGTGTCAGAGAAAGGGCAAGAGAAGGATTGGAACACAGGTGGAAAGACATTTGCGATGGTAGAGAGAAAGGAAAAGAACAAGATATACGGGGTGATGTAAAAAGAACTGGAGTCAAGTGGATAAGAGATAGGAATTGACATTGCATTTAAATTCCTGGAGGTTGTGGCCGACAGGAAAGCAAGCAGTACCAAACCTCATTTCGGTTGTTTTAAGTCTTTCTTTCATCTTTGAAAAGAGTGTCCAGCATTCGCTGTCATACTGAAAGAGATCTAAACTTATTTATAAATAGAACTTTGTTTGTGTGTGTGTCTGTGTGTGTGTCTGTGTCCGTTACCTATAGACTCCGAAACGACTGAACCGATTTTCTTGAAAATTTACACAGTTGTACTAGAAGCGTCTGAGAGTTTTTTTAGCTAGGATTTGTGTCGAGGTACACCGGATAAATATCGAAAATCGATAATCGAAAAAAAAAAACGGGTATAGAAGGAGTAGTCCGACTTTAATCAAATTTTATACAGTCATAGACATGAGAAACGATATCCAGAAGTTTCAAGGTTGCAGTTTACAATAGTGCAGAAAATCAATAATATATATATATATATATATATATATATATATATAAAAGGCAAGATGTTTCTGCGTGTGTCTGTTTATCTGCCTGTATGTCTGTATTTTTTTCAGCCCTTTTATTTTAGTTTTTGCTTCGGGCATGGCTTTAAGTAGGTATAATTGTAGTTCTTAGTCTCAGCCATGATACCATTTACTCAGAGGACTTATTTAGCCTTCAAAATTCAGTTTACGACGAAAAAAAAAACTTATTTGATATCGATACCAGGAAATCAAAATTTGACTTACATCCATTCATTTTTCTTTCAATCTACAGTTTCGCTTTAACTGGAAACAACTATTGCTTTTTAGTCTTTCGTGCCAACGTCCAAAGAGTTTGAGCTCCAGGACCATGGATTGTTTTAAAGCTTTCATTACACCCGAGCAACGCCGAGCTATACTGCTAGTACATCATATAATAATTCAATAGTCTTTTCTTTGTCCTCAGTAAAATATCCTGTCTCTCAAGACTCTGTTTAACTTTTGGAACGCATCCTTAGCTATGTTAATACGCCCTTGGATGTCAGTGTCGTACTTTTCGTCTTTTGTGAGAACCCTTCGTAGGCATTTAAATTTTTGTACCTGCTTATCTCCCACCTGTAATTGGCATTTTGGGTTCTTCTTTTTACTAATGACCATGCATTTAATTTTCTTGTAGTTTATGTTTAACCCATTCTTTTCGCTTTCTTTAGCAAACTTTTGTCGGATGTCTTGTCGTTTCCTTGCCGTGTCTGCTATCAGCACTGTATAATCTTCTTCTTCTCCTTCTATGTGCCTCGTCCTTTCAGGATGTAGGCGATCATGGCCTTCCACGTCTCCCTATCCCTGGTGGCTCTGAGCACACTTTCTCCTGTAACATCTTGCAGCCCCCGTTCTGTCATCCATCTGCCCAGGCTCTTCAAATATGTTATCCGCTGCTTTCCTCTATCTCTTTTCCTCCTCTATCTGGCCTGTTAGTATCAGGTTCTCCAAGCCCTCCTCCTTGTCATTGCTCACGTGCTCGGTCCAAGATATCCGCAGCATCCTTCTGTAGAACCACATTTCAGCTGCTTCAAGTTTTTTCCTTCATCTTTGTTGATATTGTCCAACATTCACTGCCATACTGAAGAACTGACATCACATAGCAATCCAGTACGCTCTTCTTTGTTTCTAGTGAAATTGTCTGGTTTCTTAATACTTTACTCAAGTTCTGAAACGCGTTCTTCGCCATGCCAATTCACCTTTGGTTCTCTGTGTCGCACTTTCCGTCTTCTGTCAGAACACTTCCCAGTATTTGCGTATCTTATTCGATTGTCCCACAAGTTCGTAAACTTGCAAAAAATTGAAATTCTACTCGCAAAAACAACAAAAATTATTGCTCAAAATAAAGACGATCATTTTCCAAGACTTTCTACCATCGATCTGCAAGCTTTCGGATCTGGTCAAAGTACCATTCAGCCGGCTTCGAATCAAAGAATTCTTAACACGCTTCCTCAATTTCATCAAACGAGTCGAATCGGCGCCCCTTCAGAAAGTGTTGCATTGAGCGGAAAAGGCCGTAATCTGATGGAGCACAGTGAGGAATATAGGCTGGATGTGGCAGAACTTCAACGTTGTCCAGCTCTTCAAACTTGTCTTTGGTCTTCCTGGCGGTGTGTGGCTTGGCATTGTCCTGCTGCATCAAAGCGCGCTTTCGGTTGATCAGAGCCGGGTACTTTTGCTTCAACTTTTCGCTCAAGTTGCTGACAGTAAAGTTCGGCACTGATGGCACGACCATTCGGAACCAACTCAAAATGCACGATTCCTTCAAAGTTCCACCAAACACACAATATGACTTTCTTGCCGAATCGATCTTGTTTTAGAACCGACAGTGTCTTTTGCCCTTTCTGAACCCATCGCTGGTCTCGATTGTGCTGGACCAGATAGACTAATTTCGCAAGTGATTACGAACTTTTGTGACCGCTAATGACGAATCCTAGCAGGACTCCGTGTCCTTATATAATTGTTTCTACTATATAGGCTGTATAGAAATAGATCTAGTGAGAAGACACATCCTTGTCTTACATCCCTTTTCTATTATTGTATATCTGCTGAAATCATATGGCTTACGGCCATATCACGTTGAATACAGCGGTTCTCGCTCGATCACCGAAGTTAAACAAAGTTGAGTCTGGTCATTACTTAGATGGGTGACCGCTTGGGAATACCAGGTGCTGTAAGCGTTTAGTGACGGATGTGCGTTGTGGTGCAGTGTATGTCGGCTCGGAAAGAGAATTAGGTGAGCCGAGTTCGAATTCTAGTTGAATACCCTGCATTCACTTAAGCACTGGTACCCTTGGGAAAGGTATTAATCCGTCCCTTTTTTTACAGTTATGGGTTAAATAACAGGGTAGGACTTGGGGACCCTGCCCTTAAAAACAAATCCCAATGAATCTTGATACTCGAAAAGAAAAAAGTATTACTTGACACAAAACTTATATAAAAACAACAATAAATTATTGAAAGAAAAAAAGCTATTACCAGCAATAAATAAACAAAATTTAGTTGGCAATAAATGACCCGCCGAAGTGTTGATATGCCATAAAACAAAACAACTAAACCAACCAAACTGAAATCATATCTTGTCTGTACGCAGGCGGTTTGTTACCAGTATTGATTTGCGATTATTCCAATGTCTTTGAAAGTTGCATATTTATTAAGTCTTTGAAGCGTACTCTGTCGAACGACTTTTCATAGTGTATGAAACACAGGCACACGTCCTTCTGTATTTGTATCGGCATTTATGAAGAACATTCTGAGCATAAATATCACATTCGTTGTACAGCCGTCACGAATTTGAATCTTACCGACACTGGCTCTATTTTATTAAGATGCAACTGGCAGCCACTAAACGATATGCAAAAATCGAAAATATTTTTGACCAGGGCAACACAGTAATAATGTTGCATTTGATCGCAACATGTGTGAAAACACAAGCCAGTAAAAGTTGTCTTGTGTATTATGTTTTGAGTATTTTCTTTTTCTTTTCTTTTCGCTTTTTTTCATATCATTTTTAAGTATTTATTGTTTTTTTTTTTTCATTTTACGAAGTCAAAACGAAAAATTTGGTCTGTTTACGTTGCGTTTTTTTCTCTCCATGAAAAACAAACAATTTAAAAGGAATGTGTTGATACGGCAACACACGTGCTACGTCTCTTGAAATATAAACCATACATTTGCTACATTCTGCAAGTATAGCAGCATATATATATATATATATATATATATATATATATATATTTCTGCCTGTTATCTTTCTATATATAAATATATATCAGTCTGTTCATATCTATCTATCGAGATTTCAGTTTTATTCATATCTATCTATCTATCTATCTGAGTCATTCTGTTCATATCTATCTATCTATCTATCTATCTATCTATCTATCTATCTATCTATCTATCTATCCCATTCTGTTCATATCTATCTATCTATCTATCTATCTATCTATCTATCTATCCCAGTCTGTTCATATCTATCTATCTATCTATCTATCTATCTATCTATCTATCTATCTATCTATCTATCTATCTATCTTTCATACAGTCTTGCGAATACACTCATTATTTGAAATGCAATGGTTAACGTCTTGGAAGAAGTTAGCTAGTCAGCATCGTATTCCGGTTGAGTCAGTTATATAGACTTTCAAACAAAATACTGTTGCAAAAGATATGGAGACATTTCAGTTAAGGGTTAAATAGCATATTAGACTATACAGTTTAGCCGTGATTGATAAGTTTACATGAAAAATAATCATAATACCTTCACTGTCATTTTTAATGAAACCTGCATTAAAGAGAGATTGCTGCCCAAATGCACTATATATATATATATATGTGTGTGTGTGTGTGTGTGTGTCTGTGTGAAAAGTGTATGTATATAATTATAAATATAAATATATATATATATATATATATATAAATATGTAATTTGTTATATATATTATATTGTTTACATATTATATATGCGTGGTACTTATTTAAAAGCGCTCAATATCAGTGATAGAGCAAACATATATATATATATATATATATATATATACATATATACACCTGTCATCTCTCTCACTTTCTCACTCTCTCTCTCTATATATATATGTTTATATATTAGTCTGTTCGTATGTATCTGTCTACCTATCTCATATATATATATATATATATATATATAATGTAGAATATTTGGTATTTAAGTCACGTAAATTTCGATAGAGACGAAGTCAATGTTAAATTTATTTATTTAATTTAACAGAAAAATAATAATCTAGAAAAAATTGAGAAGTTGTAGAATATCTAAAATATAAATGTAATCGAGTTATAGCGCGATCTAAGTTTCTACCATGTGGTGTCTTCAGGCGATTTGCAATAACTCATTTTACCGTTTTTTTTTTTAAGAGCGCTCAAGTAACGGGCATTTTTTTTTTTGAACGGACCATTCTCAAAATGTATATGAAGTTATAAAATTTGCATCCAAGGTTGTAATTACATTTATAGAATTTTTATGGTATGGTTGCACTTAATCATAATTCCTGTTCTTTCAGTCAGTAATTCATTTTGTTTGGGAATAACATAATATCGAACAGTTCTTCCTGGTAAAGTCTACATATTTTGCCACCGTTGTAAGGCTTGTTTGTTTTCACTATACACCACGTTATGTCTGGTCCTCTTCCATATTTTAATCTCAATTTGCACACGTGGCTAGCGTAATTTGTACAATTTTTTAAATTTTCGATTTTAAATAGAGACCTGGCATTGAACTATCTGGTCTTAAAAATATATTTTATTGATCCCAACACACACACACACACACACACACACACTATATATATATATATATATATATATATGTATGTATGTATGTATTTATTGAGTGTGGGTGCGTTATTTTATCATTCAAAGGATATTTTTTAGTGAACTTCAATTCATCTAAGACCAAGCTGTTGTCCGTCAACCATTACAGGCAACCTCTTCTGCCTCCCATAAGCATGGACCAAGTGATTCTCCCTGAGAGTAATACACTACGCCTCCTCGGACTTACCCTGTCCTCAGACCTCAAATGGAACCACTATATTGAATCCATAGTAAAATCTACTGCTAAGAAGATTGGGTCACTATGTCGATCAAAGATGTTTTTTCCACCTGAATCTGTCCTGCATATATACAAGTCAACCATCCGTCCGTGCATGGAGTACTGCTGCCATTTATGGTCAGGTGCCCCTGCCGTTCTCCTCAGTGTTCTTGACAAGCTCCAAAGAAGAGTCTGTAATGTGATAGGTACTGATCTGGCTACTCGACTGCAGCCACTTCCTCATCGTCGAAATGTGGCCTCCCTTTGTCTCTTCTATAAATATTTTCATGGCTTCTGCTCGGACGAGCTTAAGTCACTGATGCCTCCTCAACAGGTGTTTACTTGTGCAACCAGACTGGCAACTGGGTCCCACCCATTCACAGTCAGGTTAGCCAAATGCAGACGACAATTATACTCCTGCAGCTTCCTCTCTCGCACTTCCCGCCTGTGGAACTCGCTCCCGTATTCTTGCTTTCCTGACGGCTACAACCTCCAGAAATTTAAATGCAAAGTCAATACTCATCTACTAACCACTGGACTCTAGCTCTCTCCCCTCCCCTGTATAACCTTCCCTTTCTCTCCACCTATGTATCTGTCATCGCACCTGCTTTCTCAGCTTTCTATTGTTTCTTTCTAGTTTGTACTCCTCACTCTTTTCTAATTAATCTTTTTAGATTTATGTAACCCCCTGCACATCAGTGGCGTTTCCGCCTTGCTCGGGGTGAAATGATTAAAAAAAAAAATATTCGTATTTCAGTAGACGCTCCGTTTATTTATTTAAGAGTATATTTATTTAATTTGATTTAATTTAATTTGAAAACTCATGCATATCTTTCTCTAATAATATTTATCGAATTTTATCCCAAGCAAAGCAATAAAGTTGCTCTGTCGTAAGGGTTTACTGTCTGTTAGTCAATAAGTAACAATAAAAGAACAAGAATTGAGAAGACAGAAGATAATGATTGACACTGCATTTAAATTTTGGAAGATCAAAGTTGACTGCGAAGCAAGCAACTGGAAGAGAGTTCCACTAGCGCATAGTGTGAGAGAAGAAACTGTTGACATAAAACATACGGCTGCATCTCACCAATTCAAGTGTAGAATGATCAAGTCAGTCAGTTAATTGCCATACGTGATACACGCGTTGTGGTGCAGTGGATGTCGGCTCGGAAAGAGAAATTAGTGAGCCGATTTCGAATTCCAGTTGAACACCCTGCATTCACT
Organism: Ascarosepion bandense; assembly: GCA_037127315.1. Lineage (NCBI taxonomy): Eukaryota > Metazoa > Mollusca > Cephalopoda > Sepiida > Sepiidae > Ascarosepion > Ascarosepion bandense. Next base: position 490,230 of record JBBBDQ010032675.1, on the reverse strand, counting down.
TACGCACTGGTACCCTTGGGAAAGATATTAACCCGTCCCTTTTTTTTTTTACAGTTATGGGTTAAATAACAGGGAAGGACTTGGGACCCTGCCCTTAAACAAATCCCAATGAAACTTTCTTCATCGGGGAGAAACCCGGCTCAACCCCGACCAGAGTGAATTCGGTGTTGGACACAATCATTAATTATGGCTGAACCATAAGTTAATTGGATGAAAATTACGCGGGACTTAGATAATTTAAACCAATCATTCGACAAACAACACATACAACTATGCACTCATTCAGACACAAAAACAAATTTAATAAAAAATCCAAAACACGCGGAAAACAAAAGGTGTTCCGTATCCACCAGTGGGTTGTCATCTCTGGTCACCAAATGGGGGGAAGAAGGAATTTAATCAAAGAAAGAGGGGGGCAAAAATTAAAGGAGCCAGTGAACATGCATCATCCAGTAATGTTAACTTAAAAAAGTAAATATAGGGTGAGTCACGGAAAACGGATGTTTTTGGAACGCTCCCCACTCCCCTTTAGTTTGGGGATGGGTGGGTGATGAAGGTAGTATTTAAACCCGCTTATGATGCCAGTTAGATGATTGTTTTTTGTTTTTCTTTATAGTTTTTTTTTGTTTACTTTTGATATTTTGCTATTTATAATTTGTTTTTCTTTTCAGTTGGTAGCCATCATGCCACCGTGGAGTCGAGAACAACGTGTGTTTGCTTATGACACTTACGGGGCAAAGATTCAACATCGGTCGTCATGGTAATGTACCAAACCGCAATCCCATTCTTAGGTGGGTTAATGCACTAAGAACGACTGGTTCATTATTGAAAACCAAACCACCCGGCCCTGCCAGAACCAGCAGAACACCAGGAAATATGGATCGAGTAAGAATGGCAATCTTCCAAAGTTCCATGCGCCCTGCTAAACGGCACTCTGCAGAACTGGGAATAAGTCAAAGAACTGTGCAGCAAATCTTACACAAAGACCTAACAGAGTTTTACTTTCCTTAAAATATCCGTTTCCCGTGGCTCACCCTGTATACTACTCATATCCCACTCTAATATGGTTACTTCCCATATTTATAAGCATGAGCAGTCTATTATCACACTAGTACGGAAGGGTAGGTTAGGGTTAGGGTTAATAGTGGGATAGTAGGTAGTGGGTAGTGGGATGGACGCCGAATCTTGCCTTAGAACAGAGAGAAATCAGATAGCCGTGTTCAAATACCAGTCACTTTCTTTACATTCCCTTTCGTGCAAATAAACTTGGGAAAAGTATGAATTCATTTTCCTTTCCCCAGATATGGGCTAAATAATAAAACGTTTATCTGGGAAATCATTGTTATTTTGAAAAAATGTTAATGCAATATTCGTTCAAAAAATTATTGCTACTGCCTAAATTAGATTTCAACTTTAAATATTTCACACTGAGTTGATAAAAAGTGAAAAATAAAATCAAACAGTTAACGAGTACGCTGATTCCGAAACTATAGTAACAAGGTCCTGAGTAGCAGCTGTAGCCGTAGGCGGCAATTTCGAATTGGAGACATCAAAATGAAGCAGGTTCAGAGATTTAACCAACTAGGGGGCGTAGTCACAAACGGTGAAGCGTGTGTGACGCAGAAATCCGACGACATATCGAGATATTGAAAGAAGCTGTCAAAAAAACAAAAAAAAACCCCACCACGCTTGTGAAACCACAGCAGCACCTAAAGTAGTGAGGCTGTGGCCCTATACTACGCAGAAGACACTACCAGATTAAGATACATGTGTCTTTAATAGTTTGGACATCGTAAGCAGAATGTATGCAGAGAGAGGGGGTGGGAGAAAGAGGAAGAAAGAGAGAGAGGGAGAGGGGAAGAGCGAAAGAGAGAGGAAAGGGAGAGAGAAAAAGAGAGAGGAAAGAGAAAGAATGGAGAGAGAAAAATGAGAGCGAGGAGAGAGGGTTAAAGACACAGAGTGAGAGAGAGAGAGAGATAGAGAGAGAGAGAGAGAGAGAGAGAGAGAGAGAGTGTGTGTGTGTGTGTGTGAAAGAGAGTAAGAGAGAAGGGAAGCGGAACCAAAAAAACGGGTCTGAGAAAAAGGGATTCTATCCGCCAGGTTCATGTGTCCTTAGTTCTTAGAACGTAAAACAAATCAAGTCTTTCAGAGTGTCTTCGGCGGAGTAAGAAGGTGATGTTGGGCTTGGGTGGAGCTCCGCCTAAGTGGGGACGCACGTAACCTGAATCCTTTTTGAAAATAGTGCCGAGCTCTGAAGAGCATGCGAGCGAGAGTTAGACGTCTTTATTACATACTCCAAAATATACAAAGATTTCTCTTTCAAATCTGAATTTCAGTGCGAACTCATCTTTGATAAGTACCATTATACCAATAAAGAACCAATACCTCATTTAGCTACATTTCTCTCTCTCTCTCACTCTCTCTCTCTCTCTCTCTCTCTATATATATATATATATATATATATATATATATTGTATCGAGGCAGCAGATAATTTTTTAAACATATACTGTTAAATATAAGAGACAATGAATGTCTATTATGTTTCATCATGAGCCTTTCTAAACATCGTATTTTGGCTTTAATTTCAGGTGAAAATAAAGACAAAAGTTCTCCAACATTTGGATAATTTTTTATTAAGTTCTTCTCCTAATACATTTGCACAGTACCGTGTATATATATGTATAAATATATATATATATATATATATATATATATATATGGGCAAGAAATAAAGTAAATTTGAAACTTAGAGGTATTTTCTAAAGATGGAGAATAAAAATAAGACAACGAAAAATGACTTCCAAGCTTCGTCAGGGTCAACTGCTAATTTATTTAAACTTTTTAAAATATTTAAAAATGAAGATGAAAGTTTATGGAAAGTGGGGAAAAAAAGAGGGATGGGCAAGTACCAGATAGTAATAATGTGCAGTCCAATATGTTAATTTCTGTTTACGGAGAGACGACCCCCTAGATGTAATATATATATATATATATATATATATATATATATATATATAATGCCTTTTGGACACTTCGACGTTGTATAATCAGCAAACTTGTCGCCCTAGATCAATTACTTGGAGGGTTCGAACCTAATTGGGGATACTATACTTTCTAAAATACCCGTAAAAAATCATTGTGGACACTTCGACGTGACATAATCGTTAGTAAGCCTGTCTAGCTAGATCAATTACGATTGATTAGTGAGCTCGATCAACTCTGGGTGCTCCATAATTTCTGCCTTGTGCCACATTTCAACTCCACATAACAAATCAGCGTGTCATTTTCTGACTTCGTCGTGGTGTAAGAATTAGCAAGTTGGCCTCGTTAAATCTATTGCGACAGAGTAGTGAGTTCGATCCCCAATGGGTGATCCACAATTTCGAACTAGTGCCACATTTAAGACAAGCCAATTTGATTACTTCGACATGGCATAATGGTTAGCAAGCTTGTCTCACTATATTAATTGTGATTGAGGGTACATTTTCGGCTTTGAACCACATCTAAGCTACACTGAGAAAATCATTTTGGGGCATTTTGACTTGGTGTAAATTGTTAACAAGCTTCTCCCGCTAAATCAGTTACGCCTGTGTATTGACTTTGATCCTCACCAGGTGCTCCATGCTGTCGACCTGGTGCCACATCTTACCTACGCTTAGTAAATCACCATAGCATTTGCGCACTTCAGTATGATATAATGGTCAACAAGCTTACGACGTTAGATCAATTATGACTGAATAGAGAATACGAATCTCAGTGGGTACTCCATACTTTAGGCCTTTTTCTGCATGGCAAATCAAATATTCCTGAAGAGTGAAGACATTACAACAATGCCTTCTTCACTATATATATATATATATATATATGGGCAGCAATTTCTCTTTCGGTGGTCGTGGGCATGATGTTAAACTGCATCTGGCAGCAAGGCCTCTGATTGGGAGGTAGTGAGAAGCATGGAACCGCCTCTTAATTGCTGTTGTCCCCAAGTTCACTCTGACCTGGTGTGGTAGCACCTGTTCGGGCCCCAGCTATGGGCAAAGAGTTTACCCCCCCAAACTTGGGGCCAAACACTATGAAAGTACAGAAATACACTTTTATAGAATATATACATAAAAACAAAATTTTATAGAAAAACATACATTTTTTAAGAAAAAAATATTCTCAGCAAAACATTTTTGAATACAAACTAGAAGACATTTTCAGTTTTCTAAAATAAAAAAAGAAATAAAACAAAAACATTTCATTAAAAGCTGACGCACACACACACACACACACACACACACACACACACACACATATATATATATATATATATAGATAGATAGATAGATAGATAGATAGATAGATAGATAGATAGATAGAAATATAATTTGAAAAAATGTTATTTGTATATTACACACACGCTCACACTCTCGCATATCTAAACTTATTTATAAATGGAACTTTATTTGTGTGTGTGAGTGTATCCGTTACATATAGTCTCCGAAACTGCTGAACTGATTTTCTTGAAAATTTACACAGTTGTACTACAAGCGTCTGCGAGGGTTCTTAGCTAGGTTTTGTGTCGAGGTACCCCCGATAAATATCGAAAATTGATAAGGGAAAAAATCGGGTTCTAGAAGGAGTGGTCCGATTTTAATCAAATTTGATAGACTCATATACAAAGACATAAGAAACGATATTCAGAAGTTTCAAGTTTCAAAATTTGACTTACATCCATTCATTTTTCTTTCAGTGTACTGTTTCGCTTTAACTGGAAACAACTATTGCTTTTTAGTCTTTTGTGCCAACGTGCATAGAGGCTGAGCTCCAGGACCATGGATTAGTTTAAAGCTTTCATTACACCCGAGCAACGCCAGGCTATACTGCTAGTATATATATATATTTCGAAAAAAATGTCATGTGTATATTGCAGACACACACACATATATACAGATATAAATATATTTTGAAAAATATGTATTTTGTATATTACGCACGTACACACACAGACACACACATGGATATATACTTCGAAAAAAAAAATTAATTCATATATTACACAAACACCTATATATATGTAATAAATATATATTTTTACTATTTTGTTGTTATTTAGCCAAAGCAATAAAAAAAAAAGAAAAACAAAAGAAAAAACGTATAAATTTATATTAATTACATGTTACAGTTTTAATTATCGCTTTTTAAAAACAATAAGTATTGCCGAAAAGTGAAGGTAATTTAATAATAGCGTTGTTAACTCGAGAACACCAACCATGGGTTTATAGTCAGTTAAGTGCCATACCTGATACACGCTTGGGCGATCATGTCTCGAAAGGGACATGACTGACTGGACAGAAGATTATCCCGCAGTAGGTTGCCATTGCTTTCTGCGGTAGACTGGTTGCCAGCCAAGGCTATAGAACCCAATCTGCTCTGTTATTTGACTCATAGCTCGATGAGGAAGAGATGTATTTTATTAAGTAGTAATAAATGGGGGATCAGTTTATTACTTCATAACAATATAAAACTGGTCCCCCACTTTATGACCAGTAGAAGCCTTAATCATTATTCCAACTATTATATTCAGTCAGTCAGTTAAGTGCCATACGTAATACACGCTTTGGGCGATCATGTCTCGAAAGAAACATGACTGATTGGACAGAAGATTATCCCGCAATAGGTTGGCATTGCTTTCTGCGGCAGACTGGTTGCCAGCCATGACTATAGAGACCCAATCTACCCTGCCATTTAGCTCATAGCTGGAGTGAGAAGAGATGGATTATATCATTATATTAATAAGTAGTAATTAGTGGGGGATCAGTTTATTACTTCATAGCAATAGAAAACCGATCCCACACTTTTTGCCCAGTAGAAGCTTTAATTTTTTTCCAACTATTATATTCAGTCAGTCAGTTAAGTGCCATACGTGATATACCCTTAGGCGATCATGTCTCGAAAGAGACATGACTGACTAGGCAGAAGATTATCCTGCAGTAGGTTGCCATTGCTTTCTGCGGTAGACTGGTTGCTGACCAAGGCTATAGAACCCAATCTGTCCTGCTATTTAAACCATAAGTGGAAGAAATAGACGGATTAACACCTTTCCCAAGGGTATTTGTGCGTAAGTGAATATAATGGATTCAACTGGAACTGGAATTCGAACTCGGCTCCCCGGTTTCTCGTTCCGAGCCGATATCCACTGTACCACAAGGAACATAGTTTATAGTACCCAGTGTAAATGACGCCATTTTAATTAGAATTCAATTAAATTTGCAGTACCTGATTTTTTTACATAAAAGGGTCGATTGTCTTCATCCTGTAATTTTCTCATCGTTCTTTTTATTTTATTTTTTCTTTCTTTCTTTTTCTTTCTTTCTTTTATTTTTTCTTTCTTGTTTAATCTAATTTTCGTTTCGCTTTTATTTTCTTTTTTCTTTCTTTTTTCTTTTTCTTTTCTTTTTCTTTCTTTTTCTTTCCTTTATTTTTTTCTTTCTTTTTTAATCTAATTTTCGTTTCGTTTTTATTTTCTTTTTTCTTTCTTTTTTTCTTTTTCGTTTCTTTTTCTTTCTTTTTCTTTCTTTTATTTTTTCTTTCCTTTTTAATTCAATTTTCGTTTCGTTTTAATTTTCTTTTTTCTTTCTTTTTTCTTTTACTTTTCTTTTTCTTTCTTTTATTTTATTTTATTTTTTCTTTCTTTTTTAATCTAATTTTCGTTTCGCTTTTATTTTCTTTTTTCTTTCTTTTTTCTTTTTCTTTTCTTTTTCTATATTTTTCTTTCCTTTATTTTTTCTTTCTTTTTTAATCTAATTTTCGTTTCGCTTTTATTTTCTTTTTTCTTTCTTTTTTCTTCTTTTCTTTTTCTTTCTTTACCTTTCTTTTATTTTTTCTTTCTTTTTTAATCTAATTTTCGTTTCGCTTTTATTTTCTTTTTTCTTTCTTTTTTCTTTTTCTTTTCTTTTCTTTTTCTTTCTTTTTTAATCTAATTTCGTTTCGTTTTGATTTTCTTTTTTCTTTCTTTTTTCTTTTTCTTTTCTTTTTCTTTCTTTTATTTTTTTCTTTCTTTTTTAATCTAATATTCGTTTTTATTTTCTTTTTTCTTTCTTTTTTTATTTTCTTTTTCTTTCTTTTTCTTTCTTTTATTTTCTTTTTGTTTTATGTCTATTTTACTTTTCTTTTTTATTTACTTTTTCTTTTTCTTCTGTTCTTTCTCTTATTTCTTTCCGATTTCGTCTAATTAATCTTAACGTTTCTTTCCTATTTTTGTCTTTTTTATTTTTAAATATTTATAATATTTTCATTTCTTTCTTTTCTTTTCTTTTTTAGGTTTTCTTTTTCTTTATATATTTTCTCTTTCTTTCTTTCTTTCTTTTCTCTTTTTTCTTTCTACCTTTTTCTTTCTTTTTTTTATCTTTTTCCTGCTTTTTGTTATTTCTCCTTTTTCTTTTCGACATCAGATCATTGATGCAACCTGATCAGTTTAAATCGCCGAAGATCTGTTTCTGAGACTTTTGCGTACTTAGATAATGTCTCTGCAACAATATGTCGTCACTTTTCCCGACTGGCATAGCTTTGAGGTACAGCACCTTTACGACAATATTATGTAGATACTTTCCATAAATAATCAACTACTCCAGCAAAGTCATATATTCTAGGACTTCACAATTGAGATAGAAAAATAGGTTATATTGAACTTAAATATATGTTATGGTGAAACACACCTATTCCTCAGTTAATGAACTTTTCTCCTATATTAATAAGAGTTAACAGGAAGTTAACTCGAGAAGTTCTTGGGAAGTTCATAGGAGTTCTTAGAAGTTCTTTAGAGTTCTATTGGAGTTCAGTAGAACTACTAGACAGTTGATATTAGTCGGCAGTTAGTCGAATTATAAGGTGTCAGCTTACAGGGGAAGATTACCAAGTTCCTAAAAATTTGGGTACGTTAAGTGTACTCAGTTTATTTCTTTTTAGACGGGGTGCAGTGGACATCGCCTGGGACCGAGAAATCGGAGAACCGAGTTCGAATTCCAGTTGAGTTCGTAGCATTCACTTACGCGCAAATACCCCAAGGAAAGATGTTAAACCGTCTCGCCCCTTCAACTGTGAGTCAAATAACAGGACACGTTGGGTTTTTCGAGACATGATCGCCCAAGCGTGTATCACGTATGTCAGTGTGTGTAATCCATCCAGACAGCGCCTTTTGGAGACATTTCAACGTTTTTCTAAAGTTTTTTTCACAGGTTTGGCCAAATTACCAACAGCCAAACATAAAAATCTTAAAACTAAAATTAAAAATTATTTTATTTATTTTAAATATCTTATTTTAGCTATATTTGCCAAATAAATAGAGGATGTGCGTTGTGGAGCATTGGATATCGACTCAGAACGACAAATCGGGGTGCCGAGTTCGAATTCCAGTTGAATTCCTCGTATTCACTTACACAGAAATACCCTAGGGAAAGGTATTAATGAGTCTGTTCCCTCCATTTATGAGATAAATAACAGGACAGATTGGGTCCTATAGCCTTGGCTGGCAACCAGTCTACCGCAGAAAGCAATGGCAACCTGCTGCAGAATAATCTTCTGTGCAGTCAGTCATGTCTCTTTCGAGACATGATCGCCCAAGTGTGCATCACGTATGGCTCTTAACTGACTGACTGACTGTTAAATAAAAACAATGTACTCCATCGGAAGTGCCGGGTTCGAGGGAGTGTTGCCCGAGACCTCGCCTCATTAGCCCTACCCTTTTCGACACCACTCTTTTTCAGTTACCTTTCTGAGGATGCGTTCTCAAGTGGCCGAAAAGGCCAACACGGGAATAACACTTTTCGCGCATAAATATCCTTGAGTGACAAAGTGACAAAGTGAAAAATATCTGTCTATTGTTCCCCAGTCGAGACTCTACCCTTCGGAGGAGCCACGACTGGGTTAATGCTCTTTGCCCGAAGGTAGAGAGCTGATTGTGACAAAAGCAGTTACTGCTTTGCACATACTTGTGTTGGTTTTCTTGTAAGGATTTTATTTAATTAACATTAGCTTCATCAAATTATTCCTTATTACTGGCATAAGTTGTTTCTAGCCGTGAGAAAAACGTATATTCATTTTTGATAAATAATTTACCGCTCTATTATTCTGCATCGAGCACTATTTTATTGACACCAACACTCATGTGGTCCAGTGGATATCGGCTCGTAACGAAGAATCGGGGAGCCGAGTTCGAATTCCAGTTAAATTCATTGCACTCACTCACGCGCAAATACCCTTGGGAAAGGTATTAATCCGTCTCTTCCTTCCAGTTATGGGTTAAATAACAGGACAGATTGGGTTCTATAGCCTTGGCTGGCAACCAGTCTACCGCAGAAAGCAATGGCAACCTACTGCGGGATAATCTTCTGCCCAGTCAGTCATGTCTCTAAAGAGATATGATCGCCCAAGCGTGTATCACGTATGGCACTTAACTGACTGACTGAATATAATAGTTGAAAACATGATTAAGACGTGTACTGGTCATAAAGTTGGAGATCGGTTTTATATTGTTATGAAGTAATAAACTTATCCCCCATTAATTACTACTTATTAATATAATGATATAATCCATCTCTTCTAACTCCAGCTATGAGCTAAATGGCAGGATAGATTGGGTTCTATAGCCTTGGCTGGCAACCAGTTTATTGGAGAAAGTAATTGCAATCTACTACGAGATAATCTTCTGCAAAGTCAGTCGTGTCTGTTTAGAAACATGATCGACCAATGTATGTAACACGTACGACGCTTAACTGACTGACTGATATTTTGGAATATAGTATTATATAAATGATTGTCATGAAAAAGTTCATGTTGTTTGTTTGGTATTATTTTAAACGGATTTGACTGAATTCACTACAATTTGTTAATATGTGCGTATTGTTGGTGATTTTAATATATGTATTGTTCATTATATATATGGAAATTATTTGTTTGAACATCGATACTCTTTTAATCAAACAGTAAATTTATTTCTACCGGCCTGATTATTTACGATTTTGATACGAAAATATGTGTCATTCGGCAGGATTCAAATCTGCGACCTCTATCAACTTAGGGGAAGCCACCAATTGGATCACTCGACCACGAATGATACCATAGTCTAAACGAATTCAGATCAAGCCTATATAACACAATTTTCGATTCTACGCAAATAACCATCTCTACTCTGAAATGTATCGTAATGTCAACAAATGTAAACAGACAATGTTACGGAATATATATATATATATATATATATATATATATATATATATATATGATGTGTGTGTGTGTGTGTGTGTGTGTGTATTCTTGGTATTTAAAGATAACAAAAATTAAACGCTATGAAAGTATAAAAATACATTTTTTCATAATGTTTTTGTTTTGTTTTGTTTTTTATGGGGGTTCACTATTTACCCATAGCAGGGACCCTAGAAGTTGCTACCACTCCGAGTCAGAATAGACCGGCGAACGACAGCAATTTAGAGGTGGTCCCACGCTCTTCAAAACCTCCAATCACCCGATCGGAGGACTTGTTGACGAATATTGTTTACTGTCATACCAATGACTTCCAATTTACTAAAAAAAAGCCCGTCGTTTGAGGCGGTTCCCAAACTAAATTCAACCTCAAGGTCTAATTAGTATTTCAGTCAGTTAAGTGTCATACGTGATGTACGCGTGGGCAATCATATCTCGAAAGAGACATAACTGGATTGGATAAGAGTTCTTTATTTTATTATACTTGGAGGATGATCAGATTTTGAGTGAATGCACAATCGATATTCGTTACGTTTTATGTGTGGTTGATAAGTATAATTTACTAAGTCCAGTGTTACATCAAGGAAGTTTACCTACGGGGGGTCATTTAATAAATAAGGGGAATTTTCGGTATAAGGACTTCTGATACAGATAGAAACTTTTTTATATTTTATTTTTCAACGTAGTCCCCCAGCAGTGTCACACTCTTTTCCCATCTGTGCACAAGCTTTCCCTCAGAGTAAAATTTTTTGTACTGATGTCTCAGCCAATCGCCCACAGCACATTTGACTTCATCGTCAATTTCAAACTTCTTTAAACAATTTAGCCCACTTGTAGACAATATTTTGGCTGAAACATGTGGCACCATACACAGTTGACATTCTCCTATGAATTTCAACTGGTTTGCACCCTTCAGCAACCAAAAACTTGATATCTGACATCTGTTCAATCCTGGAGCATGCTTCTTGGTCGGTAATCTTTGTTAATCTCCAAAATTCTCAAAGTTTTATTTCCAATATGCAAAACAAAAATTAAATCCCTTTGAAAAAGAAGGAAAGGAAAAAATTAAAAAAAAATAAGCTTGTATCTGTATTAGAAGTCCTTATACCGAAAAATTCACCTTATTTATTGAATGACCCTCATAGAATTCCTTATACCGAAAAATTCACTTTATCAATTGACTGACCCTCATAGAAGTCCTTATACCGAAAAATTCACCTTATTTATTGAATGACCCTCGTAGAAGTCCTCATACCGAAAAATTCACCTTATTTATTGAATGACCCTCATAGAAGTCCTTATACCGAAAAATTAACATTATTTCTTGAATGACCCTCGTAGAAGTCCTTATACCGAAAAATTCACCTTATTTATTGAATGACTCTCGTAGAAGTCCTTATACCGAAAAATTCACCTTATTTATTGAATGGCCCTCGTAGAAGTCCTTATACCGAAAAATTCACCTTATTTATTGAATGACCCACGTAGAAGTCCTTATACCGAAAAATTCACCTTATTTCTTGAATGACCCTCGTAGAAGTCCTTATACCGAAAAATTCACCTTATTTATTGAAGTCGGAAGACCTGCTGAGAATAACGCATCTATTGCAATGTCAAATTGGTCACCAGAATGACATTTTACTTGGTTGTGTATTAGAACGGATGTCTTAGTGACCATTATAATATTATATTCGTCCTTAGTTAAGTCCAAATAAAGTGTGGCGAATTCCAGTGTCAATATGAAAAACCCCTTGGAAATTGATGGGTAATCATTAATTAACATACATTAGCGCAAAACTTATATTAAGCCTGCAACACATTGACATAAACAAATTGTTACATTCTGTAGAATCGTCAGATAGCAACAGCCAGTAATCAGTTGAAGTTGAAACTGACAGCTTCCAGCTACCCTGCAAATTGGTAGGTGGTTTATAAGACAGCCTGGGAGAATCCACACTGCCATGTAGGTAAGTCTATTGTGTAGATTCTGATTGGCTGATGATTCCAGTGTGGATATTGTGCTCAATAAATATCAGCACAATATCCACTCAGTGGGTGAGAGGAGAGAGAGACGTGTATTGAGTTACAACTCTGTTTATTTTTGTCTGCCAACTGGACGGTAGTTGGAAACATCCTTGAAGGTGAGTCTCATAATCTTAATTGTTCATCTCTCTCCTCTCATCACGTGAGGGTAATGGCCTTTGAGGGGATATAAGTTCTTTGTGGCTCGGCTGATTGCATGGAAGTAGTCTTGACAATGCTCGAGCGATTGTTTGTGGCTGATCTAGGTATTCCTGAGTTCCCGTGTTAGTATGTATTATTCTTTTAGCAGATTTGACAGCTAGCTCTGCTCAGCCATTGGATTGAAGATAGGCAACAGATGATAGTCTGTGTTTCACCGCCCATTCTTTCAGGAATTATTGGAATTGTAGTGAATTGAAAGGTGGATCACCATCAGGGCTCAGTTTCTCTAGAGCACCATATGTTTGGAATATATCTCATATATAGTAAATATATAGAATATATAGCAAATTGGTAGGTGGCTTAAATAATAACCTGGGAGATTCCATTCTGTTATAGGCAATTCTATTCCGTAAGCAATGATTGGCTTATAATTTCAGTGTGTACATTGAACCCCATAAATATTCAGCACCATATCCACCATTTGTCTTTGGGCCGCATAGGGACATGTATTGAATTATAACCCTGTTTATGTTTGTCTGCCAACTGGACGCTAGTTGGAAACATCCTTGAAGGTGAGTCTCATAATCTTAATTGTTCACATTATTCATTTATGATGCATTTTTAGTTTTTATAAGGCAGCCTCTTGTTTGTTTCCCACACTCTCTTTTTTAGGCGATGTTCTATTGGGCTAATGTCCGGTGAGTGACTTGGCTAAAAGTGTCCCCTTTTTAGCTTCTTGTTGTGTTGGCAGTATATTTTGGGTCACGATAATACTCCACTATTAGATTGGATGCATTTACCTGTAAATTGGCAGACAATATGTTTCTGCAGACTTCTGAACTTCTTCTGCTGCTACCATCATGAGTTACATTTTGAATAAATATGAACGAACCTGTTCTAGGAGCAGCCATGCAAGCCTAACCCAAGTCATTGCCTCCACCATACTTCACAGATGAGCCTGTATGTTTTGGGGCATAAACAGATCCTTTGGCGGACCTGAAGCAGATTAACACCACGTTTAATTTTGTTGTTTTTCTTTTCTTTTTTTTTACTTTTCCAGCGCAGTCCTCTTAATTTTTACTTAAACTTTCCGATTATCAAAAAAAAAAAATTTTTTTTTTTAAATTACAATATTTAAACAAATTTGGGGTGGGGTCAGTTTACTTTAACAACGTTAAAGTAAATTGATCCTCCATTTTCAATCCACTCGCGTTGGGGTCGCTTCGATTATGTTACTTTCGTTGTTTTTCATTTTTTTTTTTTTTTACTTTTTTCAGCACAGTTCTATCGGTTGTTACTTAAACTTTCCAATTATCAAAAAAAAAAAATTTGAAAAATGACAATATTTAAACAAATTTGTGGCGGGGTCAGTTTCTCATACAACGTTAAAGTAAATCTATCTTCCATTTTCAATCCACTAAAAGGTTGTTTGAGAAACTGGTTCCCCCCGCCACAAAATTGTTTAAATAATGAAATTTTTGTAAAATTTTGTTGTCATTTGTAAAGTTTAAGGTGTGAAAGATAATATCGCACTGAAAAAAGTCCAACAAATTTGATGAACAAATTTACAGGTGGCAGTAATGTCGTACCGGCGACTGGTTTCAAAATGGAGGCTCGATTTACTATAACGTTGTATGAGAAACGTATCACCCTCCAGAAAATGTTTAAATATTCAACTTTTCAAAAAAATTTTGTCAGTCGTAAAGCTAAGGGGGTAATTGATAGGACTGCGCCGAAAAAAGTAAAAAAGAAAGAAAAACAACAAAACTAAACTTGGTGGTAGTCTGCTTCAGGTCCGCTATTCCTCTTTTTTTCTCTAGACTTTGGCCTTTCAATCACTTTGGTAGAGATCAGTCTTGGTCTTATCAGTCCATAGAACTTTCTTCCCAGACTTTTTGTTGCTCATCTCTGTTCTTCTTTGCAAATGTCAATCTGACCATTCCATTCTTACTGCTTGTGAGTGGTTTGCATTTTGTAGTATGGCGTTTATATTTTTGCTTTCAAAACATTCTTCAAATGGATGGATTGTGGAACCTCCATTCCAGCATTCTGGAGGTTGTTGGTGATGTCACTGACTGTTTTAAGTGAGCAAATCTATGTAACCCCCTGCACATCAGTGGCGTTTCCGCCTTGCTCGGGGTGAAATGGTTAAAAAATAAATAAATAAATAAAAAAATAAACTTGTCTGTTCTATAAATATTTTCATGGCTTCTGCTCGGACGAACTTCAGTCACTGATGCCTCCTAAACAGGTGTTTACTCGCGCAACCAGACTGGCAACTGGGTCCCACCCATTCACAGTCAGGTTAGCCAAATGCAGACGACAATTCTACTCCTGCAGCTTCTTCTCTCGCATTTCCCGCCTGTGGAACTCGCACCCGTATTCTTGCTTTCCTGGCGGCTATAACCCCCAGAAATTTAAATGCATAGTCAATACTCATCTACTAGCCACTGGACTCTAGCTCTCTCCCCACCCCCGTATAATCTTCTCTTTCTCTCCACCTATGTATGTGTCATCGCACCTGCTTTCTCAGCTTTCTATTGTTCCTTTCTAACTAGCTTGTACTCACTCTTTTCTAATTAATCTTTTTACGTTTATGTAGCCCCCTGCACATCAGTGGCGTTTCCGCCTTGCTCGGGGTGAAATGATTAAAAAAAGAAAAGAAAAAGGTCTTTAATTAAGTAACATTAAATATTTGGGCACAAAACCTTTACATGTCATAAATAAATCAAGCATGAACCCCATTGACACCAACTGTTGCGTTTTTCATTTGTGATACTTTTCAAGAATTCTAATACATTCTTGTTTGTTTCGGGAGTTTCTTCCTTCAGTCTCTTCCTCAGGAGATGGAATGTATGTTTTATGAATTCAAGATCCAGTAATTTATTTTGGCCAGTTAAAAACTGTCCACATTTTTCCCCTAGAAAAGTCCGTTATTCTGTTTGCAGTATGTTTTCGGTCATTGTCCTGCTTCATCTAATTAGTTTATATACATTTACAGATAAATTGGCAGACAAGTAATTCTGTAGACTTCTGAACTTATTCTGCTGCTCCCATCATGAGTTAAATCTTGAACAAATATGAAGGAACCTGTTCCAGAAGCAGCCAGGCAAGCCTAACCCAAGTCAATGCTTCCATCATACTTCACAGATGAGCTTGTAAGTTTTGGAGCATAAGCAGATCCTTTTTTTTTCTGTAAACTTTGGCCTTTCCATTACTTTGGAAGAGATCAGTCTTGGTCTTATAAGTCCATAAAACTTCCGGCGGACGAAGAAAACAACTACCACCTTTGAAATAAATAATTTAATAACCATTTATATATATATATATATATATATATATATATATATATATATATATATAAAATAAATAAATTATTAAATAACCATTTCAAATTGTCGGTTGTTTATAACCAAGTTTCGTTAATCTTCGTTAATTTCCGTAACATGTTGACATTACAATATATTTCAGAGCAGATATGGTTGTTTGTGATGAATCGAAAAAATGTGTTATATAGGCTTGATTAAAACCTCGTTTAGAAAGGAGGTCATTCTTGGTCGAGCAGTCCAAGACGTTACCAGATTAAATGGTAGCTCCCCCTATGTAGATAGGGGTCGCAGGTTTGAATCCTGTCGAAAGACACACATTTTCACATTTTCGTAATAAAAATTTATCGTAAATAATCAGGCCGGTAGACATATATATATATATATATATATATATATATATATATATATATATATATATATATATAAACAGAAATTGGGTTGTGGCAACAAGAGAAAAAGGTATAGAATAACAAGTGCGAGAATCCGTGAACGTTTTGTTTAAAGTGTAGATTTATTATTATTATTATTATTATTATTATTATTATTATTATTATTATTATTACTTGCTTCTTGTTATGATACATTAAGTGTCGATAATGGTATTTCTATTTGTCAATATCATTATTGACACTTAATGTATCATAACAAGAAGCAAGTAATATAAATATTAATAATAACGATAATAAATCTATACTATAGACAAAACGTTCACGGATTCTCGCAGTTTTTATTCAATATATATATATATATATATATATATATATATATATATATATGAACAAAAAGTGCGAGAAGCCGTGGACATTTTGTCTGTAGTGTAGATTTATTATCGTTATTATTAATATATATAGTGTGTGTGTGTGTCACCTTTGGGTATGGACTTCAATGTCCACAGTTATTTTTGCATACGCTTTATCCCTTATATATATATATATATATATATATATATATATATATATATATATATATATATATGGGGAAATATAGTTTTATGATATACTTTATTTTATGTTTAAAATGTTCTTTATCAAGGATAGAGCTTATGTAAATATAAAATGGAACATTAATCAACACTCAGAGTATATATATGCAAACTTATCGCTATACTCGTTTCCACGGACGTATCTGAGTACCGGGCACACCATAGTGAAAATCCAAGCAAGGAAAAATGTCTTCGTCAGAAATCAAACTAAACAATTCACGAAGAAAGAAAAAAAGAAAGAAAGAAAGAAAAACGAAGAAAACATCCGAATGAACGCAGTAAAAATCTGTTTGTTTATTAATTTTGGGAGAAAAGACTGGTTCGAACCCGATTTCCTGCTTTCGTTCACGTTCTGTTCCTAATTTCCATTGGAATAGCCGAAAAAATACGCAAAAATCATAGTTTCTAGAAACGGATGACACTGATGACGTCATCACATTGTCAACTAATAAATTCGGGCAATTTTCTCGGTGTCTGGTGTTTTTTTTTTTTTTTTTAGCGTCAGCTACGGCTCTGCTGGTTTCGAAAAACCATCCACATATATACGCGGAAGGAAAAAATGGTTGTAAAAAAAAAATAAGCTAAGCACATGAACATCAGCCAAAGTGATTTAGACCGAGCCAGTACGTAGCCCAAAGAAAAAACTCGAGACGAGTAATCAATCACAAAAAAGCGCTCAATAAGTAAGCAGAGCAGAATATGTAAATTACCAAGATTTCACCTAAACGGATTTCACCTAAACGGATCCGTTTAGGTGAAATCTTTGTAGGTATGTTGGCTCACTAGGTTATATATATATATATATATATATGTAAATTTAGGTAACATATTTTCATTTAAGCATATTTGATTAAATAATTTAAACATATTGTCTATTTATTTTTTAAAAACCATCTCGTAGTAACGAATAATTTTCCTTGTATCGTCATAAGAACAGCAAAAATGGTGCTGCAGTTGAAGAACGAAACACAATTTTTCTTTTTATTTCTATATAGACGATAATGATCGATGCAATATTTCTCAAAGTAAAATCGCAGAAAGCCCTCAGTGCCTATTCAAACCAGCAAATATATTTTTTCAGTAACAGTGTCTTTGAAATAACACGATTGTATATACCAAGACCAACAAATAATTTCGTCAAATCATTTAAAAATTTAACAGCGGAAAAAACACTTTCTTGAACATAGGATCTATGGTAAAATTTTATCTTTTTTTGACTGTTATTTAAGTTCTATTTGGTACTCCATCAGTTGTCAGTCATTATTTGTTTATTCCACCGTCTTTGGTAGTGCTCTTTCATTGTTTTGATATCCTAATGAAATCGTTCTTCTTGCTCATCACTCACATCGCCGCAATTATCCGGACATTTATTAAGATGGCTATGCCAAAAATGAAATTTTATACTTATATTAGCGTATTATTGATAAAATGGGAGCGACTTGCATGTCCATCTCGAGTAAGTGCAAAAATCTAGATTACAATAAAAGGACTTCATCAGCGTCAATCTGTGAGAGAGTCAGATGGGCGCCGCGAGATGAAACATCTAAAATGCAACTTCAAGCGACTCGGACATTGTCCTTTTTTGTCTTTCTCTTTATTCTTATCTCTTTCAACATTTACTACGACGAACATACCAATATATTACTGATAAAGTTTATCAGTTAATTAAGTTTGGTGATAAATTGAAAAAAAAATCGGTACTTCTATTTTAAAATTTTTGTCTCTAAAAGACTTTTTTCTTATAAAAAATAGTTTATTTCAGGTGTCTGACATAGATTGTGAAGTGAAGAGTGACGAGTAGCTCCTACGACCTTTATTAACTTGTAGCGCAGGGAGCTGGTTAATTTTTCTTTGATTCAGAACCAAACTCTCTACAGCTTACAAGTTATATAAAGAATTATCATCATCAGAATTATCGGAAGGTTGGTTATAGGCAGAATGGAATATGTGGAATTGTGTGAAATAGTGTAAGAATAAAATATACATTTTTCATGTCCAATTAAAAATGTATTAAAAGGAGAAATAACAAGAATTCGTACAAATTAATGTTCAATGAGAAAGTTAAGGGTATCAAGGGTTCGTAGTAGCAATTTGTTGAAAGAGATAAGAAGAAAGAGAAAGACAAAAGAGGACAATGTCCGAGTCACTTGAAGTTGAAGCTATATTTTAGATGTTTCGTCTCGCGACTCCCATCTGACTCTCTCACAGACTGACGCTGATGAAGTCCTTTTATTGTAATCTAGATGTTTCGCACTTACCCGAGAAAGGACTTGCAAGTCGCTCTCATCGGTCAAAAATCAATTTAACACCTACTTGCGAAATTTGGTTTCGACTTTTTCGTTAAGCACATGGTCAATCCTTTTTTCTGTTTGGGAAAAATCAGGATTTCATACGTCATTGTGAATTTGGTAAATTTTTGTTTTGTTCCCCTTCAAATCTTTCGAAAACGTCCTTACTTCCTTACTTAAATGCTGAACTCAAATCGATAATTGTTTATTGACGAAACCTAACTTTTCTCAATTTTACAACCAGAAAAATATCGAACTTCTTTTCGTTGTTTATCTCACCCCATAACCACGGTTTAAAATATGTTATTCACTGCTGAATGACTTCACGAGTAGTTTGGCGATTTTTCGACCAATTTGCCTTCCTTTTTGCTATTCATACGCGGAAAATAAGTTCCGAACCCAAACAAATCGCGGACTAATCGCTCAAAAGAAGTAAACGGGCCGTAATAAGCATCCTACGCGCCAAGTCATTCAGAGGTGAATCAGATATGAAAATGGTAGTAAAGGGGGTGACATATAGTCCGACTTTTTTGTGGTCAAAAACAGGAAAAATGGTAGGTTTCTTCAATAAACAATTATCAATTTGATTTCAGCAAATACATTTGCACGTAATTAAGGAAGTTTAGGAAAGATTTGACAGGGTAAAGGCTTTCGGGGAAAAAAACAAAAATTGACAGTGAATTTTTGTAAAAGTGAAGAATAAGGTTGATTTTAATTAATATCTTATCCGCTACAAACTAAACGTTGCTTTCGGCCAAGATCGTAAATTGTTTTTTATGTTTTTTTCGATTTGAGTACTGCAAAAACGGAAGCTAACGGAACCATGAAAATTTAAAGTCATTTTTGGAATTGGCATCATCAAATTAGCTAAAAGACGTGTTCTTTTTCTTGTCACTGAAAATCGTGTTGACCAGTGGAATGGTTCATAGATTCGTCGAACCTACCGATATTTGGATATCTTTTTCACGACTGATGTCCAGAAATGAAAACAATTATACAAATTTTAAAAAATTTAATAAAAAGGTTGATCGAAGTGCCTTGTTAGTTGTCTTCAGTTAAACTTATATAAAAGAAGGATTGCTACCCAAATACACAATTAGATATCATATATAAAAGAGAGAAAAAATATGGGGGAGAGAGAGAGGGAGAGAGAGAGAGAGAGAGGGAGAGAGAGAACGTACCTAAACAAACAAGTAAATACAAAAAGAACAATAAAAAAGACAGGATAACAAGGAGCAAAAGCGGTTGCATCAGAAGGAAAGGCGGGGCGGGGGTCAGATTAAAACGGAAGAACAAAGTTGGAATCTGGCAGTAAAGATGGTAACGAAGCGATAAAAGAAATTCCTTTGATGAAGGAAATGGAAAGAACACGAGAAGTAAACATGGCAGGCAAGAGAGCGTAGCAGGAGACGGTCGGAGAAGGTGCCGATCTGTCATCGAAGGAAGCGTATATGTTTATGTCTCTGTACGTGTGCAAGCGTTCGTTCGGGTGGGTGTGTTTGCCATCAGCATATGAGAACGACAAAGAGGTCTTTCGTCTCACTGTTTCATCCGTTGAATGCTGAAAAGAATAAAGGAATTAGTATCGTTCATTACTGACAAAGAATATAGGAATGTGTGTCGTTCAATGCCGGAACGAATAAAAGAATGAATATCGTTCGTGACTGATAAAGAATAAAAGAATGGATGTCGTTCAATACTGGAAAGAATAAAGAAATGAGTATTGTTCGCTACAAAGAAAGAATAAAGGAATGGATGCTGTTCAATACTGAAAAGAATAACGGAATGAATATCGTTCATTACTGACAAAGAATGAAGCAATGGATGCCGTTCAATACTGAAAAGAATAAAGGAATGAATATCGTTCATTACTGACAAAGAATGAAAGAATGGATGTCGTTTAATGCTGGAAAGAATAAAGGAATGAATATCGTTCATTACTGACAAAGAATGAAAGAATGGATGTCGTTTAATGCTGGAAAGAATAAAGGAATGAATATCGTTCATTACTGACAAAGAATGAAAGAATGGATGTCGTTTAATGCTGGAAAGAATAAAGGAATGAATATCGTTCATTACTGACAAAGAATGAAGCAATGGATGTCGTTTTATGCTGGAAAGAATAAAGGAATGAATATCGTTCATTACTGACAAAGAATAAAGGAAATGATGCCGTTCAATACTGAAAAGAATAAAGGAATGAATATCGTTCATTACTGACAAAGAATAAAGGAATGGATGTCGTTTAATGCTGGAAAGTATAAAGGAATGAATATCGTTCATTACTTACAAAGAATAAAGGAATGGATGCTGTTCAATACTGAAAAGAATAAAGGAATGAATATCGTTCATTACTGACAAAGAATGAAGGAATGGATGCTGTTCAATACTGAAAAGAATAAAGGAATGAATATCGTTCATTACTGACAAAGAATGAAGGAATGGATGTTGTTTAATGCTTGAAAGAATGAAAATGGATGTCGTTCAATTCTGAGGGAATAAACGAGTGTAGTTCAGTGTTGATGATGAATAAAACTATGAGTGTCGTTTAATGCATAAGAGAATAAATAAATAAGTATCGTTTTAATACTGAAAAGAATGAAGGAATGAATGGAAAAATTAAAATAATATATTCTCGAATATACTTTTCTTAATATATTCTCGAATATACTTTTCTTTTTTCATATATATATATATATATATATGTGTGTGTGTGTGTGTGTGTGTGTGTGTGTGTGTGTGTGTGTGTGTGTGTGTGTGTGTGTGTGATATCATTTGTATAAAGAATCCTCTGTTTTCAGTTTAAATTAGACGACCTCTCAATAAACTTTCCGGGATAAAAAAAAAAAAGTGCTTCTTCTTAAAATAAACGAACAAATCATTTTGCTGTCTGTACTTGTTGACATGTTGGCCAAGAAATATTTTTTAGTTGATGTTTTGAGGAGGTCTGATTGAAACGATCTTTTTGCGTTTACATTATTTTTTGTAGGCGGGTGTAGTTCTAACAAAAACAGAATTCTTCAAAGGAAATACATTTGTTTCTACTTTCTTTCCAATTTATTTGTCTTTCAGTAAAATGCACACAGTAACGAACGAATATATATATATATATATATATATATATATATATGTGGGGTGGGTTAGTTTATGCTCTCACACCCTGATTGAGCACTCTGTCAGAATGGTAGACTTTGAAAAAACAGTAATTACTCTAGCATCTACGCATCGTTCATTCAGTAATGAATTAGAACACTCTCAGTTTCTGGCGTGTATTTACATGGTATATCACACGCTAAAAGTCTGCTCTCTTATACCGAACGCCCAGAGTTCAGAGGTAGAATCGACGACTGATGTCAAATCCTTGCTATAAGTAATCGGATGCCTAACCGTACTGATGAGCGGTGATACAGCGAAACAGATCTGTCTGCGAATGACTATATATATATATATATATATATATATATATATATATATATAAATATGTAGAGAGAGAAAGAGAGAGAGAGAGAGAGAGAGAGAGAGTGTGTGTGTGTGTGTCTGTGTGTGTCTGTGTGTGTGTTAAGTTGGAAGACTGAATCCAAAACGACTGACTTTCAGTGGTTTTACAGGTAGAAAGGCATTTAAGACAAGTAGGCTTTAGAATTTAACACTCACAGAACTGATAGAGGGAAACAGAGACGGGGGGTGGGGAAGAGGCACGAGACATACTTGATGGGCTTGAGTTAACTGTACGGGGGAGCGGGTTTTGGGAGAGATACCAAGAGAAAAAGTATTAAGAACGACAAGAGATAGGGGCAAGTGTAAATCCACGATCGCTTACGTCCTGAAAGGACACGGCACATAAAGAATAAGAAAGCTTTGTAATACCGTGAGATGAAAATCGCGCATTCCAATTTTTTAAGAGACGATTTTTCGCTATTAATTCTAAATATTTTTCTGTGTGTTTGTGTGCGGCTGTGTGTGTGTGTGTGTGTGTGTGTGTGTGTGTGTGTGTGTGTGTGTGTGTGTGTGTGTGTGTGTGTGTGTGTGTGTGTGTGTGTGTGTGTGTGTGTGTGTGTGTGTGTGAGAGTGTGTGTGTGTGTGTGTGAGTGTGTGTGTGTGTGTGTGTGTTTGAGTGTGTGTGTGTGTGTGTGTGTGTGTGTGTGTGTGTGTGCGGCTGTGTGTGTGTGTGTGTGTGTGTGTGTGTGTGTGTCGTTAAAACCGACAGATGGAGAATATTTTATTAATATTAGATTCAATTTTCGAGAATTCTTTCAAATTTTCCTTTTTGCTGCAGATAAGGTGTGTAAAAACGTTTCATAATTTTTTTATTTTCCAAGTGCTTTCAGCCACGTTCTGGCCATTTTTAAGGAATGTAATTTTTCCGATGTTGTTAATTTATCCTCATGTTTTGATTGAAGCGTAATTTTTTTTTTTGAAAAGGAGAATTCTTTAAAGGTATCACATGACACACGCAAGAGGACGTCGCGTGAGCGTCTGTCTCTTTTCTTAAAAAGCTTTCAAATCTCCATTTCTACTGTTAAATAATGTAAGGTTGATGGTAGGAAAAAATTGTTTCATATATTAAATATGTTCAAAAGAAAGATTGCTGCCCATCACATATATATATATATATATATATATATATATATATATATATATATATATATAACGTAGAATATTTGGTATTTTTGTCAGGTAAATTTCAATAGAGACAAGTTCAAAAGAACTCAATGTTAATTATTTTATTTAAATTTAACAAAGTAATATAATCTTGAAAAAATTTTCGGATATTCTACAAATCAACGGGTAATAAATATTTGCATGATCTGGGTCTGAGGAGCGGCTGTTTTCAGCTACTTATTACCCGTGGATTTGTAGAATGCCCAACAAAATTTTCAAGAATATATATATATATATATATATATATATATATATATATATATATATAGTCATCTGCAGACAGAACTGTTTCGCTGTACCATAGTTGAAACGCGAAAAATTTTGTGTAGTGATACTATCAATTCATAAAAACATTGTAACAACCATGACAGTATATATATATATATATATATATATATATATATATATATAGTTAATTGGTTTTTAAAAAGTGTTCACTATTGTAAAGCTATTTTATCGAGGAATTTTTCTCGCTGAAATAGCTATACAACGTATGTAGAATTCAGAATGTTTTATATAATATACATATTTGGATCTGTAAGTAGATAATAATCGAACCTTCCACCTGGATCATTTTTAATATTAAGGAATTAATATTAATAGGATCTCGTTTTGGGGATTTTAGCTATACTTATTCTTTGATTTTGGATTTAGAATATAATATATATATATATATATATATATATATATATAGAAAACCAAGTATAGGTGCAACATGTAATTGTGTTGAATGTAGAAATATATGATAATATAATATTGCACGTGGAAATATATATTACTATGTTAGTACGACGGAGCAAAAGAAATTATTACTGTTAGTATTATTAATTCTGCAGATTACAGGAAATCGCAATATGAGTTAAGTTGAAAATATATCTAAACTTATTTATAAATGGAACTTTGTCTCTCTGTGTGTGTGTGTGTGTGTGCGTCTGTGTGTGTGTGTGTGTGTGTGTGTGTGTGTGTGTGTGTGTGTGTGTGTGTGTGTGTATGTCCGTTACTTATAGACTCTGAAATGGCTGAACCGATTTTCTTGAAAATTTACACAGTTGTACTATAAGCGTTTGCGAGTGTTCTTCGCTAGGTTTTGTGTCGAGGTACCCCCGATAAATATCTAAAATCGATAATCGAAAAAATCGGGTTATAGAAGGAATGGTCCGATTTTAATAAAATTTGATACACTGATAGTCAAAAGACATAAGAAACGATATTCAAAAGTTTCAAGGTTGCAGTTCTTACAATAGTGCAGAAAATTGATAATATATATATATATAAAAGGCAAGAAGTTTTTGTTTGTGCCTGTTTATCTGCCTGTATATCTGTATTTTTTTTTTCAGCACTTTTATTTTACTTTTTGCTTCGGGTTTGGCTCTAAGCAGGTATAATTGTAGTTCTTAGTCTCAGCCACGATACCTTTTACTCAGAGGACTTATTTAACCTTCAAAATTCAGTTTACGACGAAAAAATCTTATTTGATATCGATAGTAGGAAATCAAAATTTGACTTACATCCATTCATTTTTCTTTCAGTCTATGGTTTCGCTTTAACTGGAAACAACTATTGCTTTTTAGTCTTTCGTGTCAACGTCCAAAGAGTCTGTGCTCTGAGACCATGGATTTGTTTTAAAGCTTTCATTACACCCGAGCAACGCCGGGCTATACTGCTAGTATTACAAAAGTTAGAGCATTACAGACTGGAAATATTACTGAGAAGAGAATAGGAAAATATATTTTGAGTATGTGCGGATGTATTGTTTATACAGAAGTTGATCAGTCGAGGTCAGACGAGTTCAACATTGGCAGCCATTGTTTGACAAGCGGAAATAATATGGCGAAAAAGGTTCAAGTTATACTTTCAGCATACAGAGAATTTTATTAACCCAGGTGATTTTTGGATTATTGAAAAAAAGATTGTCAAAAATTTTTTTGATAAGAGCAAAAAGGTAAAGTGAAATATAAATCTCGCTGAGAAGGGATTGATAAACCTAAAAGCTAGATTTGTTGACGTAATCAATTGAATCAAAATGAAGAAGAAAAGAAATTACGTCAATACAAATATTGCTATTTCAATGGCTAAACCAAGAAAATGATATAGCCCTACCTCAAAATGTGGAGGCGGAAGTAATTTAATTGGATATAGGCATGGGCACCCTGTGTCTGTCATGCACCTCCCAAGATAATCTGGGACATGCATAAAAATAATGCCTCGAAATACCAAAATCACTCGCTCGCTCGACACTCGGGAGCAGAATCACACACGCACTCGATCGAGACTTGGGACCAGTCGTGATGTAACGACAAAGGGACAGACGATTCCCAACTAGGGAGCCGCGACCGAAAAGAGTGGTCGCTTCCCATAGAGTCCTGGCTGAAGATGTAAAGAAACGTAGAGAAGCCTGCCGACGACCGACTTAAAAATATTAAAGTCAAATAACGTGTCTCAGATAGAGTCCTAGCCGAAGATATATAAAACAGAAAGAGCTGAAAAGAGTTAAAGTCAAATCAGTTATTGTTGCTGCGCCGAGCTGAGGCAGACAAGACAAATTTACCGCCGCCGTCACAAAGACCTATCTTCGGCTGTTTCAGTAAGGCTTCGGTAAAAAGCCCTGATAAGACTTTTTGAACCGTCAAAACTTAAAAAGAAAAAAAAAACTTGAAATCTCCGATTGGAGTGAACAAACATTACTATCAAACAAAAACTTTCGCTTCGTTGTAATAGGAATTCGACGACTGTTATTTTCTATTTTTGTTTGCTGTTTTTTGTTTTTTTGTTTTTTGTATATAAAAACGTTTTCGCAACTTATCCAGGTGTCATCGAATTTACTTATTTTATATTTTTTTATTTTTTTTTTTTTGGCGCCGTTTTTTTATTAACCCAAGTGTGCACGTGTGTCCGGTCTGGTTTGGAGTAGCAGAGAAACGGCTAACGGGATTTTAAAGTGTCTCCCTTTAGATCAAAATTCACAGCGTGGGCAAGGAGGAACACCGTTGTAATAGACGACTCAAAGACCAGCTACTGTGACGAGGCCATCACAACTAGCGACCGGAGAGCGTCGTCTCATCTGGTGACGTGTTGACAGCATAAACCCTAACTCAGGTTTCCCGACCGTGTCATAATTAGTTTCCGTGGCCGAGTTAGACACAGACGGACTGCGCGTGTTACACAGAGTAGGTATGGATGGAATATGTCATGGTGGTATCCTCCTTAACAACTGATTGGACTCTTCCTACAACTACATATACTTCCCCTCACAACTTAGGCTCCGGCTTTCCGGCTGGGGTTCAAAATGACCAAAATAAGACCAGTTTAAGACCAGTTTAGACCGGTTTTGAACCTATCCACTGCGATGGATAGGTAATGTTCTGACCAGTACCTGGGCGTACGCGCTCAGGTTCCCCACATTAAAAAAGACCTTGTGTCACATCTCCCTCAAGTGGGGGAGAAGAGTAAATATAAACACCCTCGTAATCACTATTAGACTCATCCAACTCTTTCAAAATCCACTGCACTGTCCTCAGATTGACACTCGAACACTCTGAAACGTTCGTGAATGCTAAGCACTACAGCATACCGTTTCTATATTGCTGTCGGAGGGGCACCTAGACGTGATGTAATGGTTAACAAGCTTGTCTTGTTACGACCTGTTAGTTGACGGGATGTGCGTTGTGGTGCAGTGGACATCGGCTCGCAACAGGAAATCGGGGAGCTGAGTTCGAATTCAAGTTGATTCTTTGCATTCACTTACGCACAAATACCCTTGGGAAAGGTATTAATCTGCTTCTTCCCTCCAGTTATGGGTTAAATAACAGGACAAATTGGGTCCTATAGATTTGGCTGGCAACCAGTGTACCGTAGAAAGTAAAGGTAACCTACTACTGGATAATCTTCTGTTCAGTCAGTCATGTCTCTTTCGAGACATGATCGCCCAAGTAAGTATCACGTATGGCACTTAACTGACTGACTGATAAGGAAAACATTAGAACATATATTCAAAAAGATTATATTGCGACAACTTTTCATATGAAGGTAAATTAGCAACCTAGAAAATGAGCATTCAAATTCGTGTGATCGAAAACCGACCTGTGACTCTTGTGAGGAAAGACAACTATTTATAGTTACCAAGCTTAGCTTAAGGACCTACGAATCTTAGTAATTTAAAATATATTTTGGAAGATTATATTGCGTCAATTTTACAGGAGAAGTTAATCGACTTACCTACAAAATAATTAGTCGTAATCAATGGCTCGAACACAGAGTACGGTAACTGCTTAGAAAAGGCAACTTTTGATACGTACTTTATTCCTCAGCTTAGGAATGATTGTTGGTTGGTTGTCTTGTTTTTATGGCCTATCAACCTCGGCGGGTCATTTATTACCAACTAAACTTTATTTATTGCTGGTAATACCTTTTTCTTTCAAGAGTTTATTGTTGTTTTATATAAGTTTTTGTGTCTAGTAATACATTTTTCTTTTCGAATATCAAGATTCATTGGAATTTGTTTTTTTGCGGGCAGGGTCCCCAAGTCCTACCCTTGTTATTTAACCCATAACTGGGGGGAAGGGACGGATTAATACCTTTCCCAAGGGTACCAGTGCTTAAGTGAATGCAGGGTATTCCACTGGAATTCGAGCTTGGCTCACCGATTTCTCTTTCCGAACCGATATCCACTGCACCACAACGCACATCCGTCACTAAACGCTTATAGCACCTGATATTCCCAAGCGGCCACCCATCTAAGTACTGACCAGGCTCAACCTTGCTTAACTTCGGTGATCGAGCGAGAACCGGTGTATTCAACGTGATAGGCCGTAAGCACGCTTAAGAATGAAAAGAAGTAAATGAGGAAGAAACTATAAGTGTAGAAAGACTGTGTTACGCCAGTATTCAAACTGTGGGTGGTCTGTAAAAATCAAAATCGTTTTACCTCTGACAAAACACTGACATCTCATAGGGTCCAAAACAATGAAATTCTCTCTCTCTCTCTTTCTCTCTCTCTCTCTCTCTCTCGAAAGAGCCATGATCGCCAAAATCGTGTATCACGTATGGCACTTAACTGACTGACTGACTGACAGTGAGTTCGATCCTCACTAGGTGCCCTATATTTTAGGCCTTGTGCCACATCTAAGCTGCGCTTAGGAAATCACCTATATTGCTGTCGGAGTGAATTGCGCCAACTGACTCTACTATTCTGTGCAGTCTATAAAATCCCATAACTGTGCGCTAAATTTAAAAATTAAAATGGCATCACTTTGCTCGTCATCCATTCTAGCTGTGTAGACATGCGCAGAAAATATCTGGACCAAATATTTATAAACAGTTCTGATAGAAAAAGAGGTTACAAATCCGATTCCTGTCATAAGCCACATTGGTCTTTCGTAGGACTTCTCAGTCGAGATTGGTTGATATCATTTACACCGTTTAACCGGAAAACATTAACTATGGGTATATAGTACCCAAAGCAAATGACGCCATTTTAATTACAATTTAATTAAATTTTCAGAACCTGATTTTCTTATCTAAATAATACGTTTTTCAGTTTCTATTAATGTTAACTCAAAGTACAAATTTTGAATTGCCTGCATTTAAAATACTTCAAATAAATATTTATATTCAATATTTTTTTGATATTTTCAAAATCGGGTTAGTCGTGGTGTAACTTTAATTGATAGTTAGAGTTCCAGGGGTGAGAAAAACAAAGCAAAATAGTAATAGCAACGACTTATCGTAGCAACTAGCCTAATGTTTATTTTTATATATAATATACATATCCGTATATATATTTACATGAAGGCGCGGTTAGTGTAATATTTGTCGTCAGATTAAATAAAACAGGCATGCAGTTTTCGATTATGTTTCATTCACTTCACGCTAATAGGCATGAACCTATCTTTCCCCATTAATACGCTTATAGACTGGGTTCTTTTGCCTTGGTTTGTGGCCAGATGAGGAGAATTTAATTCAAAAGCATCCTGACGGGAAACAGGATCTGTCAGGCTATTTCGATCAAGAAACGCCACTGTTTCTATCGGCTGCAAGATTCTTGGCCTTAACTCTGGAAGGTGTCGATGGGGCGCCAACTTACTGAGCTGCACAAAATTCTCTTTAATCTTTCTTGTTTGTGGCGTGTCTTGGGCGTTTTTACCTCGCGGAGTTCATTCCTATCCAGGATATATATATATATATATATATATATATATATATATATCAGTTAGTTAAGTGCCATACATGATACACACCTGCATATTTGCACGTACTTCCGCGTAAGTGAAGTAAGTATATATATATATATATATATATATATATATATATATATATATATGTATATATATATATTTATGTATATATATATTTATATATATATTTATATATATATGTATAAATATATATATATGCATAAATATATATATATAAATATATATATATATGTATAAATATATATATATGTAAAAATATATATATAAATATATTTATATGTAAAAAAAATATATATATATAAATATATATATATATGTATAAATATATATATATAATGTATGCATATATAAATATATATATGTATAAATATATATATTTATATACATATATATACATATTTATACTTACTGACCTATATTTATACATATATATGTATAAATATATATATATATTAAAAAATATATGTTGACATACATATGTATATTTACATATATATATGTATAAATTTTTGTATATATGTATATATATATATATATATATGTGTGTGTGTGTGTGTGTGTGTGTGTGTGTATGTATGTATAAATAGCGACTGAATATGTTTATTGCCTTGTATAGAATAAAATTGATAAAATAATCATATTGAATGGTGAAATACGTGACTCTCAACCATAAGTTTTGAGGATATAATCTTGTTCGAAGAAGAGGTTGACCGAAATTCACCTCTAGAAACAACCAGCTCATCTAAGTCTGGTAGCTGTTTTTCACTAATAATCGAAAGATTTCACCATAAATATTACAGAAACTCGCACTTGATATAAAGCAAGCAAATTATGACCTTTCGAAAACATATTACAAAGAGATTTGGAAGATAAGTACACTTACATTATAAATTTCAGTAATTTGAATTTTCACTATTAATTATTATTGGTATGCTACTATGACTGATAGATAGGTATTCAGACTGGCCAATGAAAAGGAATAGACATTTGTACACGTCATAGTCGATCAGGGTAGTGTTCTGTCAAAATTGTGGTAGTCTATTTTTGATAATGTCCATATACCATTCCTGTTCATTGACGTACCTTTGGGTACAATCACTAATTTTCTGACGCCATGAAAGGAGAAGCACTCCCAAATATGAACGAGATCCGGATGCTTGGCTATGGATACCACACAGAACTCTTTCACCGACTTGTCTTCTGACACGAATTGATCCATTGTTTGCGAAGCAGCTAAAAGGTGATTCATCAGAGAAAATCATCTTTTTCCTGTCTTCTGTAGTCCAACTTTTATAAATTCGACATAAATTTAGTCGATCTTTTATATTTTTTCGTGTTAAAAGTGACTTTCGTCAACAAACGCCGTGCGATCTGAAGCTTCCACACTACAGCTGGACTATTCCTTCAGCAACTGCTGACTACTGGCCTGTCGATCAAACAAACTAAGTCGCACCAGTCGTCGTTCATCTCGCTTTATAGACACTTTTGAACGACAACTTCGAACCCTAACTTCGATTTTTCCAGTTTTTTTTTTCCAATTCAGGACTATTCTTGTGACCGTTGATGCATGAACTTGCTCCTATTTGGCAATCTAACGACAGCTAAGACCAGCGTTGAGTAAAGCAACGATTGCAGATCATTTGGATTCGGAACAATGACCTTTTCCCATTTGGATCACAATTAGATGTACAGAACGAATAATGTGTTTTTTTTAAAAAAAAGAATTACTGATCTATCTCTTCTCTCCGTTTCGCTTTTCACTTCACTCTGTCTGCCGAATATGCGGTTCAAAAAGAAAATACAGTCCAACCTCTACGCTCTTCGTTTTTCTTCATTATTTATTTTTGTATAAGAATACAAAAAATGTGGCACAAGGCCGAAATTGGGGATGGGGAAAGGCTGGTCTTCATCTGTCCTAATTTAACTTAGCTATTCACTTTCGTCGACCCTGACACACTTATAATAAACCTTACACCATAATACCACATGTTTACTTACCAATCTTACCACGTCCACCATAATACCTCAGCTGCTCTATGTAGTCCTACTTAACTCCCATATGTACAATTTTCAGTAGAGGGCATGGGCAGAAAATAACAACATTTAAAATTCCCCAATGATTTTATACAATGAAACTACAATATGTACAAGAAACTCAATAAAATTGTATTAGTAATAAAAGCCCCTCACTACTCCAATATTGTGACAGCAAAATCAGTTCCCCGGACGAAATATAATGCGTGGCTTTAGGAATATAAAGAATACTACTTATCTGATCAGCAATCACTCACACAATCACTCACACATTTAAACACTATAACAAAAATGAAAAGCACACTTGAAAAATAACGAAAGACGCCACGCATCCACCGAAGAACTAACATTGCTGAACACCTAAAGTGGGAAGGAGTGGAGGGATTAAACTAAAAGAAAACTGGGGACAAAAAGAAAAAGGGGCCAATGAGCAATCATAACCTAGCTAAGTTAACATTGAAGTAAAAACAGAAAAATCAAACGATCCCTCCTCTAACCTAACAGGGAAGGGGTGCTCATGTTCCTCCAGCGCACCCAATATCCTGATGCCTAACCAGCATCAAACAACCACTCCAGGTCAGCACCTTTCACTCGACAGAAACGCGCAAGACTCACCCACCTTTTGCCAAATTCAGATGGAGTGAGTCGTTTCCTTTCCGTCCTGATCCTGACTTTAATCTGATGCTTAAAGAACAAGGTCAGTTGAGAAGAGGTAAACTTCTCATCACCATAGAATTCCTTCTGTCGCGTCGTCCAAATCACGACTCGCATAACACCTAGTAAGCAAAAGAGCACATAGTGCTCAGCCCTAGATAACGGAGGTACGACATTGCTACAAACAGAACTAGCCTCAAGGACAAAGAACTTTCCACGCAGCATACGAACCATGAGATCTTCAAGAAACTTACACAACGGAGCAACAACACTGCAGTGGAATTAGGCATGATCGACGGATTCCGCCGACAGCCCACAACGCACGCAGGTTGATTTCGGAGTTAGGCCCGCTGCATGAAGCTTCTTGCCAACCCAGAGAGCCTTTCGAATCATCAGCCAGGTGAGTGATGCCTCATCGTTAGTGAGACATTTCAACCAAGGCGCCCAAGGCCATATGGAGCGAGCCTCCTGCTTCGTAAGCCCGAGCTCGCCTATCAGTTCATCTTCAACGGCCCCGCTAACTAATACCCGATATAATGCCCTAAGAGACAACGCTTGGGCGTTGGAGAGGCCATCCGTAGCCCGCAAGAGAAACTGGAGAGCCAAACGACATTCTTTATAGAAGGAGCACACGCCACGAGGAGTACGGCCGGCCTCCTCCTCCGACAAATGTACACTTCTCAAGGATGGAAAGTTTTTATGGACGTCCTCTTTAACGAGGGCGCCGTTCTCATCCGCCAGCATACACATTCAATCCAGGAATCTAATGCGAAGCGTGTGTTGACGAATCTCAACGCTAGGCATGCCCAGACCGCCCTCAGAATGATGAAGGCAACAGATCTCGCGACGCACCTTGGGAGCCTTGCCTTCTCCCCAAAGGAAGGAGAACAAGAGCTGAATTAACCCCAAACGAATGGCACACGGGAGAGGAAGTACCGAGAGTCGGTAAAGGAGAATCGGGTAGATGTGCGAGGCACATACTTTCGCCCTCCCCTTTAAGGAGAGCTTCCTCCGAGTCCACAGACGAACTGCGCAATCGGCCTTCTCTCAAACTTCCGACCAATTCATTTCCAACTGGAGACCAGGACCGAAGAAGACGCCGAGAATCTTGATCGGCCCGTCCGTTCAGAGGAAAGGTCCGGGAAGAGAAACTCCCTTCCACGCATCCAATCGCAAGCCAACAGACTTTTCGCGATTGATCTTGGCCCCTGTCACCGTCTCATAACATCTGATTGCTAACTTCGTCAATCTCGGCTTTTTTCGACACAAAAACCGAAACGTCGTCAGCATAGTAGTACCTGGCCGAGGTGGTAGCACCAGGTACGGAAATTCCGCGAAGGACCGGATTCGCCCTTAACTTGCGATGGAATGGCTCCAACGCAAGAACGTACAGCAAAGGTGAAAGTGGACAACCTTGACGAATGGAGCGAGATAATGTGAAGGGCTTCGATCTTACCCCATTCACTTCCACCAGCGCAGTCGGATCCAGGAGCGAAAGTACGGCCCGAAACCGGCGGCGGAAAGGACAGACTCCAAAAGCGATGGTCAACCCTATCGAATGCCTTGGACTGATCCAAATTGATCAGCGCGGCTTCAGTGTCGGTTTTCTCGATGATCAGGCGTACCAAATGAAGGTTGTCTTGAATAGTCCTGCCCTTCACAGCACAAGTCTGCTCGGGGCCAATCAGACTAGGGAGGACAGCCTGAAAACGGCGGGCCAAGACCTTGGCAAAAATTTTTAAGTCAGTATTTAACATCGTTAAAGGCCGATAATTATCTATGCCACCCCCACGCTCTTGCTCTTACGAAGCAACTTGATTAAACCCCTGGTGAAGCGACTAGGTATAAACCCCTGCTCCATCCAGTTGTTATAAACGAGCGCCAGCAGAGGAACAAAAACGGACGACTGCCTCAAGTACAGTTCGTATGGAAGACCATCCAATCCTGGAGTTTTGTCCCGGCCAACCAATTTCAGCGTATCCCAGATTTCCGACTCTGTTATGGGCCCCTCGCACCCAGTTGCTTCAGCCGCCTCGAGGCGAGGAAAGTCAGCCAAATAGGTGTCGAACTGAGCAGAGCTCAGACCGGGCTCCCTGGTGAAAAGATCCTGGAAGTAATCCCGAAAAGCCCCACATATACCCACGTCTGTAGTCACGGTACGTCCATCCGTCAATGTGATGTCCTTGATATGCCGATTGACTGCTTGCCTAGCTTCCTCTGCACGCAATTCTGCGGCCATATTCGTTGCCTCAGAAGACATTCTTTTTAACCTAGCCCTAACTACCAGAGCTTGATCCTTCTTGATAAGCAAGGAGGCCAGCTCGGCCCTAGCTAAGGCTACGTCCCCACTATTACGGGATTTAACTGCCCGATCAACTTTTTTCTCTATCGCCGTTTGTGCCGCTAAATTAGCTAAGTTGAGCCGACGGCTAAAGTCGGCAGCAAACGACCTAATTTTGGATTTAAGTGAATCCCACCACTTATTCCCAACCACAGCCCCCGTCAGTTCCCGCTTTAGTGTTAGTAATAGCTGTTCCTGGAAATCTTGGCTATCAAATAATGACGCGTTCAATTTCCAGTAACCAGCTAACTTAACCTTAGGCTTATCTAAGTTTACACGAACCCGGACGAGCCTATGATCCGTGTAAACTATCGAATGGAAACTTGGACAACCTAAGAGCCCTACGTCGACTCTCCTAACTAGGACTCGGTCGAGGTAGCTTGTGAGAACCTTCGAATCCAAGCTGTCCCTATTATCTTCGTTTTTCTTCTTCCCAGAAAGAATATTCCTTCTCATTTCATAGAGTCGAGAACTCGCCCATGCAAATCACTTAAAATTTGCATAAGCGAATTAAACACATCCTATTTATTGATTATTCATGATTTCACTCACTTTCGGTATCCAAAAATATCTAAAATTATAATTTTACATCGTGTTGCAAAACTTTTCGCCTGAGTTTTAGATAATTAATTGGATCGGTTCAAAAACCTCTCAGCCTCTGCTTGCATTTACTTGTGCGTATGGACATTAGAGTTAGACTCCATATAAACCCCAGAAAAGATGCTACCTTAAAAACTAAATTCTTAACATCTTTAAGTCTACA
The DNA here is from genome assembly GCA_037127315.1 of Ascarosepion bandense. Taxonomy (NCBI): domain Eukaryota; kingdom Metazoa; phylum Mollusca; class Cephalopoda; order Sepiida; family Sepiidae; genus Ascarosepion; species Ascarosepion bandense. The sequence goes on along the minus strand of JBBBDQ010032675.1, from coordinate 454,556 downwards.
GCTCTGTCCAAAAGTTTTGCATCACTATAAAAATCCGAGTTATCGATAACAAGACACAACTATTTTTGCTTTAGAATTTTAAAATAATAATTTAAACTATTTCAAATTAAAAAAAAAATTATGTTGCATGTTAAATTTTGATGTTAAATTCAATATTTTATGAGCCTTCCTCTATTTTTAAGAACAAGTTTTATTCGCTTTGACATAGATAGACTCAATTAGTGATTTTAAACAGTTAGATTTAATAGAAGTCCGACATCTTTGTAGGAGAGCTTCAAGGTTAATTTTTGTTGTTGGAGTAGAACTCTCCTATGCAAATCACTTAAAATTTGCATAAGCGAATTAAACACATCCTATTTATTGATTTTTCATGATTTCACTCACTTTCGGTATTCAAAAATATCTGAAACTATAATTTTACATCGTGTTGCAAAACTTTTCGCCAGAGTTGGACACTGTATCTGTGTGCAACAAAATTAATATCCCGTACTTGAAGTATCTGGCACACTTCGACGTGATGTAATGGTTAACAAGCTTATCTCGCTAGATTATGGATTCGTAGTGGGTTCGATGCTCACTAAGTGCTCTGTGCTTTTAGCCTTGTGTCATATCTAAGCTACGCTTAGTAAATTGCAACTTGAAGTATCTGGTGGTCATCATTATGGATGTAGTAGCAAATTTTCAGGTTTTTTAAAATAGTCCCATACAAATTTTTGCTTTCAATAACATTTAATGATTATTTCCTTCTTTGACCAGTTGGCAACTGATCTTTCTTCTGATCTAACTCTTACAGCTCAATGAGGGAAAATACTATATAGTATCATACAATATCTCTAAATCAAAACTAGTAACATTTCATCACTAGTCAGTCAGTCAGTCAGTCAGTCAGTCAGTCAAGTGCCATACGTGATACACGCTTGGGCGATCATGTCTCGAAAGAGGCATGACTGACTGGACAATAGATTTTTCCGCAGTAGGTTGCCATTAAATGCTGTGGTAGACTGGATGCCAACCAAGGCTGTAGAACACAATCTGTCGTTCTATTTAACCCATAGCTGGAGGGAGAAGAAACTGATCAATACTTTTCCAAATGATATTTGCGCTTAAATGTATGCAATAAATTCAACTCGAATTCGAACTTTGCTCTCCGATTTCTCGTTCCGGGTCGATATGCTTTTCACCACAACGCACATCGATAGTAATATATATAGGTGAAGAGAACCAACAGTTTTACAATTCCGAGTTCTCCGATATGTATTTTTTTTTGTTTTTATAAAATTACTCAATACAATAAATATTGTAGACCATAATATAATTATATAATTAAATTTGTTTTTTAATTAAAAGTACATTGCGGCAGGGAAATTTCTGTTTCGAGATTTCTATCTCGTCATCAGGCAATGTGGGATCATTGATGGGAAAATGATTTTCATTTAAATATAAGACGCAATACGTTTGTTATTTATAGATATGGGAAGACATAAAAATGTATCTGTGTGTTCAATTTAGCTAATCAGAATAGAGATTCACTTTAAATTTGCAAAAAAGTTTATATTTTTTATGAATACATGATTTTTTCTTTCAGTCTTAACGGCCAAAGTGTCGACTTAATTTTTAAAACCCCTGTCTAGACCCTATTTCTGTTGTTGTATCCATTATTGTTACAAAATCTTTTCTTTTAGTTTTCTCCATATCTCAAAATTTTCTAAAACAAAACACCTCAGTGGATCGGGTAAACGATCATATTTGTCAGTAGTTTTCCGAGTTACTTGATTTTAAGCAAAAATAATTTACAGTTTTCCTTAATGAGTTTGAACTCGTACTGTCGTATTTTTTTTCAAAACTTCTTTTTGCATGCACCATATATTGTTCTTTTGATACACTTTTGATTAATATATCATCCAAATAAGCAACTGCGAAATCATAATCTGAAAGCATTGGTATCCATAGCTGGTTCAAATATACCTGGAACTACGTTTATACCGAAAAGAAGTCTACTGAACTTATAGAATCTCTTGTGCATATTTATAGTTGTTAACTCTGAACACTTTTCTTCAACCTGTATTTGTAAATACGCTTCAGAAAGATTAAGCTTGAAAAATTATTCAAATGTTGGAGGGTTTTTGTCTTTATTTTCAACTGAAATTAAAGCCAAAATACGACGTTTAGAACGGCTCATGATTAAACACAATAGACATTCATTGTCTCTTATATTTAATAGTATATGTTTAGAAAATTATTTGTTGCCTCGATACACTATATATATATATATATATATATATATATATATATAATTTGTAAACCAGTTATTTGCATTTGTCCTAGACAAATCTGGAAGACGGCCTTTTTAGCCAATGATTTGTCCTAGGACAATAACAATTTGCCCTTTCCTTCACTGAGTTTGAACCTTTACTTTCGTATTTTTTCAAAAACCTTTTTTGACAAGCCCGATATGTTGTTCCCTAGATGCACTTTAATTAATATATCATCCAAATAAGCAACTGAGAAATCATAATCTGAAAGCATTGGTATCCATAGCTGGTTCAAATATACCTGGAACTACGTTTATACCGAAAAGAAGTCTATTGAACTTATAGAATCTCTTGTGCATATTTATAGTTGTTAACTCTGAACATTTTTCTTCAACCTGTATTTGTAAATACGCTTCAGAAAGGGTCAGATTCGATTTTATTTATCATTTGATTTCGCAAGAATATTCTGTACTTGGTAATTGATAGTTAAAGGTTTCTAAACATTTGAAGATGAGTTCATTCCTTTGGTTTATTTGAAAATATTCAATCCTAAGAAAATTTTAATTCAAGATCATCTTATCGGCTCGACTTTTTCGTAAAATAATATTGTAACGTTCACTTTTAAATGTTAACATTGTAAATCTTACTTCCTCTCAACAATAAAATATTTTCTTCTTCCCCTTCTCCCACTTGTTTACTCTTTTTTCATTAGTGTGACATTTTAAAAATCGAAATTGTGGTTGAATTTATTTCTGAGAATCACGAATGCATTTGTAAGATTATTATTAGTGATGCCTCTTTTGTGTTCATATAGACGTTTCTTTAGATTTCTACTTGTTTCTCCGATGTAGATGGAGGAACAATCCCGGCAATTTATTTTATATACACCTGCTTGTTCGTCATTTTGATTTCGGTTATTTTTAGATCTGATAATATCCATAATGCCACACTAATGAAAAGAGTAAACAATTTATTCAGAAGAAAAGTTCTCGAGAGCGCCGCCATCCAATACTACCAAAACATCAATTTACGCCCCGGAATTTTCCCAATCTCACCTTTACTTATGGAAATTATACTAAAACAGACTAACATACATAATAAAAATTTCAAAGAAAACAGTTGAATTCCCTTCATTTTAACATCTCGTGACTTAGCGCTACACATGAAGAAATTCTAAAATAGAATAACACACGAAATAAACAGTTTTTAAAGAAAACGGTCAAATTCCCTTCATTTTAATATCTCGTGACTTTGCACTACACATGAAGAAATTCTAAAAACTAAAATATTCTATTGATCTTTTGAAATGATTTGTGAGCGTCTTTGTGGTTGTCAACACTGTTTGTTTATAGATACGTAATTTAGAATAAAGCTCATTTCGTCTTTTTGCCTTGATAAAGTCCATCACAGGACGAAACGCGTAGGCGATTTAAAATACAGTTTTCCTCTTGTCTTTAGTTTATTTAACCATCCTGTCCTTAATCTCAGATTATAACTGAGTATGTTTTGACATATATATATATATATATATATATATATATATATAACCACTACAACCACGCTCTCCCGTAGACTTACATGTCATCTTTCTGATCAGAGTACAATTAAACAACATTTGTCTGAAAAACATAAACATGTAGGTAATATCAGACAGATTTTGGGAAACAATACGGTGATCCTTACTCATACACATGGTAAGAGGAACCTTCAGATATTAGAGGCCATGTGCATCAAACAACCAACACTTAATAAAATCATCTTTAAATTTGCCGTAACACGTTACATTGCATTTGACTTCATGGTTTTATTGTCATTTCGCGCTATCAGGCGGTGTGACATCCTAGAACCGCATTGCAAATATGAGAACTGCGTTTGTTATTTTTGGTAACTATTGCCTTTGCCTAGCGGAGTTTTATGTAAACACAAATAAAATTGTCGGTGATAGTGGATGTTATTGTATTACCGTCTAAATAACCTCTCTGAAGATGGCTCATGTGAGCCGAAAGCTTAGAAGCAAATTAATAAAAAATTATCCAAATGTTGGAGAATTTTTGTCTTTATTTTCAACTGAAATTAAAGCCAAAATACGACGTTTAGAACGGCTCATGATTAAACATAATAGACATTCATTGTCTCTTATATTTAAAAGTATATTTTTAGAAAATTATTAGCTGCCTCGATACACTATATATATATAAATATATATATATATATATATATATATATATATATATATATATAATTTGTAAACCAGTTATTTGCATTTGTCCTAGACAAATCTGGAAGACGGCCTTTTTAGCCAATGATTTGTCCTAGGACAATAACAATTTGCCCTTTCCTTCACTGAGTTTGAACCTTTACTTTCGTATTTTTTCAAAAACTTTTTTTGACAAACCCGATATGTTGTTCCCTAGAAGCATTTTAATTAATATATCATCCAAATAAGCAACTGCGAAATCATAATCTGTTCAAATATACCTGGAGCTACGTTTATACCGAAAAGAAGTCTATTGAATTTATAGAATTTCTTGTGCATATTTATAGTTGTTAACTCTGAACATTTTTCTTCAACCTGTATTTGTAAATACGCTTCAGAAAGATTAAGCTTGAAAAAAAATTTTTCTAGCGTTTAAATTAGCAAAAAACATTCCTCTGGACTTAGTTATGATGTTCTAAACACTCTGGAGTAGTTATGGTATCTAAACACTTGTTTAATCCTGTCGAAAAATCATTACGATCACGATTTTTTTTTCGTTACATTCACTGCTGGTGTTGTTCATTTTGAACGGTTTATTTTCTTAAATTACACCTAATTTTTCAATTCTTTATTGACTTGATTCAATGCTGCGAATCTACGTTTCAGTGTAAATACTGGCGACGGCACTTTTTTTTCTTGCAATTTTGCGTTGAATTTGGAACAACGACCCAACTCATTTTTACAGAACATCTGGAAAACTTTTTTCAATTCTTCCTGTGAATTTTCACTCTGTTTTTTTTTTTATTTTTTTTTTTTTTAGTAATCGCTTGTCCGTAAATATTATTTATGATAAATATTTACCGGCAGCTTAAAACGCCAATAATTGCATTCAGTCAGTACCGAATATGTTTGTCATATTTTTAACACATAAATCTTAGCTTTTACGCACTTGTTACGGAATGAGACATTCCCGGTCATTTCGCCCATAAAAAAATAATTTCTCACCTGATAAGCTGCTAACGACTTTGGAAGGTCTTTTCAATATTGGTTTTCCGTTTTCTTCTGTTTTAATGAGCTTAAATGCATACTCTCATGTTTTTTCAAAAGTTCTTTTCACGTAACTGATATGTTCTTCCTTAGATAGACTTTTAATCAATATATCATCCTGATAAGCAACTGTGAAATCACAATTCGCAAGATTAGTGTCCATAACTTGTAGAAATATGTCTGGGGCCACTTTTATTCCAAAAGGGAGTTAGTGGAACTTATACAATCCCTTGTGAGTATTTAGCCGTATTAATTCTAAACATGCTTCTTCAACTTGTATTTGCAAATACACATCAGAAACATCCAGCTTCTAAAAAAAATGTCTACCGTTTCAATAAAATTTCATTTGAACTTGGTAATGGAGAGTTTTGTGCGTTGTGGTGCAGTGGATATCGACTCGAAACGAGAAACCGGGGAGCCGAGTTCGGATTCCGGTTGAATCCATTGTATTCACTTACGCGTAAATACCCTTGGGAAAGGTATTAATCCGTCTCTTCCTTCCAGTTATGGGTTAAATAGCAGGACAGATTGGGTTCTATAGCCTTGGTCGGCAACCAGTCTACCGCAGAAAGCAATGGCAACCTACTGCGGGATAATCTTCTGCCCAGTCAGTCATGTCTCTTTCGAGACATGATCGCCCAAGCGTATATCACGTATGGCACTTAACTGACTGATCTGTCTTAGGTATTTGATGCTAAGCAAAAAATAATTCGCACTTTTCCTCACTGAGTTTGAACTCGTACTTTCATATTTTTTTCCAAAATTCTTTTTACAAGACTGATATGTTCTTCCTTAGATAGATTTTTAATCAACATATATTTTTTTTTATTATCGTGTCGCCCCAAGCAAGGCATTTTACTGCCACTGTTGTGCAGGGTTTACATAGGAGGAATGTTATGAGGTGTGAGAGGCAGCAGGGGGTGTTAGGAAGAGAGTAGGAGAGGCAAGAGATTACCGATGAGAGTGGGGTAGACGAAGAAAAATCATGAGAGAAAGGATGTAAGTTAGTGAGACAGATGATGACTATTGACTTTACATTTAAATTCTTGGAGATTGTGACTGTCGGGAAAGCAAGTATTCCACAGGCGGGAAGTGCGAGAAAAGAAGCTGCTAGAGTAGAATTTGCGTTTACAATTTATTGGTTTCACAGTAAAAGGGTGAGTCCTCTTTGCTTATCTTGTGGCTCGAGGAAATTCGTATATAGGGGGTACCAGTGAGCTAAGTTCATCGGAGCAGAAACCGTAAAAGTATTGTAGAAGAGACACAGGGAAGCCACTCTTCGTCGGTGAGAAAGCGACTGTATCCTAGCTGCCAAGTCGGGATCGATCACATTACAGATTCTCGGTTAGATTCGGTCAAGGGCACCTAAGTGGATCGCAGGAGCACCGAACCAGATATGGCAGCAATACTCAATGCACGAGCGGATGGTAGACTTGTATATGTGCAGGATTGTTTGGGACGGGAAAAACTTCCTGGCCCTACACAGAGAACCGACTCTTCTTAGGAGTGGATTTAGCTATGGATTCTATATAGTTATTCCACTTGAGGTCTGGTATGAGAGTTAACCAGAGGAGGCTCAGGGTTTCACTTTCAGGGAGAGAAGCCTGATCGTCCTGATAAGCAAATGCGAAATCACAATCTTGTTTTTCCTCTATGTACCGTGTCTCGTCAGTATGTAAGCGATCATGGGCCTCCACATTTCCTTATGCCTTGTAGCTGTTATCCCGCTCAATCTCCACTCCAGCACCCATCTGCTCAAGTCTATCAAGTACGTCATACGTTGCTTTACTTTGTCTCGCTTCCCCTCTATCCGCCTCGTGAGCATCAGATTCTCCAAGCCCTCCTTCCTTATTACATGTCCCACAAACTTTGACTGTCTTTTCCTGATGTTAAGCTCTATTTCCCTTTTCGTGTCCATCCTATCCAAAACCTTGGGGTTACTCACATGCCTGGTCCACGGTATCCTCAGCATCCTTCTGTAGAACCACATTTCGGTTGCCTCGATTCTTTTCTTCATCTAAACATATTTATAAATGGAACCTTGTCTGTGTGTGTGTGTCTGTGTGTGTGTGTGTATCCGTTACTTATAGACTCTGAAACGGCTGAACCGATTTTCTTGAAAATTTACACAACTGTACTATAAGCGTCTGCGAGTGTTATTAGCGAGGTTTTGTGTCGAGGTACCCCCGATAAATATCGAAAATCGACAGTCAAAAAAATTGGGCTATAGAAGGAGTGGTCCGATTTTAATCAAAGTTGATACACTCATAGACAAAGATATAAGAAACGATATTCAGAAGTTTCAATGTTGCAGTTCTTACAATAGTGCAGAAAATCCATAATATATACAGGGTCTGATCAAATTTTTTTTTCAGCCCTTTTATTTTAGTTTTTGCTTCGAGTTTGGCTCTAAGTAGGTATAATTGTAGTTCTTAGTCTCAGCCATGATACCATTTACTCAGAGGACATATTTAGCCTTCAAAATTCAGTTTACGACGAAAAAAACTTATTTGATATCGATACCAGGAAATCAAAATTTGACTTACATCCATTCATTTTTCTTTCAGTCTACGGTTTCGCTTTAACTGGAAACAACTATTGCTTTTTAGTCTTTCGTGCCAAAGTGTCTGAGCTCCAGGACCATGGATTAGTTTTAAAGCTTTTATTACACCCGAGCAACGCCGGGCTATACTGCTTGTCTTTAATGAGATTATACAGCATTCGCTGCCTTTTTGAAGGACAGACATCACATAAGAATCCAGTATTTATTTCTTAATTTCCAACCATGTTTTCCTGACTCTGTTTAGCTTTTGGATTGCGTCCTTGGCTTTGCCAATACGCCTTCAGATCTCAGTGTCGCACTTTCCGTTCTCTGTTAGAACGCTTACCAGGTATTGAAATTTCTCTACCTGCTTGGTTTTAGTATCCCCAACCTGTAACTGACATTTTGGACTCCTCTTTTTACTAATGACCCAGGGAAAAATTAATATGAAATAAAAGTTAATATATAGCTTACTAGTTAGATAGATACAAGGAGATTGATTAGTTTAATGGTTACAGTTTTACATTGTTTTTTCCCCCATTGTTAATAATTATTATGTTTTGATCAATAACATATTAACTTCCATCTGAACATCTCTAAACGCATTATTTTTCAGACAAATTCACTTTCGTTGCTGTTAAAAAAAAGGTTCTAAAATTTCTTTTCTGTAGAGAACACCTGTTGTCTTTGTAATTACAGGTAAGTGTCCGATTTCGCTTCCGGTGTCACGTTTATCTAATTACTTTTGATAAAATTCTGTTCTGGTATCTCCTCCTCCACCTTCTATTCTTGCTGGCTTTTTCTTCTCGTCCCTTTTATACACGCTACACGCTTTGGTGCCTCCGCCTCCTCCACCTCTTTTTCTTCTTTTTTACCCTTCTTTTGTGCTGTAATGGAGAGCGGTTCGTAATTAGAAATCGGAGAGCTGAGTTCAAATTCCAGTCGGGTTTTTTTACATTCACTTATGTAGTGAAAGGTATTAATTCATCTCTTCTAGCTCCAGCTAGGGGTTAAATTGTAGGACTTGTGTCTGGAACAGTCACTGTTATTCTCGAAACATTTTGACGCAATATTAACGCACAAAAAAAAAAAAGAATTATTCTTACAGCCTGAAATATGTTCATCTTTAATTAATCCAGAAAGGGTTGATAAGGCATAAAAAATCAAATCAATCAGTTTATTAAAAAATAAACTTCCTCGTACCTTGCATCTTGTTTTACTTTATTTTTCTTCTTTCTCTTTTTTGTCCTCTTCTACACCCCTTTCCCCGCCGATTTACTGGCTTCTTTCTTCCTCTTCCCTCTCCCCTTTCGTAATACATTGTCTTTCATGCCTCTGTTTCCTTGTGTCTTCTGTACATTGTGGTGCAGTGGATATCGGCTCGGAACGAGAAATCGGAGAACCGAGTTCGAATTCCAGGTCAATTCATTGCAATTCACTTCTGCGCAAATACCCTTGGAAAAGGTATGATTCAATCTAAAGCCCATAAATCTAGAATATGAATGTATAGGAAATAGCATGGCCACAAAATGAGGGATTAGTTTATATATTGATTATAATATAGAATTGATCTCCCGTTTAAGATCCACAATTTCTTATAAACAGTTGACATATATTTTTCTTCTGTGTGCCCTATCCTTTCAGGACGTAGGCGATTATGGCTTTCCACGTCTCTCTATCCCTGGTGGCTCACGCTTTCTCCTGTTACACAACACAACCCTCGTTCTGTCATCCACCTACTCAGGCCCTTCAAATATGTTATCCGTTACTGTCCCCTGTTTGTTTTCCCTCAATCTGGCCTGTTAGTATCAGGTTCTCGAAGCCCTCTTTCCTCATTGCATGTCCCAGGGACTTTAGCTGTCTCAGTATTAATTTTCTTTTCGTTACCATCCTTTCCAAAACCTCATCATTGCTCACATGATCGATCCATGGTATCCTCAGCATCCTTCTGTAGAACCACATTTCAATTGCTTCAAGTTTTTCTTTCAACTTCGATGCTAATCTTACAATCGTTATTATTCGACGGAGCTGGTTAAATCAATGTTTATCGCATTTTCACTGGTGTTATGCTTTTATCAGTTGTTTCATTACCTAAATAATTAATCAATACATTTTTATGTATGAAGTGAATGAAATATGTTTGCTTCTAGTTTTTTTTTTGTTTTTTTTTTTTTTGTCTGGGCGAATTAACTGGAATGATTCCGATCAATTTGAACCATATGTCAAATTAAGCCGCTTATCGTAATCACTTTGCGACAAGGCCTTTCAGATAACAATAACCAGCTGATAACATTTAGCCAAGGTGATAGGATGTGCGTTGTGGTACAGTGGATATCGGCTCGGAACGAGAAACCGGGTAGTCGAGTTCTAATTCCAGTTGAATCCATTGTATTCACTTACGCGCAAATACCCTTGGGAAAGGTATTAATCCGTCTCTTCCTTCCAGTTATGGGTTAAATAGCAGGACAGATTGGGTTCTATAGCCTTGGTCGGCAACCAGTCTACCGCAGAAAGCAATGGCAACCTACTGCGGGATAATCTTCTGCCCAGTCAGTCATGTCTCTTTCGAGACATGATCGCCCAAGCGTGTATCACGTATGGCACTTCAACTGACTGACTGATAGAAAGTATAACAGTTGATATTCATTGCAGACATTTCTGTCTTACAAGCAAATTTTACCCCATACCAATGCTCAAAATAATGAGGCTTACGGCCTATCACGTTGAATACACCGGTACTCGCGCGATCACTGAAGTTAAGCAACGTTCAGTCTGGTCAGTACTTAGATGGGTGACAGCTTGGGAATACCGGGTGTTGTAAGCGTATAGTGACAAATGTGCGTCGTCGAAGCTGGTCAAAAGCTAGTCTTAGGTGATCATTGCTTCCGAATCCGTCGAGCAGGCAGTGAGCATCTGAGAACAGATGCTACACTTTGAACCTGACCAACATACGGTTAAGAATAAGATCAAACTGACAATCAAGCCAGTAAAGTGTCATACGTGATGCAACGCTTGGGTGATCATGTCTCGAAAGAGACATGACTGACTGAGCAGAAGATTTTCCTGCGGTATGTTGTCATTACTTATTGTAGTAAGTTGCCAACCAAGGCTATAGAATCTAATCTGAACTGCTATTCAACCCGTAGCTGGAGAGAGAAAAACGGATTAATATTTTAAGTAAGCAACGAATTCAACTGGAATTCGAACTCGGCTTTCCGATATCTCGTTCCGAGTCGATATTCACTGCACTAAAGCGCACACCCTAGTACTCACTAATCTATTCTTCTTCTTCTTCTTCTTCTTCTTCTTCTTCTTGTACCGTGTCCCTTCAGGATGTAGGCGATCATGGACTTTCACTTGGCTCTGTCTCTTGTCGATCTCAGTAATTTTTCTCTTGATATCTCTTCTAAGCCCCGCTCCGTCAACCATTTGCTCCGTCAGACCTAAAAAGTACGTCTCGCGCTGCGTTCCCCTGTTTCTTTATCCGACCTATGAGTATCAAGTTCTCCAGGCCCTCCTTCCTCTTTACGTGTCCCAGGAACCTCATTTGTCTCTTCCTGATATTTATTGTCGGTTTTCTTCTCTTTTGCATCCTTTCCAACACCTCATCGTTGCACACGTGCTCTGTCCATGATATTCTCAGCATCCTTCTGTAAAACCACATTTCTGCTTATTACTGCATTTTAATTCATTAATTATTTATGAACCTACAATATTTACATTGCATATACATCATATAAAAGGTTTATTTACTCTATTAACATTTGGTCTATTATCCCCATCAGTGTTATTATCATTACATCGTTCCGGCCGTTTAATCCCGACCCGGGTCTTCATCAGAGGTATTTCGAACTAGGGTAACCTACAGTGAATTCTGAGCTTAAACTTTTATTCGTTCTACGGGGGTAGAGTTTTTTTCCACTACTCATGTCTCGGGTATCTCGACTAGTTTTTATTTTTAGCATTAAGACAATAGCCTAATGTACATCCGGGTAAATCTTACAGCGTTCGGAAAGTAAATACGTTTTACCAGAGAGGATACCGAGGATACCAAATACCAGAGAAAATAAGTCTGTTTGAATATTATTTAATAGAAATGTGCAGTATATAACTCACTCTAGATCATGTCAAAATAGACATTGCAATCTGCGTGAGTTTGAGACGTCAGCCACCAAATTTTGATTCGAGCATTAATTGACGTGTGTTACTAATCCCGACAGCTAAACAAGTTGTTGACATTAGACTAGAATGTGCTAGACTGGGTATACGTTAGAAAAATGAGCTAGAATGTGCATTTATTGGAAAAATTCCGTATACAGGTGGGTATATAAACATCTACCCTGAGAATAAAGAGCATGTATGGTCCAAGTTCAGAGAAGATCACGGTTCTGAAAACCGTACTGGCCGACGACGGTCATCTAAGAAATATGGTTTTGAATAAAATATAAGGTTACAGATGGAATATTGTGCCTAGTTTTTGTTATTTATACGGCGATAAAGTTACAAATTTAATCGCATTCATTTTCACCGACCACTCCAAAAGTTTGGCAAATTTTATATTCAGTGTTTAAATACACGGATACAGTCACTTTCTCATCGGCGCAATGTGGCTTCCCTGTGACACTTCTACAAATATTTTCACGGCTTCTGCTCAGATGAACATAGCTCACTGGTGCCCCCTATATATAACTTTACTCGAACCACAAGATTAGCAACTAGGTCCTACCCTTTTACAGTGAAACCAATAAATTGTAAATGCAAATTCTACTTCATTACCTTCTTTTCTCGCACTTCCCGCCTGTGGAATTCCCTTCCATTTACTTGCATTCCCGACAGCTATAATCTCCAAGAATTTAAATGTAAAGTTAATAGTCATCTCCTATCTCACTAACTTGCATCCTCTCACTCATGCTCCTTTCTCCGTCCACTCCGCTCTCATCAGTATTCTCGTTCTTCTCTTACCCACTTCCTGACACCCCCTATAATCTGTCACTCTTTCTCATAACTTTCCTCCGATGTAACCCCCTGCTTAACAGTGGCAGTAAAATGCCTTGTTTGGGGCGATATGATTATAAGAAAAAAAAATCAATACTATTATAATGTGGATATAAAGTGGGGGATCAATTCTACATTACAATCAATATATAAACTGATCCCTTACTTTATGGCCACAGTCATCCTTCTCTTACCCACTTCCTGACACCCCCTATAATCTGTCACTCTTTCCCATAACTTTCCTCCTATGTAACCCCCTGCTTAACAGTGGCAGTAAAATGCCTTGCTTGGGGCGATAGGATTATAAAAAATAAATAACTAAATAAATTTTGGTTTTCTTGTGGAAATACTTCAAAGAACATTTTTAAATTTTTTGATTTTGGTTGTTCTTTTACTTAATAAATGTTCTGGAGATCGAAAAAACGGATCTCTGCAGGTTCCAAATTTGTTGAGTATCATGGTTGTGGAAAGAAATTCTATGCTATTCATGATTTTAATTTACAGAATGTATCTTGGCATTGTCATGCTAGGAAGTAACCCCTTTTCTGATTACTAAAAAGACTTCCTGCAGAAGGTAGCTGAAGACAGTTACAATAAAGGACTACAAATAAACTGCAAGAAAACCGAATGCATAGTCATCAGCAAAAAGAGCAGCCCAAAATGCCAAATACAGGTGGAAAGAATTCTTCTTCTTCTATGTGCTTTGTCCCTTCAGGACGTAGGCGATCATAGCCTTCCACTTTCTCTATCCCTGGTGGCTCTGAGCACACCTTCTCCTGTTACACCATGCAATCCTCGTTCCGTCATCCACCTGATTAGTTCCTTCAAATATGTTATACGTTGCTCTCCCCTGTCTCTTTTTCCCTTCTATCTGGCCTGTTAGTATCAGATTCTCCAAGCCCTTCTTCCTCATTGCGTGTCCCAGGAAATTCAGCTGTCTCTTACTGATGTTCAGTATTAATTTCCTTTTTGTTTCCATCATTTCCAAGACCTCATCATTGCTCACATGCTCGATCCATGAGATTCGCAGCATCCTTCTGTAGAACCACATTTCAGTTGCTTCAAGTTTTTCCTTCATCTTTGATGATATTGTCCAGCATTTACTGCCATATTGACGAACTGACAAGACATAGTTATCCAGTACGCTCTTCCTTGTTTCTAGCGAAATTGTCCTGTTTCTTAATACTTTACTCAACTTCTGGAATGCTTCCTTCGCCATGCCAATTCGCCTTCGGATCTCTGTGTCGCACTTTCCGTCTTCTGTTATAACGCTACCCAGGTATTTAAATTTTTGTACCTAAGAAACTGAGAAAGAAAGCAAAAGAAAAAAGAAAGAAAGTGTTCGGGTAGGAGAGAAACAAATGATTGAGAAAGAGAGAGAGAGAGAGAGGAGGGGAATAATAGCAGGTGAATGGAAAGAAAGAAAGAAAGAAAGAAAGAAAGAAAGAAACAAACAAACAAACAAACAAACAAACAAACGAACAAACAAAAATCATCAAACAAAATGAAATGAAGATTTGATTGAAAGGAAAGAATCGATAAAAATGTTAAGAATTAGAAGGAACAATCGAATGAGAGAGAGAGAGAGAGAGAGAGAGATTGAGAGAAAGACAATAAGAATTGTAGTTGAATAGAAAGAGAGAGAGAGAGAGAGAGAGAGAGAGAGAGAGAGAGAGAGAGAAAACAGCTGAAAAGAAATAAAAAGGAAGGAACCAGGAACAAAATGAAAAAAATGTTTGTTGGAATTTTTACACAAGTAAAAACAAATGTAACGATCCTTTGTTTTTAATGACGAATCACCTCTTTTTGATTTTCACCGATCTTTTGCAAACTGGGCACCGAAAGTCGAGCGTAATTACAAACCTCACGTTTTACCTTCTTGCTTATTAATTACCTCTGTTGCTTTTTCTATTCTAAATCAATTTCCAGGTGCATATATAGATTTATTCAGTTAATTGAAGAAGATTAAAAACACCTGGAAAAAGGCAAAACGAACAAGCTCGTTACACCTGGTTGATTCTTTGTGGATAATTTTGTCTTTCCTTTTATTTCTTGCTTTCGTCGTGTAATAGTTTTATCATATACAAACTAGCAGTATAACCCTTCGTTGCTCGGGTGTAATGAAAGCTTTAAAACTAATCCGTGGTCCTGGAGCTCAGACTCTTTGTACTTTGGCACGAAGGACTAAAAAGCAATAGTTCTTTCCATTTAAAGCGAAACCGTAGACTGAAAGATAAATAAATGGATGTAAGTCAAATTTTGATTTCCTGGTATCGATATCAAATTTTCTGCACTAGTGTAAGAACTGCAACCTTGAAACTTCTGAATATCGTTTCTTATGTCTTTGTCTATGAGCGTATCAAATTTGATTAAAATCGGACCATTCCTTCTATAACCCGATTTTTTTCGATTATCGATTTTCGATATTTATCGGGGGTACCTCGACACAAAACCTAGCTAAGAACACTCGCAGACGCTCATAGTACAACTGTGGAAATTTTCAAGAAAACTGATTCAGCCTTTTCGGAGTCTATAGGTAACGGATACACACAAATAGACACACACACACACATACAGACAAAGTTCAATTTATAAATAAGTTTAGATTAAATACCGAATACTGAAAATTATGAAGACATGAAGAAAAAAAAAACAAAAAAAAACGGTTGACTTTATGCTTGAACTGGTAGAAATTTTAACGATCCTAGAGTTAACGATATGATATTTACCCTACTCCCTCACTACAGCGGGATGTGACCTACGGTCTTTTTTTTTTTTAGGTGGGGACCCGACCGCGTACGGACGGGCTCAGGAACAAAAATGGCAACCTACTGCGGGATAATCTTCTGCCTAGTCAGTCATGTCTCTTTCGAGACATGATCGCCCAAGGGGGTATCACGTATGACACCTAACTGACTGACTGAACATAATAGTTGGAAACAAAGCTTCTACTAGGCATAAAGTCTGAGATCGGTTTTCTATGATGAAATAATATCAGTCGGACCCTTCTATAGTATTCGTTTTGCACTATTACTTTCATTCTTTGTTGTGAATTTCTTTACCTTCATTTACACCGAGGTACATAAGGTCTGAAGTTTTGACTGTTAAATAGAGGAAGTTAGTAAAATTGTGGTTTTAGCACATTTATCAAAACTGAATTTCATTTCAATGTCATCAATGAAACATTTTACAGTTTTCAGAAAATCTTCCAGGTTACTATCATTCCTAGCATAAAACTTTAAGTCATCCATGTAAAATAGATGGATTAATTTCTTTTGAGACAACTTACAGCCCTATTCCGTCCTGGTTAATGCTCTTAGGGGTATACAAAATAGTAAGGGAGACAAAGGCTCATCAATGAAACATTTTACAATTTTCAAAAGATCTTCCAGGTTCATTCCTCGCATAAACCTTTAAGTCATCCATGTAAAATAGATGGATTAATTTCTTTTGAGACAACTTACAGCCATATTCCGTCCTGGTTAATGCTCTTAGGGGTATACAAAATAGTAAGGGAGACAAAGGCTCATCAATGAAACATTTTACAATTTTCAAAAGATCTTCCAGGTTCATTCCTCGCATAAACCTTTAAGTCATCCATGTAAAATAGATGGATTAATTTCTTTTGAGACAACTTACAGCCATATTCCGTCCTGGTTAATGCTCTTAGGGGTATACAAAATAGTAAGGGAGACAAAGGCTCATCAATGAAACATTTTACAATTTTCAAAAGATCTTCCAGGTTCATTCCTCGCATAAACCTTTAAGTCATCCATGTAAAATAGATGGATTAATTTCTTTTGAAACAACTTACAGCCATATTCCGTCCTGGTTAATGCTCTTAGGGGTATACAAAATAGTAAGGGAGACAAAGGCTCATCAATGAAACATTTTACAATTTTCAAAAGATCTTCCAGGTTCATTCCTCGCATAAACCTTTAAGTCATCCATGTAAAATAGATGGATTAATTTCTTTTGAGACAACTTACAGCCATATTCCGTCCTGGTTAATGCTATTAGGGGTATACAAAATAGTAAGGGAGACAAAGGGTCATCTTGAAATATTTTTCTGTTGATGTTTATTTCCCCAGTCATTATAAATTCTATTTATATGGTATTTACCCTGCTCCCACCACTGGAGCGGGATGTGACACAAGGTCTTTTTCTAGGTGCGGACCCGACCGCGTACGGACGGGCTCAGGTATAAAAATTCCCCAGTCCTCTCAACCACCTGTTGAGCTGGCCCTGTTGACGATCACCTGGTCCACCCCTCTGCTGCAATGGGGTGGCGCGGCCGCTGCAAACTGTTCTCCGAGACCGGGCATCTATTCAGTGTAATTTTTCTCAGATGAAACCCTGCCCTCACGGACGGACCCACAACTGAGTCGCACTCTGTCTTCGAGGACAGAGACAAAAATGAGAGATGATTCGGTACCCACCCGACACATAAATGTGGCAGTAAATAGAGTTAATGATATACCCAAGAGCTTTCTCCGACCCTTAGTAACTAAATATATGCAGATGAGACTACGGAGTACATGTCCACTTCCAGATAAATTGAGGAACATTGTCTGGGGTCTAATCTCCTTCCTGATCTAATTCTAATAAAACGTCGTGAAAAAGACTGGCTAGTATCATTAAATACATCCAATTTTTAATATCATGGAGAAATTTCTAAACCTGAGCCAATCCTGATGAACTGTCATAACCTAAAGTTCCCTCCTGAAATTTGGTGCTGTGATGTGCGTTGTGGTGCAGTGGATATCGACACGGAACGACAAATCGGGGAGCTGAGTTCGAATTCCAGTTGAATTCCTTGCATTCACTTATGCACAAATACCCTTGGGAAAGGTATTAACCCCTCTCTTCCCTCCAGTTATGAGTTAAGTAATAGGACAGATTGGGCTCTATAGCCTTGGCTGGCAACCAGTCTACTGCAGAAAGCAATCACAACATACTGCGGGATAATCTTCAGCCCAGTTAGTCATGTCTCTTTCGAAAAATGATCGCCTAAACTGTGTATCACGTATGGCATTTAACTGACTGACTGAACATAATAGTTGGAAACAATTAAATCTTCTACTGGGCATAAAGTCAGGGATCGGTTTTCTATTGTTATAAAGTAATAAACTGATCCCCCACTAATTACTACTTATTAATATAACGATATAATCCTTCTCTTCTCATTCCAGCTATGAGCTAAATGGAAGGATAGATTGGGTTCTATAATCATGGCTAGCAACCAGTCTACCGCAGAAAGCAATGGCAACCTACTGCAGGATAATCTTCCGCCCAGTCAGTCATGTCACTTTCGAGACATGATCGCCCAAAGTGTATATCACGTATGGCACTTAACTGACTGAATGATTGACTTATACAAGTCCTATTTTTTAACTCGTAGCTGTAATGAGAACAGATGAGTTCATGCCTTTGTCAGTGGTATTTGCGTGGAATGTTATCCATTACATAACTCGCATATCAACGATAGCAGCATCTGAAATTCCCAGAGCAGTCACTCATCTAGATATTGACAAGATACGACGTTGGTGATAGTATTTTACCGTGATGTGACCATAAACAGGTATGGATAGAGGTACAATTATATAAAAAGTATATAAAATTTAATACAAATTACGGACAAATGCCAACGTCAGTAAAACATGTTCAATAAAAGAAAGATCCAAGTTCTAAAGATAAAAAGACAAAATCTGTTGAAGATATTTGGCGAAATAAAAAAGACGACAGGACGGCTATAGACAAATACAGACTTGAATATTACAGTTAGAGGAAAAAAAGGATGGAGAATGTTCGGTGAAAGGACAATTCAGAATATAGTTATTCGTACTTCCAGCCGGTAGGATTCACTAGACAGCTATACTCTCCAAGAATTTAAATATAAAGTCAATAGTCATCTCCTATCTCACTAACCAGCATCCTATCTCTCTCATGCTCCTTTCTCCGTTCACTCCACTCTCATCAGTATTCACATCCTTCTATTACCCTCCTCCTGACACCCCCTGTAATCTGTCACTCTTTTTCATAACATTCCTCCTACAGTGGCAGTAAAATGCCTTGCTTGGGGCGATAGTCATCTCCTACCTCACTGACTTGCATCCTCTCACTCATGCTCCTTTCCCCGTCCACTCCACTCTCATCAGTATTCCCATCTTTCTGTTACCCTTTCCCTGACACCCCCTATAACCTGTCACTCTTGCTCATAACTTTCCTCCAATGTAACCCCCTGCAAAACAGTGGCAGTAAAATGCCTTGCTTGGGGCGATAGGATGACAAAAAAATAATAAAAAATAAAAATAAATAAATTTTAGTTTCCCTGTGAAAATACTTTAAAGACTATTTTTTAATTCTTTGATTTTGATTGTTCTTTCAATTAATAAATGTTCTGAAGATCGAAAAAACGGATCTGATTATGAAAATATATATATATATATGATCAATGGAAATGAAATGATTATTACACAACAGAAAGGTATATATCATTCCAGATTGTAAGGCAAAGTATAAACCCATTTTTTTCAATTTTAAGATAAATGCGTAAGTACGGTGAAAAGTGAAGGAAGATATGGAAACTGTAGTGAAATGGATCATTAGCGACAATGGTTATTTTTCTAATTAAAAAAAAAAACACTACGAATAGACCTGTGAATATATAAATGACGACTGCGCGGTTAGTGGTAAAAACAGAATCGAATGGTAGGAGGAGAAAGGCAAAACTGTTATGCTCATCCCTTGTTCCCTGTTTAGGATGTGGTTTCCGGCTTTCTCTTTTTCAATCTTCTCACTTTGTTTTTTTTTTCTTCAATTTGAGTAGATGGATCTATCTATCGCCCGGTTCATACTCCACCCACTTCTATTGAACAGGTTAAGAGGCTCATCCCTTTTTCCCTGTTTAGGTTGTGGTTTCCGGCTTTCTCTTTTCAAATCTTCGCAATTTTTTTTTCAATTGGAGTAGATATATCTATCTATCGCCCGGTTCATACCCCACCCACGTCTATTGAACAGGTCAAGAGGCTCATCCCTTGTTCCCTGTTTAGGATGTGGTTTCCGGCTTTCTCTTTTCTAATCTTTTCACTATTACGTAGCCCCCTGCACATCAGTGGCGTTATCGCCTTGCTCGGGGTGATACCATTAAAAAAAAAAGATACGCTAATAATTCGTTTGTACACTTAGAAAGAAAAGGCCAATGTGGAATGCGTCGTGAAAAGCAATAAACTCACGTGCTACTCACAAGCCTCGCAAATAGCAATGTAAGCTTGTTTGTGCAGTCAGAAACAAAACTCAGTGTTATCGCCCTAATTGGAGCGTAAAGACCTTAACTGTCGAAATAAGCGGTTTCTCTGTATTAAATGTTGGCATTTGGTTAGGATTTAGTTTCCTAAAACGCTGTTGACTTCTTTAAAATAACTTCCTTTATTTTGCTTTTAAAAATAAGAATTTAAAAAATTGCACAAAGAAAGAAAAGAAAAATTTGCTGTTGGCTGGGAAACCACTGGCAAGAATAAGAGAGAATAAAATTTAATTGAATGGTTGGGAATATTTCCAACAGTTATTGACTTTTTGTCGATAAATTCGAGAAAAAAATTTCTTTTCCTATGTACCATATCCATTCAGGATTTTCGCAATCGTGGCTCTCCACGATTTTCTGTCCTTTATAACTTTTAGTAACTTATCTCCTTTTGCTATCTCCCCTAAACTCTGTTCTGCCCTCCATTTACACAAGCTCTCTAGGTTGGTTAAGCATTATTCTTCTGTTTTGCTTACTTTCAATATGGCCTTTGGGTTTCAAATTTTCTAAACCCACTTTTCTCATTATGTACTCTAGAAATTTCAATTCTTTTTTTTTTAATGTAAAATATAAGTGTCCTTTTTATTTCCATATTCTCTAAAACTTCATTGCTCAAATGTTAAGTCTATGATATCCTCGGCATTCAAGCCTCTGTGAAAAGATTGTGCAGCATTCACTGCTATATACGATTACTGCTATTGCACAACAGTTAAGTTTAAGTTTTGTTTAACGGCATATCAACACCTCAGTGGGTTATTTAATGCCAAAAAGGTGGGGTTTTAAGGTATTTCTTTTTAATGTTCAGTTTTACAGAGTAGGTTGATATAGTCAGATTTTGATAATCTATTATTATTATTATTATTATTATTATTATTATTATGTCATTTTTCATCATATTTCGATTTCTGCTTTGGTCTCACTACCAACCAAGTCTGCGGGGAGACCTAAGGCAGATCGTGGCGTGTTGTTATGACTCCATTTCATGTTTTTCTATCTTCCTTATCATCCCTAGCATTACATAGATAAAGTTTTCCTTAGTGTGTGGGCTGTACTTAATAAGACAATTTTTTGTATATCTCTTAAGCTGGGGTTTCCAGGGATTCTTTCAATGTGTTGTTTTGTTCCATTTTTTATCATTCCAAGTGCACCTACTATCACTGGCACAACTCTTGTTTTCAATTTCCACAGTTTTTCTATTTCAATTTCCAGGTCTTTATATTTTGACAGTTTTTCAAATTCCTTGATTGCTATGTTACAATCCGCTGGACAAGCCATATCAATTAATAGACAAGTTTTCTCCTTCTGGTTTTTAACAATGTCTGGCCTGTTTGCTTCAATTTTTCTGTCTGTGTAGATAGTGTAATCCATAGAATGGTTACATCTTCTATTTCTGTAACCGGTGCTGGGTGATGTTCATACCAGTGTTTGTTTACAGATTTTCCATAATGTTTGCACATTGCCCAATGTAAATATTGCCCAACTATTATTATTATTATTATTATTATTTTATTTTATTTTAGAAAACTGAAAACGTCTTCCAATTTTCTATTCAAAAATGTATTGTTGGTAATAATGTTTTTTTCCTTCAAAAATATATGGTAATAATGTTTTTCCTTAAAAATGTGTTGTTGGTAATATTTTTCCTTCAGAAATGTTTATTTTTCTATAAAAGTCTAGTCTTAAGTAAACATTTCTATAAAAGTCTACTCTGATGTATATATTTCTATAAAAGTCTATTTTTATACTTTTGACCCCAGTTTGGGGATAAACTATTTACCCATATTTGGGACCCTAAAAAGTGCCACCATCCCGGGTTAGGGTTCATCTGAGAACAACAGCAATTAAGATGTGGTTTCCTGCTCCTCACAACCTCCTAATCAGAGGTTTTGCTGCCGGATATCGTTTATTGTCATACCCAGGACTAAATAGTTAAGTATTCCTTTCTTTTTTCTAATGAAATTTTTCAGTTACTTAATACATTGCTTAGTTTTTTGAAAGCATTTTTCTCTATCCAAATAAGCATTCTGATTTGGGTATTGCGCTTCCTAGATATTTAAATGGTTGTACTTTCTTCATTTTTATATCTTCAATTCGCACTTTGCATGTTGGGTTGTTCCAGACATTCTGTTTTCTTGCATTTTATGCTTAGTCCTTTCTTCTCGCTTTTCTTCACAACATTCTATTTGTTACGTCGGATAACAGAATCATGTGAAATAGTACAAAACAACATAATAGAAATAAAAGTAGGTGTATTGACAGGAAAGAGAAGTATTTACAAGAGGTGAGGATTAGTAGAATACAGAACAAGGTAATTAGTATACAGTATCGTCGTAGAGTCGTGATAGATTGACTAGTAGAACACTTTCTTTTTTTTTTTTAATCATCTCACCCCAAGCAAGGCATTCCACTGCCACTATTGCGCATGGGGCTACATAGGGGAAGGTAAAGAGAAGGAGTGGTTAGACATAGGGAATGTCAGGAGGAAGGTGACAGATGAGTAAGGATACCGAGGATGAGGGTTGGGCAGATGGGAAGAGTGTTTGATAGAATGGGTGCAGGTTAATGTGTTAGGAGGTGTCTATTGACCTTACATTTAAACTCCTGGAGATTGTAGTGGTCGGGGAAGCAATCGTGTGGAAGGGAATTCCACAGTCGGGAATTGCGAGGAAAGAAACTGTTGGAGTAGAAGTTGCGATTACATTTTATTGGTTTCACTGTAAAAGGGTGGGATCTAGTTGCTAATCTAGTATCTCGTGCAAATTCGTATTTAGAGGGCACCAGTGATATAAGTTCATCGGAGCAGAAGCCGTGAAAGTATTTATAGAAGAGACACAGGGAAGCCACGTGGCGCCGGTGGGAGAGAGACTTCTGGTGTAATACCAGAAATACCAGACTGACTCGCTTACTCTACTTCCTTACCCGAGGTATAATCACTACTATTTTATATCGTGATTCGAGCAGTCTATTTCCGTGGAAAGGTGGAGAGCGCCCAAACACTATTGGAGTTCTTGCAGTTTCCTTTCTGTGTCTAGCAGGAATTCTAATTCGCTCAGAGTCATCTCACCGTATAAGTTGAATATGTCCGGTGTGAAAACTCACCTTGGTCTTGCTGTTTTTTCTATTTATTAAATTAACTAGCAGTATAGCCCAGCGTTGCTCGGGTGTAATGAAAGCTTTAAAACTAATCCATGGTCCTGGAGCTCAGACTCAGTCTAAAGAATATTTGAAATAATAAAATAATTGCGACAATTTACCAATCGTACGTAATGAAATAATTGCGACAATTTACCATTCGCATATATATATATATATATATATATATATATATATATACTAGCAGCATAGCCCGGCATTGCTCGGGTGTAATGAAAGCTTTAAAACTAATCCATGGTCCTGTAGCTCAGACTCTGCCTAAAGAATATTTGTGTGAAGTTTGGTGAGAATAGCATAAAAAATGTGGATTTGTATAAGGGACATACAAACAGATAAACAGACACACACACAAACATCTTGCCTTATATATATATATATATATATATATATATATATATATATATATATATATATATTATCGATTTTCTGCACTATTGTAAAAACTGTAACCTTGAAACTTCTGAATATCGTTTCTTATATTTTTGTCTATGAATGTATCAAATTTGATTAAAATGGGACCACTCCTTTTATAACACGATTTTTTTCGATTTTCGATATTTATCGGGGGTAACTTGACACAAAACCTAGCTAGGAACACTCGCAGACGCTTATAGTGAAACTGTGTAAATTTTAAAGAAAATTGGTTCAGCCATTTCGGAGTCTATAGGTAATGGACACACACACACACGCAGACAAATTTCCATTTTTAAATAAGTTTAGATATTTCTATGGGAATGCAGACGGCTTGCTCTTAGTATGTGATGGATTGTTCTAATTCTTCCTCTTCTATGCGTCTTGTTCTTTCTAGACGTAGGCGATCGTGGTCTTCCCTAGTGGCTCTCAGCATGCTTTCTCCTGTTACACCACACAACCCCTGATCTGCCATCCATCCGCTCAGGCCAGTACGTTACATGCTGCTTCTCCTTCCCTCTATCTGGCCTGTTAGTATCAGGTTTTCCAAAATCTCTTTCCTCATTGCATGTCCCAGGAACTTCAGCTGTCTCTTCCTGATGCTCAGTATAAACATCCTTTTCATTTTCCTCCTTTCCAAAATTTCATCATTGCTCATGTGTTTGATCCATCATATTCGAAGCATTCTTCTGTAGAACCACATTTCAGTTGCTTCGAGTTTTTCCTTCATCTTTGATGCTATTGTCCAGCCTTCATTCTCTTAATACTCTAATCAACTTCTGGAACGCGTCATTTGCCATGATAATTCGCCTTCGGATTGAATAAGGCATGCTTTTGGATCTCAGGGATATAAATGTATAGAAACAGATGTGACCACAAAGTGAGGGGTCAGTTTATATATTGATTGTAATATGGAATTGATCTCCCACTTATATCCAGTATGCTTCTGTAGAACCACATTTCAGTTGTTTCAAATTTTTCTTTCATCTTCGATGATATTGCCCAGCATCCACTGCCATGTTGAAGAACTGACATCACATAGCAATCCAGTACTCTTTTCTTTGTTTTTAGCGAAATTTTCCTGTTTCTTAATACTCTACTCAGCTCTTGAAATGCATCTTTGTGCTTTTGGATCTCAGGAATATAAATTTATAGGAACTGCTGTGACCACAAAGTGAGGGATCACAAAGATAAGATAAAACACAGAGTAAAGAATGGTGACGACAGAAAACATTGATGGAAATATTGAGTTGTGTTAGGCAGAGATCGTCATCAAATCTGCGATTGGCTAAGCATTTTGGCGAAAGAGGGCAAAAAGAGGTGACAAATGAGACGCACTTGACAAGAGTTACGAACTCTTTCTTCCTTTAGGCATATGAAACGTATTCATCATTGTATAACCAAGCAAGAATGGTTGAAAAGGATAAGGGGAGAATAAGAAGATACAAGCAAAATGAGCAAGAAGAACACACATATGAGATAACAGATGACATTACTGGTAAAAAAAATCCCTTATTCTGCGCTCGTTCAACGTGTTACCAAAAAAAAAAAAAAAGAAAAAAAAACATCGGAATTTATCTGTTATTTTTATTGCTGCTGTTTTTATTTCATGTCAATATTTCGACTAATGTATTCTTTAGCCATCCTAGTGTCTTCTAATATTATGTCTACCCATAATGGCAAGCATATAAAGTACACTTCAAGTCCGATCACCGAAGTTTAGTAAGTTAAGAAAAAATTGAGATAGATAGATAGATAGATAGATATAAGGCGAAGATAGATAGATAGATAGATAGATAGATAGATAGATAGAAAGATAGATAGATAGATAGATAATGAAAAATTGAAGATAGATAGATAGATAGATAGATAGATAGATAGATAGATAGATATATATATAATGAAAATGTGAATATAGATAGATAGATAGATAGATAGATAGATAGATGAAAAGGCATAGATAGATAGATAGATAGAGAGAGAGAGAGAGAGAGAGATAATGGAAAGGCGTAGATAGATAGATAGATAGATAGATAGATAGATAATTAAAAGGCATAGATAGATAGATAGATAGATAGATAGATAGATAGATAGATAGATAGATAATGAAAATGTGAATATAGATAGATAGATAGATAGATAGATAGATGATGAAAAGGCATAGATATATAGATAGATAGATAGATAGAGAGAGAAAGAAAGAGAGAGAGAGATAATTAAAAGGCATAGATAGATAGATAGATAGATAGATAGATAGATAAAAGGCGAAGATAGATAGATAGATAGATAGATAATGAAAATGTGAATATAGATAGATAGATAGATAGATGATGAAAAGGCATAGATATATAGATAGATAGATAGAGAGAGAGAAAGAGAGAGAGATAAGGCATAGATAGATAGATAGATAGATAGATAGATAGATAGATAGATAAAAGGCGAAGATAGATAGATAGATAGATAGATAGATAGATAGATAGATAGATAATGAAAATGTGAATATAGATAGATAGATAGATAGATAGATAGATAGATAGATAGATAGATGATGAAAAGGCATAGATAGATAGATAGATAGATAGATAGAGAGAGAGAGAGAGAGATAATGGAAAGGCGTAGATAGATAGACAGATAGATAGATAGATAGATAATGAAAAATTGAATATAGATAGATAGATAGATAGATAGATAGATAGATAGATAGATAGATAGATAATGAAAATGTGAATATAGATAGATAGATAGATAGATAGATGAAAAGGCATAGATAGATAGATAGATAGAGAGAGAGAGAGAGAGAGAGAGAGAGAGAGAGATAATTAAAAGGCATAGATAGATAGATAGATAGATAGATAGATAGATAGATATTTCACTTGTAGAGAGATGGAGAGGGGCGGATCTTTCGGCTAGTGTGACCGAGAAGGTGGTACTTTGTTTTAAGTGTTTTGAAAGGCTAAAAAACCCGGTGTTTTAAAGGTTTATTGAAGACATGTTTGTATTTTATTTTTTCAGTGCTCCTGTATTTGCTTGGTCGACTTTCGCTTGTCTGTTATTTTTGCAGATGTCTTGCCTTCGACTTCGGCGTCGATTCTGTTAGTCGAGAGAATCGGTAAAGGCCTGGGCCATTACAACGGAACATGTAAACAAACACGTCTTGGTCCTAAGATTGACGTTAATGGCGTTCAGGGATGTTTTTCCTAAGACAGCTGTCAGTCGAGTTAAGCAAACGCCAGAGAGCTTCGGTGATACATGCACACCAACATGTAAGTACTGGCAGGGTTAACTGGTATTGACCGGGTTAAAATGACAACCCAAATCATTAATAAAACGTTCAGTCGATAACATCCGGAAATATTGGAAAGACTGTCACGCAATTTATCTATCTATCTATCCGGCTTATTATCTATGGCATAGTTTTATATTCACGCACGCTTATATCTATCTATCTATCTATCTATCTATCTATCTATCTATCTATCTATCTATCTATAGCATAGTTTAATATTTAAGCTTCCTCATATCTATCTATCTAGCTAGCTAGCTAGCTAGATAGATAGATAGCTCAGTGTGTGAATATCTATCTATCTATCTATCTATCTATCTATCTATCTATCTATCGCATAGTTTAATATTTAAGCTTCTTCATATCTATCTATCTATCTATCTATCTATCTATCTATCTATCTATAGCATAGTTTAATATTTAAGCTTTCTCATATCTATCTATCTATCTATCTATCTATCTATCTATCTATCTATCTATCTATCTATTTGTGACCAACTGTTCATTTTCTATCTATTTAGGGTGCAATGATATATACACTGCGTGGATTGGATAAATTGTCGTTTAATTTCCCCAAAAATGAAAATAGCACTGTCATCTCGTTTAAACCGATATCTTTACCAACATTATACAAAAATTTCTAGCCGTACGAAAGTGTAAATTTGTTAAATAAACTTGCTACTATAGCCTCCATACAACTTTCGGAACTTCTACAACTCATCTGTGCAGTCTCCTTGTTTACCTCGCTAAATGCTGCCATAATAATTGCCTTCAGTACCTTTTTGCTGTTACAAAGATTTTTCTTGGACTCTCGCTCAACTGCGCCCCACACATTTGGCCACTTAACTTAGTTAAGTGGCCAGATGTATAGGTTGATGTAGTCGCGAAAATGTTTGACACAAGAACTAGTTCCTTCTGCATGTTTGGCATGGTGCAGTGTCCTGTTTCCAGCGAAATAATTTTCTATCTGCTACTCTCTTGACTCAGGCCTGCACTAACGCCTCAAAGCACTTGCTATAGGCGTCTGTGTTGTGTCTGAGACCCTTACCAACAAATTCGATCTTTTCTGATAAAAACGATTAGATTGAGTTTTCCAAGATACTGTACTTTCGTAATCACCAATCGACTCATCTAACACTTTCGAAACCACTACAGTGTCTTCAGCTTGACAACTAAACACATTGAAAAGTTCGTATTGCAGCTTCTGGCGTCTTTTTTTTTTTTTAGTTTGATTTTGCGTATATTGTTACATTTATGATAAGGTTAGCTGTATTTAGTTTTTTTGTAATATATAATTCATTTAAATTTTGTTCAGGTCCACAAGGTTTGTGTATTTCTTTACGATATTTCTAAGCGAAAATTCATCTTGCTTATAGTTAACATGTATTTGGCTTTTGTACAAGGAAGCTACGACGGCATTGTTTAACGTTATCAATTTGTTGATCGATCTTTTTAGGGTCTCAGCAGTGTTTTTTATTTGATTTGATGAATTCCGATGCGTTGTGATTTTCTGTGATAATCAGATTTGTCCAAAATGACATATGGGTTAGCTTTGTCGGCTTGACTGATGACAATGCTAGAATGGTACACACACACACTCACACACACACACACACACACACACACACACACACACACACACATACATATATATATATATATATATATATATATATATATATATATTACTTCCACCGAACGCCCATAGCGTAGAGTCGCCGACTGACGCCATTTCGGTCGGGTTTCAATCCTGGGTAAAAAAGCAATCGGAGTCTAACCGTACTGATGATCTGTGATACGGCGAAACAGATCTGTCTGCGGATGACAATATATATATATATATATATATATATATATATATATATATATATATACTAGCAGTATAGCCCGGCTTTGCTCGGGTGTAATGAAGGCTTTAAAACTAATCCATGGTCCTGGAGCTCAGACTCTTTGGACGTTACAACTGAAGACTAAAAAGCAATAGTTGTTTCCAGTTAAAGCGAAACCGTAGACTGTAAGTCAAATTTTGATTTCCTGGTATCGATATTAAATAAGTTTTTTCGTCGTAAACTGAATTTTGAAGGCTAAATAAGTCCTCTGAGTAAATGGAATCATGGCTGAGACTAAGAACTACAATTATACCTACTTAGAGCCAAACCCGAAGCAAAAACTAAAATAAAAGGGCCGAAAAACTGATTTTGATCAGACCCGGTAGGATATCGGGATATTGATTTCCAATATCGGAGTCAAATAAGTCATCTAAGTATAGAACTGCTTCCTTGAAACTTCTGAATATTGTTACTTATGTCTTTGTCTATGAGTGTTGAGTTTTCCTTTATATATATATATATATATATATATATATATATATATATATAACATTATTAATTTTATTATTATTCATTTTTTTCTTTGGCTTACTATGTCTATTTTTCTGTCAGAACCATACATGAAATTCATATATATCTAAACTTATTTATAAATGGTACTTTGTGTGTGTGTATGTGTGTGTGTGTGTGTGTCTGTGTGTGCCCGTTACCTATAGACTACGAAACGGCTGAACCTATTTCCTTGAAAATTTACACAGTTGTTCTATAAGCGTCTGCGAGTATTCTTAGCTAGGTTTTGTGTCGAGCTACCCCCGATAAATATCGAAAATCGATAATGGAAAAAATCGAGTTATAGAAGGAGTGGTCCGATTTTAATCAAATTTGATACACTCATAGACAAAGACATAAGCAACGATATTCAGAAGTTTCAAGGTTGCAGTTCTTACCGTAGAGCAGAAAAAAATATATAAGGCAAGATGTTTGTGTGTGTGCCTGTTTATCTGTCTGTATGTCGTTTATACAAATCCACAATTTTTATCCGATTCTCACTAAAATTCACAAATATTCTTTAGGCTGAGTCTGAGCTCCAGGACCATGGATTAGTTTTAAAGCTTTCATTACACCCGAGCAACGCCGGGCTATACTGCTGGTAAATAATATTTTACTTTTCCAAGAAAAGTACAAAGGACCTGTTTTCTCATGAATTAAAAACAATCTTCACAAATATTTTCACATAAATATGACGGATCCATTTTTCAGGATTTCCGTACATTTTGAAATGTTCTTTCTACCTAAGAATTTGCCATTTTTTGATAACTCAATAATCGAATTATCTCCTCGAAATGGCAAACGTCTGAGGGCAAGAATGCGAAATACCGTTATGACTCGCTTTCTCGCGGTTATAATATTGTCTTGCTACTCGCCGTGATGTCTGTAAGAGATACTCCTGACCGACCCGAATAGAGATTTTCTAAGGATAGCTTACATGTGGCACAAAAAGTATGGGACACCCAGTGATGATCGAACACACTACTCAACTGTAATGATTCTAGCGAGACAATCTTGCTAACCATCGCAACAAACTCGAGGTGCCCTTGATCGACCCGAATGGAGTTTTGACTCACTTGGAGTTCTGCATTAGAGGCGTCATGACTAGTTCATTTTTTGTTAACAGGGGTGTATGCTTTATTTTACAACAAGCTTTTGAAATTTCTTTTTATTAGTAAACTAGCACTTTAGCCCGGTTTCACTCGGGTAGTTTAAGGAATAATTAGAATAAAAAACATATGACGAATTTATGTAGCAAATACTTACACAAGGTCCACTCTCGTCACGTTTATAGATATGGATCAGCCCGGTTTCACTCGGGTAGTTTAAGGAATAAAACGAATACAAAAAACATATGAATTTCCATAGCAAATATTACATAACGTCTACTCTCGTCATGTTTATAAATATAGATCAGCCCCGTTTCACTCGGGTAGTTTAAGGAATAATAAGAATAAAAAAAACATATGAATTTCCATAGCAAATACTTACACAACGTCTACCCTCGTTACTTTTATAGATATAGATTAACCCGGATTCACTCGGGTAGTTTAAGGAATAATAAGAATAAAAAACATATGAATTTACATAGCAAATACTTACAGAACGTCTACCCTCGTTACTTTTATAGATATAGATTAACCCCGTTTCACTCGGGTAGTTTAAAGAATAATAAGAATAAAAAAACATGATGAATTTACATAGTAAATACTTACACAACGTCGACCCTCATCACATTTATAGATATAGATAACAATGTAGAATGTCTCTATTGGATTAGGGGTGATAGGGGGCTACATATATAGATACAGATAATATAAAGTGGGGTGATCGATTCTATATTATAATCAATACATAAACTGATCCCCAACTATGTGTGGTGATAATATATATTTTTCTACCCCTAACTTAGGCTTTCTAAAAAATTTCCAGATGTCGTTAGCGTTCTAAAAGTGTGATCTTGATCTGAATGCAACTCCTGTCGAGCTAGACCGCAAAATGCAGACGCTAATTCGAATCTATCAAACAAACAAATACTTACACAACGTCCACCATCGTCACTTTTATAGATATAGATAAATTATCTTATTTAATAGTATTCATCTCTCGTCTTTCTGACGAGTTCTCAACGTATTGCACTTTGTATTTTTTAGGTTTTGGCTGAAACTCTAGTTTTTCTAATAAGTTCAACGAATTCTTGGGGGTCTTGGTACAGCAAATGTATTATACAATACTTGCGTAGGTTTTTCCTTTCTTGATGGTCTTTCTCCAGTAATACTTTTCTTTTACTGATTGTCATATACTTTATGTTCGCGTTTTTCTCTTTTAGCATGTAGTAGCAGTATAGCCCGGCGTTGCTCGGGTGTAATGAAATCTTTAAAACTAATCCGTGGACCTGGAGCTCAGACTCACCCTAAAGAATATTTGTGTGAAGTTTGGTGAGAATCGAATAGCTGGTGGATTTGTATAAATGACATACAAACAGACACACACACAAACATCTTGCCTTAAATATATATATATATTATCGATTTTCTGCACTATTGTAAGAACTGAAACCTTGAAACTTCTGAATATCGTTTCTTATGTCTTTGTCTATGAATGTATCAAATTTGATTAAAATCGGACCACTCCTTCTATAACCTGATTATTTCGATTATCGATTTTCGTTTGGTGGTACCTCGACACAAAACCTAGCTAGGAACACTCGCAGATGCTTATAGTACACCTGTGTAAATTTTCAAAAAAATCGGTTCAGCCGTTTCGGAGTCTATAGATAACGGACACACACACAGACACACACACACACAGACAAAGTTTCATTCATGAATAATTTTAGAGAGATATCATCTTTCCAAATCGTAACATTATTACGCCGTCTTCACACATTTTTTTCCAATTTTTATACAATACCGGCTATAATTATTAGACCACCCTAGTTTTTTTCAGAAAGGTAATGTATATCAACCGCAGAAAGCAATGGCAACCTACTGCGGGATAATCTTCTGCCCAGTCAGTCATGTCTCTTTCGAGATATGATCGCCAAGCGTGTATCATGTATGGCACTTAACTGACTGACTGAATGTATATCATACTATTTTTAGTATCTATTGCCAAATGGATAATTCTAAATGAAAATAGAACTATTTTTTCTTAATACTGCACAATAACATATGTATCAGATGAACTGTTCTGGTGTCCAGTTTTTGTGGTCTTCCCCATGCTAGTCTCTTCTTATTGGCTGGTTGAAGCAAAGTCTTCCTGGATGCACAATTTTGCAAAATAATAATAACAAAAGAACCCTTCTGTTTTCATTTAGAATTATCCACTTGGCAATAAATAGTAAATATAGAATGAAAAACATCATTTAAAAAAAATGGGTTGGCCTAATAATTATGGCGGTTAGTGTATATCCTGAAAAACAGCTTTTCGCTCATTGTTATCCGTTGTTTTTTGTTTTTTTGTTTTTGTTTTTTTGTTAATCATATCACCCCGAGCAAGGCGGTAACGCCACTGATGTGCCGGGGGCTACGTAAGAGTGAAAAGATTAGAAGAGAGAAAACCGGAAACAACATCCTAAACAGGGAACAAGGGATGAACCTCTACACCTTTTCAATAGACGTGGGTGGAGCGTGAACCGGGCGATAGGTTAGTCTATCTATTCCAATTGAAGAAAAAAAGTGAAGATTGGAAGAGAAAACCGGAAACCACATCCTAAACAGGAAACAAGGGATGAGCCTCTACACCTGTTCAATAGACTTGGGTGGAGTGTGAACCGGGCGATAGGTTAGTCTATCTACTCCAATTGAAAAAAAAAAGTGATGATTGGAAGAGAAAACCGGAAACCTCATCCTAAACAGGAAACAGGGGATGAGCCTCTACACCTGTTCAATAGATGTGTTGTAATTTTACAATGTCTTGATCCATTTTGGTCCAGCACATACAACTTCTCATGAGAAATTTAATCCTTGAAATTCCAGCATGATCAATAAGAAATTCGTTTCACTTTTTGAATATGTTAGATATTATAATTCTTTGTGCCAACATCAATACTCCGGTACAAAACCAGCAAGCGTTCAAGCCTGGATTGCATTTTCTTTCTTTCTTTCTTAAATATGTTTACTTCTGCTTTGACTTTTATTTCCTCTTTGTGGTGACTCGCGTACTAAATTCTATAATATATTTCAGATTTCTATTTAACATTCTACAAAGCAACCATTCGACTCTGCATGGAATACTGTTGTCATATCTGGTCAGGTGCCTCTGCTGTTCATCTCAGTGTTCTCAACAGGCTCCAGAGGAGAATCCGTAATGTGATTGGTCCCGACCTGGCAGCTCGACTCCAGCCACTTTCTGACCGGCGGGATGTGTTTTCCATCTGTCTCTTCCACAAATATTTTCATGGTTTCTGCTCCGTCACTGGTGCCCACTCCACAAAAATTACTCGTGCAGCCAGACTGGTAACAAGTTGCCGCCTTTTTATGGTTAAATCCACCAAATGCAGCCGACAATTCTATTCCATCAGCTTATTTTCTCGCATTTCTCGCATGTGGAACGCCCTTCCGTATACTTGATTTCCTGACAGCTACAACCTCCAGAAATTTAAATGCAATGTCAATTCCCATCTCTTATCCACTTGACTCCAGTTCTTTCTACATCACCCTGTATACCTTGTTCTATCTTCTTCTTTTCCTTTCTCTCTACCTTCGTAACTGTCTTCACACCAGCGTTCCCATCTTTCCCTTGCACTTTCCCTGACACCCCCTATAACTGGTTCGTCTTTTTTCTTCCTTCTCCTCCTGCTTAAAACTTTAACTCTCTTATGTAGACTCCTGTGTATTAGTGGTGCTTGTGGTAAAACGAAAAAAAAAAATTACTGCTGCGATGACAGTGTCTTGACACCGTTATTAAAACTTGATAACCCATCCGCATGTCATAAACGTTTGGACGGTTGATATTTTGTTGTTTTCATGATGTTAATTATCTAATTAATTTGTACTTTAATCTTTACTTTATTAAACCGGAAATTTCTACATTAACCGGCTAACAATCGATTATTTATTTATACCCGAGACACATTAATTTTATCTAAATACTTTCTACAAATACTTTCACAGCTTCTGCTCCGATGAACTTAGCTTACTGGTGCCCCCTATATATGAATTTACTTGAGAAACAAGATTAGCAGATAGGTCCCACCCTTTTACTGTGAAACCAATAAAATTTAAACGCAAATTCTACTCTAGTAGCTTCTTTTCTCGCACTTCCCGCCTGTGGAATTCCCTTGCATTTACTTGCTTCCTCGACAACTACAATCTCCAAGAATTTAAATGTAAAGTCAATAGTCGTCACCTATCTCACTAACCTGCATCCTCTCTCTCTCTCTCTCTCTCTCTCTCTCATGCTCTTTTCTCCGTCCACTCCGCTATCATCGGTATTGTCATCCTTCTCTTACCCACTTCCTGACACCCCCTATAACCTGTCACTCTTTTCTTCCATTTTCTTGCTTCCCAGACAGCTACAATATCCACGAATTTAAATGTAAAGTCAATAGTCATCTCCTATCTTACTAACCTGCATCCTCTCTCTCATGCTCCTTTCTCCGTCCACTCCACTCTCATCAGTATTGTCATCCTTCTTTTACCCTCTTTCTTTCACTCCCTATAACCTGTCACTCTTTCCTCTTAAGTAACCCCTGAACCACAGTGGCATTAAAATACCTTGCTTGCGACGATATGATTGTAAAAAAAAGAATAATTTTAATACTGCAATGACATTGTCCTGAAAGCATTAAGCATTTGATGGCATCAATCTTGATAACCCACTACATGTCCTAAACTTTTTGACGGTTGGTATTACATTGTTTTGATTATATTAATTATTTACTTAATTTGTAATTCAGTTTTTATTTTATTAAACCGAAAATTTCTACATTAACCGGCTAACGATCTATTATTTATTTATACTTGTCACGCACTAATTATATCGAAATATAACTCAAATTGAGCTACCATCAGCCCTTAAATTTGTATGGATCTGTAAATACATATATATGTATGGATGCGTAAATCTGTGCGTATTAATTATCCGTGTTTTACTATTTATTCAGAAAAACGCAAACGTAAAGAAAGCAGGCCATAATTTTACGGGACATAATTTTACTTTAATTATTTTTATAATTAAATTATTTCATTTGTTTTTTTTTCTCCGACTACGTTTTTAATATCCTATACCACTTTGAGCTCTCACTATTAACCTAACTCGTTTATACATTTAATTAATATAAACCTCACCCATAACAAATTTTAAAAAAAGAGAGCCATTAATGATTCGAATTTTACACTAAGCCATTATGATATGTTCATCAACTGAATATTGCTGTGATGCATGAAACTCAGAGCCGTCAGTAAAGCATATGTTAATATGTATATTCAGTAATATATATATATATATATATATATATATATATATATATATTATGTTGGTCACACCACAAACTTGAAATCACGACGTTTAAGACTACATTTAAACGATAATTCTAACATCTTTAGCCAATTAAAACAACATGTCAGGCCACATAAACAACTCCGTGAAATCCTCGTCGAAACACAACTTAAACAGGAAAACAATAAACGAAACTAAAACTTCTCGAAGCCATATACATAAAACAACTGAAACCTAACCTGAACAAATTTAACTACGAAATCTCCACAAACATTCTTAAATGCCTATAATAGATAACAGAAGTGATTGGTTATCTCAATGGCTTTCCATACTTTATAATTCTCGCCCTCACTCTCGCGTGGTCATGTGTGACGTCACAAGTGGTAGTGCGATTTTCGATTCCGCACGCACGCAATCTTTTATACAAACAAAATAGATGACTATATATATATATATATTGGTGCTTGTTTCATTAAATAATATAGACAAGTTTTGTCGATTTAATTTATGTAAATTCTTTTCATATCGACTGATAAGCTTAATATCATTATCGGTGAAAGAAGAATGAAAATCACAATATTGATACATGTTTTTTTATTGAAAACTTTCTTAGCTTTCAGCTTATATTAGCCATAATCAAAGATAACAATTGTGTTGAGTGTATTAAAGAGTTCGCAGACGAACGATAGTCATCTATTTTGTTTCTATGGAAGATAACGACAAGATATAAGAAACTCAATAACCCACATTATTGAGTTCCCTATAACTTGTCGCTATTAGTAACTTCTTTAGCCAAACTTCCCTGAAGATCCGGTTAGGTGAAACCTAAGAAGGTTTGTTGGCTCTTTAGGTTATTTACTTTTTCTGCTCTGCTTATTTATTGAGCGCTTTTTGTTCTAGATTACACGTCTCGGGTTTTTCTATGGGCTACGTACTTTGACTGGTGTTCACGTGCTTAGCTCTTTCCTTTGTTACAACCATTTTTTCCTTTCGCATACAGACTCGGAGGGCTTTTCGAAACGAGTATAGTGATAAGTTTACATTTAGATAGATAGATAGATAGATAGATAGATAGATAGATAATGAACAGACGGAGATAGATAGATAGATAGATAGATAGATAGATAGATATGAATAAGAACAGACGGAGATAGATAGATAGATAGATAGATAGATAGATAGATAGATAGATAGATAATGAACAGACGGAGATGGATGGATAGATAGATAGATAGATAGATAGATAGATAGATAGATAGATAGATAGATAGAAAATGAATAGACGGAGATAGATAGATAGATAGATAGATAGATAGATAGATAGATAGATAGATAGATAGATAGATAGATAGAAAATGAACAGACGGAGATAGATAGATAGATAGAAAATGAACAGACGGAGATAGATAGATAGATAGAAAATGAACAGACGGAGATAGATAGATAGATAGATAGAAAATGAACAGACGGAGATAGATAGATAGATAGAAAATGAACTGACATAGATAGATAGATAGATAGATAGATAGATAGATAGATAGATAGATAGATAGATGAAGAAAGTGATTAATAAAGAACGAATTACGAAGGAAAGCTTATGGTTATAGAAAAAGGAGCTTTGAGAATCAGGAAGCATTAAGTAGTGCAAAACAAATAAAAGGAAAAAGATTAAAAGTTTATGTTAGGCGAAGTAAATCGGGAATTAATAAAAAATAAAATTTAGAATTTAGCCACAGATATTTGTCAAATGATAGGACCAGAAAAGATAAGGGATAAAAGTGATTGTCCTATACAGTTGTTGTAATTAATACTAAAGTGATCAAGAAGAAGAAAAGGAAGAATGTATTGAAAGAAAATTAATTTGGAATGCATATAGGGTTTTTTTTTTTACATTTTAAAATTTAACGTTTTGTAATTACAACGGCATTTGCTTATGATTATATTCTCGCCGCTATAACTTATTTACTTATTCTTTTTCTAGTTGTAGTAGGATTCCGTTCTAGTGAAGGGTAATTGTATACCGTTGCAGGTTAACGGTATTTGGCCTTGTGGAAGATAGCCCACTACAAGTCATAAAATGATTATAAAATCAAGAAAGACAATTTGAGTATAAAATAACATTTATATATACACATTTCAATTAATGTTTTACATTTAAAGTAATACTTGAATACAAGTCCAACGGAGGTTAGAGAATTCATGACTAATAATAATGAGCTGAAAGAGACAAAAGGCTTAGGAATGCGGAGGTATGTTCATTTTGAAGTTGCCGCTTCTAAGGTCCGTAAGTCAGTAAGTTGGTTTGTGTGGAATGTCTTCGAAGAGGTCACTCCTGAGGTCAGTAAGCACTTTTGAAACAGGGAGAAGGAAAGAGGCCAGCATAGTAGTCACTCGACTTAAGTCAAGGGGAGATACTGGTTACGCTAGCCTGTGAGTCCTTCCGTCTGACAATGCTTTTTGTTTCCGCTTTTTATATCCGCTTTTTGGATCAAAAGCTCGTTTGGAATTTCATACTTGTATTTGATTCCGGGCTTCCCATTGGCTGGTAAATAAAATTCGCGTAGGCTCGCGAAATGGTAATTTGATATTTGGTTAATTTTTATTTTTCAAACGGAACATCTGCGCGAACTCGGATGCGCGCGATGAGTTTTATTCATTTGCCTTTTTGTTGTGAGAGAGCAAACATCCGGTTCATCGCTTTTGTTCGGTCGGTATCACCACAATATATATATTGATTGTGTGTTATGGTGCAATTGATTTCTCGGAACGAGAACGAGAAATCGGGGAGCCGAGTTCGAATTCATCCGTCCCTTCCCTCCAGTCATGGGTTAAATAACATGACAGATTGGGTTATATAGCCTTGGCTGGCAACCAGTCTAGCAGTGCAGGTAGGGGCAACCTCTTGTGTGATAATTAAAAAAAAAGAAATGCCTATCTAAGCTCTGTGGAGTGCATAGTCGAGTTCCCTGTTTAGGACGTGGTTTCCGGCTTTCTCTTTTCCAATCTATTCACTCTTACGTAACCCCCTGCACACCAGTGGCCTTACCGCCTTGCTCGGGGTGATATGATTAAAATATATATATATATATATATATATATATATATATATAATTGTATTAGTCATCCACATACAAGCCTGTTTCGCTGTATCACAGCTTATCAGTGTGACTAGACACATCTACTTGCTTCAGGCTGGAATCGAAATATATATATGTTTAATTGGGGGACCAACCTTTCTTTTAGGCACGTTTAAGTGAAAACGACTGAAAAGGAAGATTTTTTAAATTTTTAATTAAATTTTTTTCTCCATTCTGACAAATTTCCTTTTTGCTGGAGATAAGGAGGATATAAATGTTCAATCATTACTTTCCCAAGAGCTTTCAGCCTCTAGCCATTCTCAAGGGTGTTTTGTTTCCACCGGTGTTAATTTATCCTCAGGTTTTGACTGTAACATACTAATTTATTTTCTGTTGTTTTTGAAAAAGGAGAGTTATTTCAAAGCTTTCACTCGTTAGCATCATTCTATTAAAAAAAAAAAAGAATTTTCAATACTCAATTCCCACTATTAAATAATGTAATATTGATGGTAGGAGAGAATTGTTTGATATATTATTCATCTTCGATGTGCCCTGTCCTTTCGAGACGTAGACGATCATGGCTCTCCACGTCTCCTTAACCCTTGTGGCTTTTAGCACGCTTTCTCCTGTTACACCACGCAACCCCCGTTCTGTCATCCACCTGCTCAGGCCCTTCAAATATGTTATCCGCTGCTTTCCCCTGTCTCTTTTTCCCTCTATCTGGCCTGTTAGTATCAGGTTCTCCAAACCCTTCTTCCTCATTGCATGTTCCAGGAACTTCAGCTGTCTCTTCCTGATGCTCAGTATTAATTTCCTTTTCGTTTCCATTATTTCTAAGACCTCATCATTGCTTACATGCTCGGGCCATGATATTCGTAACATCCTTCTGTAGAACCACATATCAGTTGCTGCAATTCTTTCTAAAAGCTAGATGCTTTTCATATTGTGATTTAAATAGTATTATTTTATTTTTACCAGAACTTTCCATACCTTTATTAAATGTATAAACAAGTTAGGTTAATAGTGAGAGCTCAAAATGGAATCTGATATTAAAAACGTGTTATTTACTTTTATCTATCTATCTATCTATCTATCTATCTATCTATCTATCTATCTATCTATCTATCTATCTATCTATCTCTCTATATATATATTAAGTTGGTCACACGACAAACTCGCACTCACGACGTTTGAGACTACATTTAAACGATAATTCTAACATCTTTAGCCAATTCAAACATGTCAGGCCACATAAACAACTCCGTGAAATCCTCGTCGAAACACAACTTAAACAGGAAAACAATAAACGAAACTAAAACTTCTCGAAGCCATATCCATAAAACAATTGAAATCTAACCTGAACAAATTTAACTACGAAATCTCCACAAACATTCTTAAATGCCTATAATATATAACAGAAATGATTAGTTATCCCAATGGCTTTCCATATTTAATACTTCTTGCCCCCACTCTCACGTTGTCATGTGTGACGTCACAAGAGGTAGTGCAATTTTCGCACGCACGCAATCTTTGATACAAACAAAATAGATGACTATCGTTCGTCCGCGAACTGTTAATACACTCAACACAATTGTTATCTTTGATGATGGCTGATGTAAATCGAAAGCTAAGAAAGGTTTAAATCCAAAAACATGTATCAATATTGTCATTTTCATTCCTCTTTCCATGATAATGTTATTAGGCTTATCAGTCGATATGAAAAGAATTTACATAAATTAAATCGACTAAACTTGTCTATATTATTTAATGAAGCAAGCACCAATATATATATATTACTAAATATACATATTAACATATGTTTTACTGACGGCTCTGAGTTTCATGCATCACAGCAATATTCAGTTGATGAACATATCATAATGGCTTAGTTTAAAATTTGAATCATTAATGGCTCTACTTTTTAAAAATTCGTTATGGGTGAGATTCTATGTACAAATTTTTATATTAATTAAATGTATAAACAAGTTAGGCTAATAGTTAGAGCTCAAAATGGAATCGGATATTAAAAACGTGTTAGGAGAAAAAAAAAACAGA
Source organism: Ascarosepion bandense (assembly GCA_037127315.1). Taxonomy (NCBI): domain Eukaryota; kingdom Metazoa; phylum Mollusca; class Cephalopoda; order Sepiida; family Sepiidae; genus Ascarosepion; species Ascarosepion bandense. Next base: position 413,419 of record JBBBDQ010032675.1, on the reverse strand, counting down.
TTAAATAATTTAATTATAAAAATAATTAAAGTAAAATTATGTCCCGTAAAATTATGGCCTGCTTTCTTTACGTTTGCGTTTTTCTGAAAAAATAGTAAAACACGGATAATTAATACGCACAGATTTACGCATCCATACATATATATGTATTTACAGATCCATACAAACTTAAGGGCTGATGGTAGCTCAATTTGAGTTATATTTCGATATAATTAGTGCGTGACAAGTATAAATAAATAATAGATTGTTAGCCGGTTAATGTAGAAATTTTCGGTTTAATAAAATAAAAACTGAATTACAAATTAAGTAAATAATTAATATAATCAAAACAATGCAATACCAAACGTCAAAAAGTTTAGGACATGTAGTGGGTTATCAAGATTGATGCCATCAAATGCTTTCAGGACAATGTCATTGCAGTATTAAAATTATTATTTCTTTTTTACAATCATATCGTCGCAAGCAAGGTATTTTAATGCCACTGTGGTTCAGGGGGTTACTTAAGAGGAAAGTTATGAGAAAGAGTGACAGGTTATAGGGGTGAAAGAAAGAGGGTAAGAGAAGGATGACAATACTGATGAGAGTGGAGTGGACGGAGATAAGAGCATGAGAGAGAGAGAGAGAGAGAGAGGATGCAGGTTATTGAGATAGAAGATGACTATTGACTTTACATTTAAATTCGTGGATATTGTAGTTGTCTGGGAAGCAAGAAAATGAAAGAAAAGAGTGACAGGTTATAGGGGGTGTCAGGAAGTGGGTAAGAGAAGAATGAGAATACTGATGAGAGCGGAGTGGACGGAGAAAGGAGCATGAGAGAGAGGATGCAGGTTAGTGAGATAGGAAATGACCATTGACTTTACATTTAAATTCTTGGAGATTGTAGTTGTCGAGGAAGCAAGTAAATGCAAGGGAATTCCACAGGTGGGAAGTTCAAGAAAAGAAGCTGATGGAGTAAAATTTGCGTTTAAATTTTATTGGTTTCACAGTAAAAGGGTGGGACCTATCGGCTAATCTTGTTTCTCAAGTAAATTCATATATAGGGGGCACCAGCAAGCTAAATTCATCGGAGCAGAAGCTGTGAAAGTATTTGTAGAAAGTATTTAGATAAAATTAATGTGTCTCGGGTATAAATAAATAATCGATTGTTAGCCGGTTAATGTAGAAATTTCCGGTTTAATAAAGTAAAGATTAAAGTACAAATTAATTAGATAATTAATATCATCAAAACAACGAAATATCAACCGTCCAAACGTTTATGACATGCGGATGGGTTATCAAGTTTTAATAGCGGTTTCAAGACACTGTCATCGCAGCAGTAATTTTTTTTTTAATCGTTTTACCACAAGCACCACTAATACACAGGAGTCTACATAAGAGAGTTAAATTTTTAAGCAGGAGGAGAAGGAAGAAAAAAGACGAACCAGTTATAGGGGGTGTCAGGGAAAGTGCAAAGGAAAGATGGGAACGCTGGTGTGAAGACAGTTACGAAGGTAGAGAGAAAGGAAAAGAAGAAGATAGAACAAGATATACAGGGTGATGTAGAAAGAACTGGTGTCAAGTGGATAAGTGATGGGAATTGACATTGCATTTAAATTTCTGGAGGTTGTAGGGGGCTACATAAGAGTAAAATTTTACACAAGAGGAGAGCGAAGAGAAAGAGTAAAGAGAACCAGTTAGAGGGGATGTCAGAGAAAGTGCAAGGGAAGGATGACAATTACGGATTAATCAATGTTTTTTTTTTGGGGGGGGGGGTTTGCGCTTTGGTTTGATAAGCCATATATGGTGTCTATTTAAAGAGATGGTAACGCGCCCAATATAGGTAATTATTTGTGAAAAGAAAGAGTCTTGTCCTGGGAATTACAATACATCTAATATATATATAGTTTAGATTTGATAGGTTTATTTTTATTAGAAACAACAAAGTTTGCGGTATTCTTTTTGTAATAATTATAAATTTTACATGTTTTGGGGGAATTACGGAAGAAATATGATGCTTAATAATTTTTGCAAATAAAATTCGTTCTGTTTATTATCATTGTGCATTGGCTTGCTGTAATATATGTTGATGTTTTGTTGTGTAGCATTTTTATTGTTTAAGTTGTTTATTTTTGTAAGAATAATTTTATTTGTTTATCCATCATGTAGTTGGATAAAAAATTATTGTTAACTAATATTTGTTTTATGTGCTTCAGTTTACTCAAAATATTCTCAAAATTTCGGTGGGTTCTAATATATATGGCAATATAGCCCGGCGTTGCTCGGGTGTAATGAAAGCTTTAAAGCTAATTCATGGTCCTGGAGCTCAGACTCTTTGCACGTTGGCACGAAATACTAAAAAGCAATAATTATTTCCAGTTAAAGCGAAACCGTAGACTGAAAGAAAAATGAATGGATGTAAGTCAAATTTTGATTTCCTGCTATCGATATCAAATAAGTTTGTTTCGTCGTAAAATGAATTTTGAAGGCTAAATAAGTCCTCTGAGTAAATGGTATCATGGCTGAGACTAAAAACTACAATTATACCTACTTAAAGCCAAACCCGAAGTAAAAATTAAAATAAATGGGCTGAAAAATACAGACATACAGGCAGATAAACAGACACACACACAAACATCTTGCCTTATATATATATTATCGATTTTCTGCACTATTGTAAGAATTGCAAGCTTGAAACTTCTGAATATCGTTTCTTATGTCTTTGTCTATGAGTGTATCAAATTTGATTAAAATCGGACCACTCCTTCTATAAACCGATTTTTTCGATTTTCGATATTTATCGGGGGTACCTTGACACAAAACCTAGCTAAGAACACTCGCAGACGCCTATAGTACAACTGTGTAAATTTTCAAGAAAATAGGTTCAGCCGTTTCGGTGTCTATAGGTAACGGACACACACACACACGTACACACACACACACACACACACACACACACACACACACACACAGAGAGACAAAGTTCCATTTATAAAATAAGTTTAGATTAATATAAGTTTTAAATAAATATGTACACACAATATTATATTATAGTTCAATGCTGAGGTAGACATCACGCTATAGTTGAATCAAGATGTAGACCATACACTACCGGCCATAATTATTAGGCAACCGCAAGTGTTTTAAAAAAATGATGTATTTCATACTATTTTTTAGTATTTATTGCCAAATAAATAATTGTAGATGAAAATAGAATGGTTTGTTTGTTAATACTGTAAAATAACATGTGCATCAAATAAATTTATAAATATTTTATAATTACCTATATTGCAGTTTCATCAATGAAAGAATGAAGAAAATTTTGGGTGATTCATACGAGTTCATCTTTGCTTCCTTGCTTTGTAAAATTTTGCAAATAATAATAACAAAAGAACCATTCTATTTTCATTTAGAATTATCCACTAAATATAGTATGAAATACATAATTTCTTTTTAAAAAATGGGGTGGCCTAATAATAATGGCCGGTAGTGTATATTAAGTTAGACCTCACGCTACAGTAGCACCTTAAATTTAATATTTTCAATAAGCAAAATACTGTATTTCGAACCTAATTTAAATTCACTGGAAAAAGAATTCTTTTGTGTATGTGTGTTTTTTTTTTGTTTGTTTGTTTGTTTTTTGCTAAAACTGCTGATGAGCACCCTTTTTAAGTCGTGCAATGCAGTGCAACTCTAAAAGATTTTCCAAAAATAAGATAGATAAGGAATATTAGCTGATTTAATTCATAATTAATCTCATTTGAAACAAATATTATTTACTTTAAATTTAAGATATTGCATTTTTAATCTGAGAGTAGTTCCTTTTTTAATACGACAGTAGCTATGTTAACAGCGTGATGACATGTCTAAATTGTTCTATGAAGACGTTATCTGTCAAATGTAATTGAAGAAAATGACGTGAGCGCCTGTTTATTTAATGTTTAAGTACTTAAGTAATCTATATATATAAGTAATATATATATATAAGTAATATATATATATATATATATATATATATATATATATATTATATATATATATATATATATATATATATATATATATATATATATATATAGTTTAAGTACTTAAGTAATCTATATATATAAAAGGTAATCTGTGAGTCTGTGTGTGACTGTTCCCTATGTACGCCTACATTTTTAAGATAGGCCATTCAAACTTTCTAGGGACACATATCTACAGGGAAGCCAGGTCGACATATAATTTTTGAATTTAAGTTCAGCAATTTTCCCTTTCGCACTTTTTGGCTAATGGAGCAGATTGTTTACATTTGCTCCGTAAAACATCTAAGACTTAAGATGGTTGCTAAATTACCTCACAGAAATCAAATACACGTGTAAAACGCGACTAAAATATTTTTTATATTAAAAAAAACTGACCCTTTATATTTAATTTTTATTCCGACGTTTTAAGAATTCAATTAGTCAACACAAAAATGTGAATATTTTTCCCCGTAATTTTGAAACAAAAGATATATATATATATATATAAATAAAAGTGATTTTTCAAACAAAAACAAAATATGTAAAAAAAGTGCTAATGGTTAATTTAATTATTTAAGTCTTTTTTTTTCAGATTAATATTTCATACTTCAGAAAAAAAAAATAAAATTAAGCTTTTTTCGCTAAATATTTCATGCTGGAATCATCTGTCTAATTCGTGTGGCATTAATGTAACTTTTTCCTCTAAAATTAAATGTCTACATTTTTAAAAATTCTTCGAAAATTTCTGAACTGAGAGCGTAATAGTTTTATATTTCTAATTTCAGTAAAACAAAATAAATAATTCTTATTTTTATGATAAATTCATTTACTCAACAAAAAAATGTAAATATTTTTTGAAACAAAAACAAACGCAATGTTGTTTACAATGCCTCACAAAACATCAAATCACGTTTACGCAAAACAAAATAAAATAGATTTTTAATGGAACTTTTGAACAATTTTTAAACAAAAAAATGTTTATATAATTATTTTTTATATAACCGAGTCCTACTACTAAAATGTTCTGAGTTGCACGAGCAACAACGGGCTTTGATGCTAATCATTAACATTTAGGAAAATATTCTGTGTAATATAATATTTTATTGAATTTTACAAATTTCGGCTTTAAATTTACTATGGTCATCGCTCTTATTTTCTCATAATATCGTGTATAGTCGCCCATACTTACAAAGATTGGCACGTTTATATGCAAGCAAAATAAATTCAAAATTATTTTTAAAACATTAGGGCCTGGTGGTTAAAATTAAAATGATTAGTAAAAAAGTTTTTACTTTATAATGAGATAATCTAGGCTGAAATTAATACAGAATTTTTAAAGTTTTAAAGCTTAAACTTTCTAACTAAATCTTTTAAAGAGTAAAACAATTATTGTGAAAAATCATTATTTATTATATTTTTTCTTAAGTCCTTAACATATCTTATCTTTAATAGCAATTAAAAACTTTGCTCATTAAGTAATGTCATAACTTTTATATTTTTTTATTTTACAATTCACATTAGAATTTCGGTAAATGGTGCTGCTGTTCGACAAAAAAAAAAAATCGATGATTTAAATTCTCGAACGTTTCTTTTTTTCTTTTTTTCACTAATATACAATTGAAGAAGCTTGAATTTTCATTTCTGGAAATTTCAAAAAATTAAGTAGGAGTAACAGATGCAAAAAATATTTTTCCCAAGACTGAAAAAAAAAAAAAAAAAAAATAGGCGAACCTGTACGATATTACCACCACCTGTAAATATGTTGATTATCTTTTTTTTTAATTTTTCAGTGCAATATCATCGATTTAGACCCTAAAATTTCCGATTATCAAAAAAAATTAAAATTTAAAAAAAATTAAAAAAATTGAAAAATTCATTATTTAAGATTTGTAGAGAGTGCTCAGTTTCTCATACAACCTTATAGTAAATCGATCCTCCATTTTGGAAACACTCGCGTTGAGGTCGCTTTGATGTCGCTGAGACCATGTATAGAGAAGCTTACAATTTGAAGATCGACAATCCCATCGAAAGTTTTTAATTATCCCTACTTCATATCAATAAAAAATAAGTTAATATAAGCATTTAAAAAAAAAATTTGGAAAGAGTTTCTTTAAAATAATGTCTGTTGTGAAAAAATTTGGAATGAAAAATATGACATGTAAAACATAAAAAAAAAAAAAAATAGAATATTTAAAATAATTCTTACTCTAAAATAATTTGAATAAAAACATATATCCGGAACAGTTTTTTTCATTAATTTTCTACACATTTTGAAAAAAAAAGAAAAAAAAAAAATGAAAAAAGCAAAAACTCGAAGTGAGTGTTTCCAAAAATGGAGGATCGATACACTATAACGTTCTATGAGAAACTGAGCACCCATCTTAAAATATTTAAATATTGAATTTTTTCCAAATTTTTCTTGAAAATCGGAAACGTTATGTACCAATCGATAAGAATGCTCTTAAAAAAGTTAAAAAAAAATTATAATCAACAAATTTACAGATTGTGGTAATGTCGTACAGGTCCGCCAAAAATTACAATAACAATTTCATTAATTTATGAATAAGTCCTTAAAATTTTTTAAAATCCGAAAATTGCATGATTTTTGCAAGAATTTCCAAAACAATATGGTTTTAATCGCAAAAATATCCTATGCTAATTTATAGTCAAAAACAAACGGCGGACCTGAAGCAGACTACCACCACGTTTAATTTCGTTGATTTTCATTTTTTTTTTTTTTTTACTTTTTTCAGCGCAGTCCTATCGATTACCTCCTTAGCTTTACGACTGACAAATAAATTTTTGAAAATGTTCAATATTTAACCATTTTCTGGGGGGGGGGGTGGATCTGAGTAAATGGTATCATGGCTGAGACTAAAAACTACAATTATACCTACTTAGAGACAAACCCGAAGCAAAAACTAAAATAAATAGGCTGAAAAAATACAGACGTACAGGCAGATAAACAGACACACACACAAACATCTTGCCTTATATATATATTATCGATTTTCTGCACTATTGTAAGAATAGCAACCTTGAAACTTCTGAATATCGTTTCTTATGTCTTTGTCTATGAGTGTATCAAATTTGATTAAAATCGAACCACTCCTTCTATAACCCGATTTTTTCGATTATCGATTTTCGATATTTATTGGGGGTACCTCGACACAAAACCTAGCTAAGAACGCTCCCAGACGCATATAGTACAACTGTGTAAATTTTCTAGAAAATCGGTACAGCCGTTTCGGTGTCTATAGGTAACGGACACACACACACACACACACACACACACACACACACAAAAAGTTCCATTTATAAATAAGTTTAGATAACGGGATCGTCAACAAGGATACGCTGACTTTTTTTGCTAGAAGCAAGAAAGTGACGAATAAACAGAAAAATTAAATTAAAACAAACGGATGGCAAATTTTTTGGCTTGAGCTAACGTCCCTTATGAATTTGCCAGTCAGATTATTATTATTCATTCCCCGTGTTGTCAAGTAAATAAATAAAACAAATAAATAAATAAAATGAAATAAAACCCTTGAGCAGAAAAAAAACTGTCAAATCAATGAGTTTTTCCTTGTTCGCTTCGCTCAGAATAGCACACCCATGAAGACTAATAAGCTGTCTACAGCATACCACTGGACAAAGGGAGGCTTATCTTTCAACATCTTGTAATCACATTCGAGGTGCGGTCAAAGAGAATCGATGTAGGGTGGGAGCACGTGATTCTAAAAGGTTCTTACCTTTTGAACTTTATGATGTCCAATTCTTAAAAGAGTCAAAGTTCACAAGGGGACTAAAAGTGAATTTTGTTTATACACTTCTTTCTTTCTTTCTTTCTTTTAAATTAAATAGTGACTCTGGTCATATTTTGGTAGGGACAATCCTCCCAAAAATAAATTATATTTGATTGGTAAGTAAAGCGAAAAGGACTAGATAAGAAAACCAAAATAAAACCCTAAGTTCACGCACCAGTGAATCCTAGACTGATGGTTTATCAACATGGACTCCTGTTCTTACCCTCGGGGAATTCTTACTTTTCGCCCCTCCCTTCTTTTTCAGACCACTATTTATTTAAGTTGTTTGTCAGGCAAAGAAAAATTTGGCTCAAGGCCAAGTTTGTGCGAGAAGATACGGAAAGACCATGCTTCCCCTTCACAGCAAGACGAGAAAAATTACAAAGTGACACGAAATTAGCTTTATTATTTACTAGCAGTATAGCCCGGCGTTGCTCGGGTGTAATGAAAGCTTTCAGACTAATCCATGGTCCTGTAGCTCAGACTCAGCCTAAAGAATATTTGAAATAATAAAACAATTGCGACAATTTACCAATCGCACCTAATATATGCATTAGCAGTATAGCCCGGGGGTTCAGGTGTAATGAAAGCTTTAAAACTTATCCATGGTCCTGGAGCTCAGACTCTTTGGACGTTGACACGAAAGACTAAAAAGCAATAGTTGTTTCCAGTTAAAGCGAAACCGTAGACTGAAAGAAAAATGAATGGATGTAAGTCAAATTTTGATTTCCTGCTATCGATATCAAATAATTTTTTTCGTCGTAAACTGAATTTTGAAGGCTAAATAAGTCCTCCGAGTAAAAGGTATCATGGCTGGGACTAAGAACTACAATTATACCTACTTAGAGCCAAACCCGAAGCAAAATCTAAAATAAAAGGGCTGAAAAAATAGACATACAGGCAGATAAACAGACACACACACACACAAACAACTTGCCTTTTATATATATATATATATATATATTATCGATTTTCTGCACTATTGTAAGAACTGCAACCCTGAAACTTCTGAATATCGTTTCTTATGTCTTTGTCTATGAGTGTAATAAATTTGATTAAAATCGGACCACTCTTTCTATAACCCGATTTTTTCGATTATCGATTTTCAGTATTTAATGGGGGTTCCTCGAAACAAACCCTAGCTAAGAACACTCGCAGACGCTTATAGTACAACTGTGTAAATTTTCAAGAAAATCAGTTTAGCCGTTTTGGAGTCTATAGGTAAGGGACCCACACACACAGACACATACACTGACACAGACAATGTTCCATTTATAAATAAGTTTAGATGTGTGTATAAATTTACTAATCTTAGCTACGTCTGGCTCAAGGGCCAGAATATAGAGCATCTAGTGTGAATCGGTTTAGAATATTTCATTACTGAGCTTTGATTAGTCAGTCTTAAAGTCATCAATAAAATTCAATGTACGTTTGTGATTCAGTCGATATCGCATCGGAACGAGAAATCGGAGAGCCGAGTTCGAATTCCAGTTGAATTCATCGCATTCACTTACGCGCTAATAACATTGAGAATGGTATGAATCCGTCACTTCCCTCCAGCTATGGGTTAAATAACATGGCAGATTGGTTTCCATAGCCTATAGTCTACAACAGAAAGTAATGGCTAACTACTGCGGAAAAATCTTCTGCTCTGTCATGCCCAAGCGTGTGTGAAGTATGGCACTTAACTGACTGAGTTACTTCATGGGGAAGTGGTTGGTTTGTTTAGAAATATAACTAGGATGTTTTCTGTTAATTCACCCCCCAAAATGTAAAGTTCTTCTTCTGCTTTATGTGCCGTGTCCCTTCAGGACGTAGGTGATCATGGACTTCCACTTGCCTCTATCTCTTGTCCTTCTTAAAATGTCTCTTCTTGATCAGTCAGTTAATTGCCATACGTGATACACGCTTTGGGCGATCATGTCTCAAAAGAGACATCACTGACTGGGCAGAAGATTATCCCGCAGTAGGTTGCCATTGCTTTCTGCGGTAGACTGGTTGCCAGTAGAACCCAATGTATCCTGCCATTTAGCTCATAGCTGAAGTAAGAAGAGATGGATCATATCATTATATTTATAAGTAGTAATTAGTGGGGGATCAGTTTATTACTTCATAACAATATAAAACCGATCCCCCACTTTATGCCGAGAAGAAACTTCAATTATTTCCAACTATTATGTTCAGTCAGTGAGTTAAGGGCCATACGTGATACATGCTTGGGCGATCATGTCTCAAAAGAGACATGACTGACTAGGCAGAATCTTATCCCACAGTAGGTTGCCATACTTTCGGCGGTAGACTGGTTACTAGCCATGGCTATAGAACCCAATCTGCTCTGTTATTTGACCCATAACTGGAGAGAAGAGACGGATTAATACCTTTCCCAAAGGTATTTGCGCGTAAGTGAATGCGAGGTATTCAACTGGCATTCGAAATCGGATCCCAGATTTCTCGTTCTGAGCATATATCTACTGTACCACAATGCACATCCTCTTGATATCCCTCCCAAACCCCGTTCCGCCATCCACCTGCTCAAGCCATCAAGTATGTTTCATGATGCTTTCCTCAGTCTCTTTTTCCCTCTATTCGTCCTATGAGTATTAGATTCTCCACGCATTCCTTCCTCATTATGTGACCCCAAAAAATCATCTTCTTTTCCTGATTTGAAGTATAATTTTCATTTTCGCTTGCATCCTCTCCAACGCCTTGTCTTTGCTCACATGTTTGGTCTGTGCAATCCTCAGCATCCTTCTGTAGAGCCACATTTCTGTTGCTTCTAGTCTCTCTTTTATCCTTGAGGAAATTTTCCAGCATTCGCTGCTATATAGAAGGGCAGATGTAAAGTTACTTAAGGTAAATATTAATTCACCCGAGGAAATTATAAATTTTAAAACAATGTTTGTTTTCTTTTTTTATTAAATTTTTTGCACTTTTCGAAATTAAAAATTGTCAATCAAAGTTCGAACCCTCAGAATGAAAAATTACCAAAATGAGGGTGTTATTCACACTTTGTAAATGCGGATGATATTAGAGGTACTTAAGGATTTTTTTTTAATTTTTAAAAAAATGCTCGCAAATAAACTTTGGAAAGATATAAATCTCTTCTTCCAACTATGGGTTAAATAGCAGAACATATTGGATTTTATAGCCTTGGTTGGCAACCAGTCTACCACAGAAAGAAATGGCAACCTATAGCTGGAAAATTTTCTGTCTAGTCCTGCAGTCGGCAACCCCCGGCCCGCCGGCCACATCCATCCCTCGGGTGAATCTTGTCTGGCCCGCTACCTTACTCTGGACACGATATATATATATATATGAGTAAACCAAACCAAAATGACAGTTGATAGTCTGAATATATTGCGTCGAAATTTAAAAAAAAAATTTCTTTTTACCTGGAGAATGTGTTTTACTTTTATTTTTTTATTTGTAGGGGTCGCCAAAATTAGTGTACGGCCTCACTTTTACTTTTTCTGTGAAATTGCTTTTGTGAGCGGGCATTTTTAAATGAAGAAAAAATAGGGTTTCCAACCAATTTGTTTTTCAATACTGATCTATGAAACATTCATTTTTAAGATGTAATATATTTTTTAACAAAATTCCCGTTAGATATTAAATTATATCGAATCCTTGCTTTCTTCAAACATAGAAAGTTTATTCACATATTTAATAACATTGTTATTCTCAATGACACTGGAGCTATAGCTGTTTGGCCCTCGTTCATGACTCTGAGATAACTTTTTGGCCCTCACTCTCAAAAAGGTTGCCGATCCCTGGTCTAGTCAGTAATGTCTCGAAAGAGATCTGGTCACCTACGTATGGTACTGACTGATTGGGATGAACTCTTAAGTACATTTAAGCCGATTACAAAGGTCAACCCAACCTGAGTGCAATGTAAGGGAGAATTTTAGCAAATATATAATGTGAATTTTCGCAAACATATAAGTATTTTTATTTTGGACTGAATTAACGGAAAAGATTCTATAGCTATTTAGGTATTACCACGGATTTCCGAAAAACACGACAACATATAATCATTTTGCATCCTATAAATGGCTTCATAATCGCTTAAAAGCTAATTCGTAAAATACTAAATAAACAAATAAATAAATAAATGCACCTGTGTAAATAAAGACGTTTAGAGATTTTTCAAACTCTGACGCGGTCACATATCATTCATCGAACTTCCATTATAAACTCAAAATGAAAACAACAACGTTACAAATCTCTTAAAACTCTACCACTTGCTCTAGAGATTTGTTTGAAAATAAATTGGTCAATTTAATGATTATTTAAGTAGTCAGTCAGTTAAGTGCCATACGTGATACACGCTTGGGCGATCATGTCTCGACAGAGACATGACTGACTGGGCAGAAGATTATCCCGCAGTAGGTTGCCATTGCTTTCTGCGGTAGACTGGTTGCCGACCAAGGCTATAGAATCCAATCTGTCCTGCTATTTAACCCATAACTGGAAGGAAGAGACGGATTAATACCTTTCCCAAGGGTATTTGCACGGAAGTGAATACAATGGATTCAGCTGGAATTCGAACTCGGCTCCCCGGTTTCTCGTTCCGAGCCGATATTCACTGTACCACAACGCACATTTAAGTAGATTTTGTTAAAATATCTAATTTTTAAAAGATAGCGAAAATTAAGTGCCATACGTGAAACACGGTTGGGCGATCATTTCTCGGAAGAGATATGATTGACTGGGCAGAAGATTATCACGCAGTAGGTTGCCATTGCTTTCTGCGGTAGACTGGTTACCAGACAAGGCTATAGAACCCAATCTGTCCTGTTATTTAACCCATAACTGGAAGGAAGAGACGGATTAATACCTTTCCCGAGGGTATTTGCGCGTAAGTGAATGCAATGAATTCAGCTAGAATTCGAACGCGGCTCTCCGATTTCCCGTTCCGAGCCGATATCCAATGCTCCACAACGCACATCCGAATTAGGAACGATTCAAAAGCAAGGACATTGGGTGCCTTACGAGTTGAAGCCTAGAGACGTCGAACGGCGTCTTGTCACGTGTGAACAGCCGCTTCAACGACAGAAGTGGAAATTTGTTTTTTTGCATCGTGTCGTGACCGCTGAAACAAAAAGCTGACAAATTACGATGACCCTAAGCGTAGAAGATCAGCCATGCATCAACAACGGCAGCAAAGCTAAATATCCATAGTTCGAATCTTCCGCTGTGCATCTGGTGGGATAAGTTAGGTCTAGTTTATTTTTCTTCTTCTATGTGCCTTGTCCCTTCAGGACGTAGGCGATCATGGCTTTTCATGTCTCCCTATCCCTGGTGGCTCTTCGCACGCTTTCTCCTGTTACACCACCCAAACGGCGCTCTACCATCCACTAGGTCAAGACCATTAATCTAGAATATAAATGTATAGAAATTAGCATGGCCACAAAATGAGGGATCAGTTTATATATTATTATAATATGGAATTGATCCCCCATTTTAAAACCACAATTTCTTATAAACAGTTGACATATATATTCTTCTTCTATGTGCCCTATCCTTTCAGGACGTAGGCGATCATGGCTTTCCACGTCTCCCTATCCATGGTGGCTCTTAGCACGCTTTCTCCTGTTACACCTCTTAATCCCCGTTCCGTCATCCACCTGATCAGTCCCTTCAAATATGTTATCCGTTGCCTTCCTCTGTCTCTTTTTCCTTCTATCTGGACTGTCAGTATCAGGTTCTCCAAGCCCTCCTTCCTCATTGCATGTCCCAGAAACTTCAGTTGTCTCTTCCTGATGCTCAGTATTAATTTCCTTTTCATTGCCATTCTTTCCAACGCCTCATCGTTGCTTGCATGCTCAGTCTACGATATCCGCAGCATCCTTCTGTAGAACCACATTTCCGCCGCCTCAAATTTTCCCCTCATCTTCGATTATATTGTCCAGCATTCACTGCCGTATTGAAGAACTGACATCACATAGCAATCCAGTACTCTCTTCTTTTTTTCTAGTGAAATTTTCCTGTGTGTTCGTACTTTACTCAGCTTCTGGAACGCATCTTTTGCCATGCCAATTCGCCTTCGGATCTCTATGTCGCATTTTCCATCTCCTGTTAGAACTCTTTCGAAGTATTTAAATTTTTGTACTTGCTTGATTCTGATATCCCCCATCTGTATTTGGCATTTTGGGTTGCACCTTTTGCTGATGACCATGCATTCAGTTTTCTTAAATTTTATTTGTAGTCCTTTTTTGTTACTCTCCACAGCTACCTTCTGTAGGAGATCTTGTAGTTTTCTTTCCGTGTCTGCAATCAGCACCATATCATCTGCATACCTTATGTTGTTCAAGTTGTGGCCTCCAAGAACAAATTATGGCGTATCATCTAGGATCCTCAAAATATTGTCGCTGTACAAGTTGAAAGGCAGCAAAAAATTGACCTAAACCATCGCCATCGACTATAATTGACTAGCAGTATAGCCCGGCGTTGCTCGGGTGTAATGAAAGCTTTAAAACCAACCCATGGTCCTGGAGCTCAGACTCTTTGGACGTTGACACGAAAGACTAAAGAGCAATAGTTGTTTCCAGTTAAAACGAAACCGCAGACTGAAAGAAAAATGAATGGATTTTCAATATTTATCGGGGATATCTCGACACAAGATCTATCTAAGAACACTCGCAGACGCTTATAGTATAACTGTAAATTTTCAAGAAAATCGGTTCAGCCGTTACGGAGTCTATAGTTAATGGACACACACACACACACAGACAAAGTTCCATTTATAAATAAGTTTAGATACGTTTGAGCCGAGCATTGAAGAAAAAACGCCCGCTATTCGAGCAGAGACCCGACAAAGTGATTTTGCAGTATAACAACGTTAGACCACATTTTAATTAAACATTAAAAGAACTGAAATTTTTTAATTAGGTATTGGAAGACTCGAAAATTTTATTAGAACCTTGAATAAGTTCCCGCTGAATTTTCATGAAAAGTAATGTCTTATTTATAAAAATTAGTATCATGTTACCAGTCTGCTACGGCTTACCTCCCTTCCAGCCCTCCTATCCAAAGGGTCTCTCTCACCTTACTCCGGTTACTTCCGCCGGTGCCCTGGGCTTTTCGACAGCTTCGCTGACGGCGTGCGGACGGCATGCGCCTTCTTTCTTTCTTTCTGTTATCCTAAATCCCTTCGACATCTCCGGTAAGCTTTATCTTTTTTCCTTTCCCAAATACAGACTGAATTTATCTCGCAATATTTCCCCCTTTTTTCAACGAACCGTGTTCATCTTCCCCCACGTGCAGACTTTCCATTTTTCTTCTCTGAACCCGCCGTTACGCAGCTTAACTTGAATGTTTTCCCCTTCCATTCATTTGTTGTTATATTGTTTTCCTAAACAATGTCTTTCTCTTTCTTTCAGTTTTTTTACCTTGTCCGAGTTTCAATAAACCTGTTTTGAAATGTACTTTGACTCAGAGTCTTGACTCTCGGCAGGAGTTAAATGCTAAATGTCTAAAGGCCCCTTACGTTCGGCGAACACAAGGCGGCCCGGAGGCATTATAGTAAAAAAACGGAGATAGATGTCCTGTAGGAATTCCAGTGAAAGAAAGACGTTTTCCCTCCTTACGGAAAGTTGTTTAACGGTCCTGGACCGTCAGAACTCGAGCGTCACGGTCAACTAGAGTAGTGTCTCTACACGGTCACCACCTTTTGCTCCCTCACCCCAACTATGGAAGAAAATTTGTCGAGTCGCTCGAGGACCCACTCCTCAACCCGCTCTCGGACTTCCCGAAGGTCGTCCACAGCGGCCGCCGCTGTTGCCGCCCAAGCGAAGGCGGAAGCTGCTAGAACACGCGTGGCCTACATTGATGAGGAACTGAGGGTTAAAATGGAGCTAGAGAGGATAAAGGCTAGAAAGGAAGCGGCTGTAGCGGCAGCCGAAGCAGAAGTCTTAAGGGAAGCTGCCGAACAGGAAAGCGAACGGTCTAGCCATCACCGCATGAAACTTATCTCCGCTCCGGTCGACCCCAGTGCACGGGTCAGGGAGTATTTAGCCGACCAAGCGAAGCAACCAAAACAAGAGATGCCTGGACCCCTACCACTTCCCAATGAAGAGAGCGCTCAGGTAAGCCAGCTCGCCTCACATAGACTGGCTAATCTGGATAGACCCGTCCAAACGACACCCCCCGTCATAAGCTACCATTCTCCCAACTCACACATCGGGGGAAATGAACCACGCGACAACTGGTACCCCTCTCACACTAGGGACATCATCCAGCCTCAACAAACCACGGAATTCATGAGGTATCTAACCCGGCGGGAACTTATGACCACTGGTTTGCCACCTTTTAATGATAGACCAGAAGATTATAAAAAGTGGAAACGGTCCTTCCAAGGCGCCGTAAGACGCCTCAGACTCACACGTGATGAAGAGATGGACCTTTTAGTGAGAGGGCTCGGCAAAGAGTCACGGGAACATGCCGAGAGGCTAAGGTCAGCCCACCTCAACCACCCTGAAAGGGGACTCCAAAGAATATGGGAGCGACTCGAGGAATGTTACGGCGCCCCTGAAATGATTGAAGACGCCCTCTTCAGAAGAATCGACAATTTTCCCAAACTATCGAGCGATGAATTCCCCAGACTGAGGGAACTCAGCGACTTGGCCACAGAACTTCTGTCCGCTAAAGAGGACGGAGATCTCCCCAGCCTTGCCTTCCTGGACACTGCTCGAGGCCTTCATCCCTTTGTGGCCAAGTTACCACCCTCGCTTCAAGATGAATGGCTATCAGTCGGATCCGACTACAAGGAACGACACCGAGTCATGTTTCCCCCCTTCGAGGTATTCGTGAGCTTTGTATCACGACAAGCTAGGATCAGGAATGATCCTAGTTTCAAAGTCAATCTTCTAGCTAGCGGGTTCTCCCGTAAAGAAAACAAACAAAAAATAGTAACGGTACACAAAACCGTGGTATCTCCTACGTCCTCCGACACCACACGTCCCCATAGTGAAGCAAGGGACTTGACCCAGTACTGCCCGCTACATGAGAAGTCCCACCACCCACTGCTGAAATGCCGGGCCTTCCGAGAAAAGGCATTGACAGAGCGCAAGACCTTCGTCAGAAACAGGGGCATCTGTTTTAAGTGCTGTGCTTCCACCGCGCACGTGGCAAGATTCTGTAAAGCAGATGTTACATGCAATGAATGCAACAGCAAAGATCACAACACTGCTCTCCATCCTGGACCACCACCAGAGACCATCAGCACTAAACCCGCCACTAAGGACGGCGGGGAGGATAAAACCCCTGCAGCTGCCGGAGTAGTTTCGCAGTGCACTCAAATCTGTGGCGGCGACCTCTCGGAGAACTCCTGTTCCAAGATATGCCTCGTCAACGTTTACCCTGCAGATCAACCCGACAAGGCAGTGAGGATGTACGCCATTATCGATGAGCAGAGCAACCGGTCTTTGGCAAACTCAAGCTTCTTCGATAGATTCAACAGCAACGAGCCCAGTTTCCCATACTCCCTTAAAACCTGCGCAGGAGTAACTCAAACCATGGGAAGAAGAGCGACAGGCTTCCAGGTGGAATCCTTGGACAGAAAGATCAGCCTTCCTCTTCCCAGCTTGGTGGAATGTAACAGAATACCCGACGACAGGTCCAGCATTCCCACACCTGAGGCAGCCTTCCACCATCCCCATTTGAAGAAGATAGCGCACCTCATCCCTACTCCGGAGCCTAAAACCCCTATAATGCTCCTTCTAGGACGTGATATCCTGAGAGTTCACAAGGTACGTGAACACATAAACGGGCCCCATGACGCCCCTTACGCACAAAGGCTGGACCTGGGGTGGGTGATAGTAGGCAACGTCTGCCTAGGGAGATTTCACCCACCCACCGTGGTGAAAACGATGCATACAAATGTATCCGAGGGAGGCCACCCTACCCTTTTCGAATTATGCCCGAACAACTTTAAAGTTCAGGAGAACTACATCGGCAACGGGCTTTACTCCACCGATAACGATGGCTATATATTTCAACGGACCAGTGATGACGAAAAGGTAGCCCCCTCCATTGAGGATATTGCTTTCCTCAACCTCATGGAACGAGAAGTCGAGAGGGACACCGACCACAACTGGGTTGCTCCCTTGCCGTTCAAAACCCCAAGACGCCGTCTCCCTCCAAACAAGATACTGGCCGAAAGACGGTTTACCGGATTAGTCCGTAACCTGGAAAAGAAGCCAGATACGAAGAAGCACTTCTTCTCCTTCATGGAGAGACTGTTCGAAAACAACCATGCGGAAAAGGCCCCTCCACACAAACAAGATGAGGAATGTTGGTACCTGCCCATCTTCGGCGTGTACCACCCTAAAAAACCGGACAAAATCCGGGTAGTCTTCGACTCCAGCGCTAAGCACGATGGAATATCCCTCAACGATGTGTTAATAAGCGGACCCGACCTTAACAACTCATTGATTGGCGTCCTCAGTCGTTTCCGAATGGAGCCTGTCGCCGTCATGGCAGACATCGAACAGATGTTCCACTGCTTCCTGGTAAAGGAAGAGCACAGGAACTACCTAAGGTTCCTTTGGTACCTAGAAAACGATCCTAGCAAGGAGATGACGGAATACAGGATGAGGGTCCATGTATTCGGAAATAGCCCATCCCCATCCATAGCCGTCTACTGCCTTCGGCAGGCGGTTAAGAAGGGCCTGCCTAACTACGACCCAGCAGTCGAGCAATTGGTCAATAACAACTTTTACATTGATGACTGTTTGGGATCCTTCACCACCGAGGAAGAAGCCATTTCCTTAATCAAGAACACACAGGACATCTTGGCGCAGTCTAATTTAAGGCTTCATAAAATAGCCTCCAACAGTAGAAGAGTCATGGGCGCCTTCCCTTCCACAGACCATGCGAGCGTTATGAAGAACCTCGATTTGGGCAAAGATGAATTACCTAGACAGCGCAGCCTCGGGCTTGAGTGGGACATCGGGAAGGACATGTTCACGTTCAGCGTGCCAACATCAGAAAAGCCGTTTACACGCAGAGGTGTCCTGTCGACGCTCAACAGCCTGTACGACCCTCTGGGATTTGCTGCCCCCGTCGCTATCGAGGGAAAATTCATCCTGAGGGAGTTGACGGACAAGAACGCCGAATGGGACTCCCCCCTACCCAAGGAGATGTACGAACCTTGGTCGTTGTGGAGAGACTCCTTAAAGGCCCTAAACGAGATTCTCATCCCTAGGATGTTTACAACTCTACCTCCCTCTAAAGCGGCACGCAGAGAGCTGCACATCTTTTCCGATGCATCCACTAAAGCCATCGCTGCAGTAGCCTACCTCAGAGTCATCGACGGTAAAGGAAAAAGCCACGTTGGCTTCGTCATGGGGAAAGCAAAGCTAGCTCCACGGCCCGAACACTCGATTCCAAGACTAGAGCTCTGCGCGGCCCTCCTTGCAACGGAACTGAGTGAGCTGATCTCTTCCGAGATTGACCTGAAGCCTCATTCCACCACCTTCTACACTGACAGCAAAGTGGTGTTAGGCTACATCCACAACGAAACTAGACGTTTCTATGTGTATGTTAGCAATCGAGTACTGCGGATACGAAGATCCTCTCACCCCGATCAATGGAGATACATACACACAGACCTGAACCCCGCTGACCTCGGCACTCGTTCCGTGCCCGCATCTCACCTGCAAACCACCACCTGGCTCAATGGCCCCAGCTTTCCTCTGCCAGGAGGCAAGGACGACCCCGGCTACGATCTAATAAATCCAGAAAGAGACGCAGACGTCCGTCCTCAAGTGTCCACGTTAGCTACGTCTTCGGCAAATCTACAGCTCACTACGCTGCGTTTTGAGAGGTTTTCCACTTGGCTGTCGTTGACTAGAGCCCTAGCCAATCTCATACATATCGCTGGCACCTTCCACCAAGCTCATACCACCTCAAAAGGTGAATGTAGAGGGTGGCATTATTGCCCCAGAACACGCACTGTCGAGGAACTCTTACAGTCAAAAAATACCATCATCCGATCGGTGCAGGAAGAAGTCTACCCTGAAGAACTCTTGAGTATAGCACGCAAGGAGGATCTCCCTAAAGGCAGCCCGCTTAAAGACCTCAATCCTTTCATCGACAATCACGGCTTGTTGAGGATTGGGGGTCGCACTGGCAAAGCAGAGATCGAAACCAGAGAGAAAAACCCTATTGTCATCCCTGGGAGACACCACGTCGGATCTTTGATCGTGGGTTACTACCACGAGCAATCCAAACACCAGGGACGTCTGTTCACCGAGGGAGCCATCCGTGCAGCAGGATTTTGGATAATCGGTGGGAAGAGATGCGTGAGCCGGCACATTCACCGCTGCGTCACCTGCCAAAAACTCAGGAACCCCACCCTGACACAGAAGATGGCTGACCTTCCTGCCGACCGTCTCAGCACTAGTCCTCCCTTCACCAACATCGGCTTAGATGTGTTTGGTCCTTGGGTAGTCTCCTCACGCCGAACTAGAGGCGGACTCGCCAACAGCAAGAGGTGGGCGGTAATGTTTACTTGTATGAGCACTCGAGGTGTTCACATTGAAGTCATTGAATCAATGACCGCCTCCAGCCTCATCAACGCGCTCAGACGCTTCTTCGCCATCCGCGGCCCCGCTAAGCACATACGCTCCGATTGCGGAACCAACTTTGTGGGCGCTTGCAGGGAGCTGGGCATCGAGTCTCCCATAGATATAAGCTCAGTCTCTAGATACTTGGCAGGGCAGGAGTGCACCTGGTCTTTCAACCCTCCCCATGCTCCACATATGGGAGGAGCTTGGGAAAGGATGATCGGCATAGCAAAAAGAATATTGGATGCCATGTTCTTGCAGTACAAGCATAGGATGACCCATGAATCGCTCACCACATTTTTGGCGGAGGTCTCTTACATAATCAATGCCCGCCCCCTCATTCCTGTGTCGTCAGATCCGGATCAACCCCTGATACTTACCCCTGCTATCCTCCTCACTCAAAAAACAGGTGTTCCCTTCACGCACGAGCGTGAATACGGACCCAAGGACATCCTAAGAAGCCAGTGGAAATTCGTTCAGCATCTGGCCGAGATTTTTTGGAGCAGGTGGAGAAGAGAATATCTATCCTCGATCCAAAAACGTTCCAAATGGAGGTCGGAGGTACCCAACCTTGAACCGGGGAACGTGGTGCTGCTCAGGGACGAGCAAACCAGCAGAAACAAGTGGCCTCTAGGACTTATAACCCGAGTCTTCCCTAGTGAGGACAATCTAGTACGTAAAGTTGAGGTCAAGATCTACACTGGGAATTGCGCTAGACTCCTCCTTAGACCCATCACTGAAATTGTCCTTCTCAGCGCCAAAGAATAACTATTTATGACGTGTCATACGTCAGGCGGGGAGTATCATGTTACCAGTCTGCTACGGCTTACCTCCCTTCCAGCCCTCCTATCCAAAGGGTCTCTCTCACCTTACTCCGGTTACTTCCGCCGGTGCCCTGGGCTTTTCGACAGCTTCGCTGACGGCGTGCGGACGGCATGCGCCTTCTTTCTTTCTTTCTGTTATCCTAAATCCCTTCGACATCTCCGGTAAGCTTTATCTTTTTTCCTTTCCCAAATACAGACTGAATTTATCTCGCAATATTTCCCCCTTTTTTCAACGAACCGTGTTCATCTTCCCCCACGTGCAGACTTTCCATTTTTCTTCTCTGAACCCGCCGTTACGCAGCTTAACTTGAATGTTTTCCCCTTCCATTCATTTGTTGTTATATTGTTTTCCTAAACAATGTCTTTCTCTTTCTTTCAGTTTTTTTACCTTGTCCGAGTTTCAATAAACCTGTTTTGAAATGTACTTTGACTCAGAGTCTTGACTCTCGGCAGGAGTTAAATGCTAAATGTCTAAAGGCCCCTTACGTTCGGCGAACACAAGGCGGCCCGGAGGCATTATAATTAGTAAGAAACATATCACTAAAAGCATTGTAGTCGAACTTGGTGCGCGTGTCAATCGTCATGCCCAAATTGAAAACTTATTGTTGTAAAATTCAAATATTAATATTTATAGCCTACTGGTAGGGTAGTATATATATATTATGGAAATTAACGAAGATTAACGAAACTGGTTATAAACAACCGACAATTTGAAATGATTTGTTTGATCATTATTTTTGGTCGATACTCGTATTTAAGTAGATATTCTGTATTATGTATTTATTTCTACCGGCTTGATTATTTACGATAAATTTTTGTTACTAATATGTGTGTCATTCGGATTAGAACCTACGACCAATATCCACATAGAAGAAGCAACCATGTGATCTGGCGCGTCTTAGACCTCTCATCATAGATCACATGGATTAATACCTTTCCCAAAAGTATTTTTGTGTAAGTGAATGCAAGGAATTCAACTAGAGTTCGAACTCGGCTCCCCGATTTGTAGTTCAGGGTCGATATCCACTGAACCACATCGCTGGAAGAAAATGAAAGAAGCGAAAAAAAAAAAAAAAAGAAGAAGCAAAACTAGTGTCGAAGAGAAAGAAATCCTGACAAGTGTGAATCGTACGCTAAAACTGGGTAGCTTATTAATCGGTGTTGAGTGACTTTGTTTCCAGAAGTTGTGCTAAGAGTGTTTCTTGCTGTTTAGTAGATGACGTGTTTTTCTTGGTTTTCTTCCTGCAAATGCAAATGGCCGTTAAGAAAACAAGATGGCTGCTGTAAAAGTATGAAGAAGAAAAAAGACAAAGGGCGTATATCGGAGGATAAAAAGAAAAGAAAAAAAATTACAGGGAACAGAAAGTCAAGGATCACGAAAGAAAAAGAAAAATGAGAGAAAAAAAAAAAAAAGGAAAAAATGAAGTCATAAAATAAAAAATTGAAATGTTATCAATATTTTCCGCGACTGAAAGCGCTGGATGAAAGAATGGAAGAACAAAAAAAAAAAAAAAAAAAAAAAAAAGGAAGAAAAACAAGTAGAAAAACAGTGCACAAGAAAACGCACGCACACACACACATACAGAGAGAGAGAGAGAGAGAGAGAGTGAGAGAGAGAGAGAGAGAGATATGAAAAAGAAAGGAAGAAAAAAACATGAAGATTTAAAGCTAGTGATCAGTCGCTTTAACTGAAGAAGAAGAGGGGAGAAGAAAAAGTCAAAGAAACTAGGCTGAACGTTTGTTTTAGGTGCCGACGGCTTTTCCCCCTTCAAATTTATCCAAAATAGCATTATTTCTGTGCAAATGTATATGCTGAACTCAAATCAACAATTAGATATTGAAGAAAATTACCTTTTTTGCTTTGAAAGTCCATAAAAAAACGAACTATATTTCGCACTTTTTCTCTCCCGTAACTCTCACGAAGTCATGTAATTAACTGCAGAATGACTTTCTAAGTAGGTAGCAATTTTCTTTTGAATTTTGGTCGATTTTCTTCCTTTACTGAAACTTCCGACGATGTACTTTCTGTTATAAAAGTAATAAGCGTAGAAATACAATAGCGCATTACTTTCATTACCGGAAGTACATCGCCGGAAGTATCAGTAAATGAAGAAAAATCGACCAAATATCTGCCAAAATTCGTTCACATACGCAGTACGTCATTCTGCAGTTAATTACATGATTTCGTGACAGTTACGGGATAGAAAAAGTGCAAGATATAGTTCGTTTTTTTTATGGATATTTAGATAAAAAATGTAAGTTTCTTCAATAACTAACAGTTGATTTCAGTTGTTGCCATTATATATATATATTATTAAAATACTTTAATCCAAAACAGAAAAGTAGGAAGGTAAATCCCAAGAGCCTGATCCTAATTAATATTAAAAATTTTAATATTAAAAATTTTAATATTAAAAAATGATACAGGAGGAGAGCTCAATGTAATTAAAATTACAGAGCCAATACAAATTAAAATAAATTTTCAAAATTCAAAAATGTTGAATGAACATTTCAACAAGAAATCTCTAAGAGAGATTTCACGTATCCTCAGCAACAGTCCATATCCAAAATGAGAATAAAAATAAGATTAAAAAGAGAAATGAAAAATAAACAAATAAAAAATGACGGTTAAGATTTGAGAAATTTACGTCAGGAATTTTTTTTTTTTTTGTAAATCGGTTTATTTTTGGTTTTTACTTTTAGATAGAGTTGTAAGTAAAGATATATATATATATATATATATATATATATATACCTTGTGCTGAAAGCGTTTATTGACGGATGTGCGTTGTGGTGCAGTAAATGTCGGCTCGGAAGTGGAGATCGGTGAGTCGAATTCCAATTCCAGTCAAACACTCTGCATTCACTTATGCACTGGTACCTTTGGGAAAGTTATTAATCCGTCCCTTTCCTCCAGTTATGGGTTAAATAACTGAGGTCTGCTGTTTATACGATCAGTAGCAAACTTCTTCACTGATTGTTTGTTATCCGCAGTTCCCAAAAATGTGGATATACTCCACAAGCCTTCACCACTCAAAACAATTCTCTGTGTGGCAGTCTAACTGATTTAGACACTCAAACGTCGAAATCGACAGGAGAGTCCATAATATATATATATGGAAGAATTTAAACTATTCTGATACAATTACATCTTCAATGAGTGATGACAGAATAGCTGTCTTGAGAGTAGACAAACGATTGTTGGATGACTTTGACTCAGGTATAAGAACAAGCTAAAAAGTAACCCCTCAGTTGCCAATGTGCCACATACTAAGTTTGAGCGAGTTGCTCTGAATATAACTAACTGGAGATATTTGTGTTAGAGTGGTAATTTCAGAAATTTCGAAATCAGCCTGTCGAGAACACTAAGACGAACAGCAGGGGCTCCTGACCAGAATTAATGTAAATGCGCCATCCGGCAGAATTCGAAACGGTGTTACTCTTTACAGAGTTCTCAAATAGAATATGTACTCAATTTCGTAGCCGAAGTGTAGGTCAGGGATACCAGAATCAAGTAGGTACAAAAATTTAAATACCTGAAAAGCGTTATAACAGAAGACGGAAAGTGCGACACAGAGATCAGAAGGCGAATTGGCATGGCGAAGGAAACATACCAGAAGTTGAATAAGGTATTAAGAAACAGGACAATTTCGCTAGAAACAAGGAAGAGAGTACTGGATTGCTGTGTGATGTCCGTCCTTTAATATGGCGGTGAATGTTGGATCATACCATCAAAGATGAAGGAAAAATTTGAAGCAGCGGAAATGTGGTTCCACAGAAGGATGCTGCGAATATCATGGATCGAACATGTGATCAATGATGAGGTCTTGGAAATGATGGAAACAAAAAAGGAAATTAATACTGAGCATCAGAAAGGGACAGCTGAAGTTCCTGGGACTCGCAATGAGGAAGGAGGGCTTGGAGAATCTGATACTAACAGACCAGATAGAGGGGAAAAAGAGGCAAGAGAAAGCAACGGATAACATATATGAAGGACCTAATCAGGTGGATGACGGAACGAGGATTGCACGGTATAACAGGAGAAGGCGTGCTCATAGCCACCAGGAATAGGGAAACGTGGATCATGGCGATCGCCTACGTCCTGAAAGGACAAGGCACATAGAAGAAGAAGAAAGAAAATAATTTCTGAAGAACTAACAGAACTAAAGAACTTTTTTTTAAAAATTATTAATTTTCTCTAAGGTACAGGTAATTCCGAACGGAAACCCTTTATTCAGTCAACGGAGGTTAATTGTTCTCCTCCCACTGTCCATTCGAGCAATATCGTCTAGTCTTTACTTTCAATTTTTATTCATCTCCATTTTATCAGGTCGGTGTAAAAGTTTTTGCCGGTTTGTTAAAGGGGCATTTTAAATCATTGTAATTTATTTTATGCATATTGTTATTACTTAAACATATCACCATGATTAGTTTATAACTTTTTCTTTCAGATTATTAAAGCATCATTCATATTTTTCTGCAATATTCTTACCCATGTTCTTTTCATCTAAAGAACACATTAGGCAGGCTCTACTCTATGAGTTTCACAGAGATTCCAATGCAAATGCAACGTGTTTCTTGTTGCGAATCTTTGCTTTCACGACACCTTTAGACACCATTTTTGGGTAGGTTTGTCACAGGTGATGAGAAGTGGATTATCTACCACAACGTTAAACGTGGGCGATCGTGGATAAATCGAGGAGAAAGACGAGTTCAGCATCCGAGAGCAGGACTCCATCTCAAAAAGATCATGTTGAACAGATGGAATCAAGTTATAAAGAGCAAAGGTCGTTATTGTTATGAATAAAGATTTTCAAAAACACACAGTTTTTCATTTCCAAGATGAAATTTTAAATCGGTAAAAACTTTTACACCGACCTGATAGTATAAATGGGAAAAAACACAAACCCTCCCTAAATTTATTTGTCAAGAACAGGATGTCGTAGAGACAAAACGTGTCAACTAGAAGCTTAAAACATTCCAAGTACCCACCTATTTCAAGGCCCGTCTTCTTTGTCCTTTATCATATTGTCGGTTTGCACTACGTTGTTTATAAGAGGACTTCTTTTAACACTCGCTATGTAGCGTGTATAAAGTATTAGGTCGGTGCAAAAGTTTTTGCCTGTTTGTAAAAGGGGCATTTTAAATCATTGTAATTTATTTTATGCATATTGTTATTACTTAAACATATCACCATGATTAGTTTATAACTTTTTCTTTCAGATTATTAAAGCGTCATTCATATTTTTCTGCAATATTCTCGCCCATGTTCTTTTCGTCTAAAGAACACATTAGGCAATGCTCTACTCTATGAGTTTCACAGAGATTCCAATGCAAATGCAACGTGTTTCTTGTTGCGAATCTTTGTTTTCACGACACCTTTAGACACCATTTTTGTTTAGGCTTGTCACAGGTGATGAGAAGTGCCATCTTGTCCCATCCTGCATATTCTCCTGACCTACCTCCCTCGGATCTTATTTCTAGGATTCCAAAACCATTTAGATGGCCTTAGGTTAACATCACAAGAGGAGAATGAACATGAATTCGATTCATATTTCACATCTAATCCTAAAGAATGTTACAAGCGAGGCATTTATAAACGCGTTGACAGATGGAATCAAGTTATACAGAGCAAAGGCTGTTATTGTTATGAAAAAAGATTTTCAAAAACATTCAGTTTTTCATTTTCAAGATGAAATTTTAAACTGGCAAAAACTTTGACACTAACCTGATAATAATGTTACCCCAAGCAAAACGGGGCCGCCACTCGTGTGCAGGGAGGTTAAAGTGAGAGAAATGACTAGGTACAGGGGGTATTGAAGAAAGGATAAAAGATGAACGGGATTTAAGAAGATAGTGATTTACGTGGCATTTATATCTTTGGAGATTGTAGCTATCATGGAACCAAGTAGACGGAAGGGAGTTCCACAGGCGAAAACTAAGAGTAAAGAAATGGGACCTAAATGCCAAACTAGTAACAGACTTAAATTCACATGGACGAGGCACCAGAGAGAGGAAAAAAAACTATTTGGGTAGAAGTGCTGGTTACATTTAACAAGTTCAACGATAAAAGAGTGGGACCTAAATGTCAAACTAGTAGCAGGCTTAAATTTACATGAACGAGGCACCAGAGAGAGGAAAAAAAACTATTTGGGTAGAAGTGCTGGTTACATTTAACAAGTTCAACGATAAAAGAGTGGGACCTAAATGTCAAACTAGTAGCAGGCTTAAATTTACATGAACGAGGCACCAGAGAGAGGAAAAAAACTATTTGGGTAGAAGTGCTGGTTACATTTAACAAGTTCAACGATAAAAGAGTGGGACCTAAATGTCAAACTAGTAGCAGGCTTAAATTTACATGAACGAGGCACCAGAGAGAGGAAAAAAACTATTTGGGTAGAAGTGCTGGTTACATTTAACAAGTTCAACGATAGAAGAGTGGGACCTAAATGTCAAACTAGTAGCAGGCTTAAATTTACATGAACGAGGCACCAGAGAGAGGAAAAAAACTATTTGGGTAGAAGTGCTGGTTACATTTAACAAGTTCAACGATAAAAGAGTGGGACCTAAATGTCAAACTAGTAGCAGGCTTAAATTTACATGAACGAGGCACCAGAGAGAGGAAAAAAAACTATTTGGGTAGAAGTGCTGGTTACATTTAACAAGTTCAACGATAAAAGAGTGGGACCTAAATGTCAAACTAGTAGCAGGCTTAAATTTACATGAACGAGGCACCAGAGAGAGAAAAAAAACTATTTGGGTAGAAGTGCTGGTTACATTTAACAAGTTCAACGATAAAAGAGTGGGACCTAAATGTCAAACTAGTAACAGACTTAAATTTACATGAACGAGGATTTACACCAGAGGATAAAAGTCCGTCGGAACAGTTACCATGAAAATATTTGTAGAAAAGGCAGAGGGAATCCAAGTCACGGCGATGATAAAATTACTGAAATTGAGATGCCATGTCAAGATCTATTATATTGCAGATCCTTCTTTGGATTTTCTCGAGAACATTCGAAAAAGCAGGAGCACTCGACCAAATATGGCGACAGTATTCAATGCATGGATGAAGAGTTGATTTATAAATGTGTAAGATGGATTCAGACGAGAAATTTTTTTTAGTCCGACACAGAGAGTCAACCTTCCCAGTAGTAGATGCAGTCATAGATTCGATATATTCAGGTCGGTTGAAAAAGTGAGTCCAAGGAGTCGCAGTGGCTGGCTCTCAAGGAGACATAGATCAGCCATACTGATGACTAGCAGGAAATTTTCTTTATGGTGGTCAATGGGTGCCGAGTTCGAATTCAGGTGGAATTCCTGCATTCACTTACGCACAAATACACTTGGAAAAGGTATTAATCCATGACTTACCTCCAGTTATGGGTTAAATAATAGGACAGATTGGGTTCTATAGTCATGGCTGGCAACCAGTCTACCGTAGTCAGTCATGTCTCTTTCGAGACATGATCGCCCGAGCATGTATTACGTATAGCACTTAACTGACTGACTGAACATAACAGATGGAAACAATTAAAGCTTCTAGTAGGCATAAAGTGGGGGATCTGTTGTCTATTGTTATGAAGTAATAAACTGATTCCCCACTAATTACTACTTATTAATATAATGATATAATCCATCTCTTCTCACTCCAGCTATGAGCTAAATGGCAGAATTGGTTAATTTCTCTAGCCTTGGCTGACAACCAGTCTACCGCAGAAAGCAATGGCAAGCTACTGCGGGATAATCTTCTGCCCAGTATCATGTATGGCATTTAACTGGCTGAATGGAGATCAGTTTTGTTATGAAAGAATTAAAATTTCCTGTTCCAGTTAAACACTGATTGAGGACAGTTTCAAGAAGAGAAGGCATGTTTACTTGGTTAGCATTGACAGATTTGACGGGGAGTAAATGGTGGTGTCATCAGCGTAGATGCCTACCGGTGACATCGGGAAGATCATTGATGAAGCTCAGAAACAACGTAGGGCCAACCAAGGATATAGCCTTGCTGGACATCCCCGTTCGTGTGAAAAGATCTGGAAGCTCGCCTATAGAAATCAATCTTCATTTCATAGGAACAACTGGATTAAATCAAACAATCGACCAGAATAGGCAATGAGAAATCAGAGAGCCGTGTTCAAACTCCAAGAGAATTCGTTGCATTCACTTAAGCGCAAATACCCTTAAGAAAGTTATGAATCTGTCTCTTCTCCCTCTACCTATGGGTTAAATAGCAGAACAGAGTAAGTTCTCTAGCCTTGGTTGGCAACCAGTCTGCCGCAGAAAGTAATGGCAAACTACTGGCGGAAAATCTTCTGCCCAGTCAGTCATGTCTCTTTCAAGAGGTGCATCATCTATGGCACTTAACTGAATGAATTCTTAAATTCTTTCTCTCGTGACTTTTACTATGCGGAACGTTTTTTAATTATTTCATCTCAAGCAAGGCAATAAAGCCACTAAGGCGCAAAGAAAGCGCACAGTATAAGAATAGAAGATGTCGATCGACAATGCTTTTACATTTTTGCAGACCAAAGATGACTGGAAAAGAAGAAGCCGGAAGAGACTTCTAACGTCGTGAAAATCAATATATATATATATATATATATAAACTTATTTATAAATGGAACTTTGTCTCTGTGTGTGTGTGTATGTGTCCGTTACCTATAGACTCCGAAACGGCTGAACCGATTTTCTTGAAAATTTACACAGTTGTACTATAAGCGTCTGCGAGTGTTCTTAGCTAGGTTTTGTGTCAAGTTACCCTCGATAAATATCGAAAATGGATTATCGAAAAAATCGGGTTATAGAAGGAGTGGTCCGATTTTAATCAAATTTGATACACTCATAGACAAAGATATAAGAAACGATATTTAGAAGTTTCAAGGTTGCTGTTCTTATAATAGTGTAGAAAATCGATAATATATATATACATAAATAATTACCAGGAAATCAAAATTTGACTTA
Organism: Ascarosepion bandense; assembly: GCA_037127315.1. NCBI lineage: Eukaryota > Metazoa > Mollusca > Cephalopoda > Sepiida > Sepiidae > Ascarosepion > Ascarosepion bandense. The sequence continues at coordinate 383,276 of JBBBDQ010032675.1, read as the reverse complement.
CATTCATTCATTTTGCTTTCAGTCTACGGTTTCCCTTTAACTGGAAACATTTTAGTCTTTCGTGTGAACAACCAAGGAGTCTGAGCCCCAGAACCCTGGATTAGTTTTAAAGCTTTCATTACACCCGAGCAACGCCGGGCTATACTGCTAGTATTTGATAATTCTCACTGCAAAATGACAATCCAATACTGCGCTTAAATTCTTAAAGCCTAGGTACTGCTAGATTCAATTACGTAAATAATGGCAACGTACTGCGGAACAATCTGCCAAATGATTTATGTCTTTTTCGAACGCCCAAGTATGGCACTTAATTGGCCATAGAGGAAAGTTCATCGAACAATGCCATGGGAGTTTTAATAGAAAAGGCAGAAGGAAGCTGTTACGGCAGTAGGAAACTGACTGAAACCTACATGCCAGGTTAAGACTGATAATATTGCAGTTTCTCTAAATACATTACAGACGCATTTGAGCAGATGTCACTAAAGATTTACTTTTTTTTAATCGTTTCACCCCAAGCAAGGCGGTAACCCCACTGATGCAGAGGGGGCTACAAAAGAAAAAGATTAGATAGGAGGAGAGTAAAGAGAAAGACGAACCAGTTAGAAAGGAGCGAGAGAAGGATGGGAATACAGGTGTGATGACAGATGCAAAGGTAGAGAGAAAGAAAAAGCTATACAGGGTGATGTAGAAAGAACTGGAGTCAAGTGGTTAAGAGATGGTTATTGACATTGCATTTAAATTCCTGGAGGTTGTAGCCGTCAAGTATATGGAAGCGAGTTCTACAGGCTGGAATTGCGAGAAAAGAAGCTGATGGAGTAGAATTGTCGGCTGCATTTGGTTGATCTAACTGTGAACTGGTGGGACACAGTTGCCAGTCTGGTTGCACAAGTAAACTCATGAGGCAAGAGTACCAGTGACTTAAGTTCGTCGGAGCAGTAGCCATAAAAATATTTATAGAACAGACAGAGGGAAGCCACATCCCGTCGGTGAGAATGTGGCTGGAGTCGAGCCGCCAAGTCGGTACCTATTACATTACTGATTCTTCTTTGGAGCCTGTCGAAAACACTGAGATGAACAGAAGGGGCGCCTGTCCATATCTCGCAGCAGTATTTCATGATTTGTATATGTGCAAGATGGATTCAGGCGGAAAAAATATCCTGGCACGACGCAGTGATCCAACTTTTCTAGCAGTGGATTTAGCTATTGAATTATCAGAGTAAATGGAGTCTCCGGCACATAAATTTTTCTTCATGACATAATGGAGTACTTCTGTGTATACAAGATAAACAAACAATTAAGTGCCTCACAAAGTTAGGCGGTTATTTGTTGTTGGTCTCAGGTTAAAACACAACCTGTCGTTTTTTTCCCCTTTCTTTTTATGTCTTTTTGCTTTATTTATTTATTTATTTTGGTACGTCAATGCTAAAACGGTTTTGTGACAAGCAAAGTATATTTAATAAATAAATAAAACAAAAATACCTAAAATAATAAAAAAAAAGATCAGAGAAATTTTGTAACCAAACTGCGTGAATGTTTGGCCCCCCGTGAAGCATTTCTCCCACCCCGCTAGGCCAACTGTACAAACAGAATATGACTTGTTCAGCGCACGAGATTACCCGGCTCTTTTACGTGTGTCAGAGCATGCATATATATATATATATATATATATATATATATATATATATGCGTGTGTGTGTGTGTGTGTGTGTGTGTGTGTGTGAGCGCGCGTGTGTGTGTGTCAGGGGTTAACAATTGACACGCAGCGCATTGCAGCATAGCACAACTAAGCAGTTGCATACTTATAAAAGGCTTTAATGAAGGTAAAAAACGAAGGCATTTGAGCATAGATAGATAGATAGATAGATAGAAAGAAACAGAGTGAAAAAGATAGATAGATAGATAGATAGATAGATAGATAGATAGATAGATAGATATTAAAAGTGAGATAGATAGATAGCTAGATAGATATTAAAAGTGAGATAGATAGATAGATAGATAGATAGATAGATAGATAGATATTAAAAGTGTGAGATAGATATTAAAAGTGTTAGATAAACAGATAGACATATAGATATTTACATAGACAAATATTAAGTGTGCGATCGATAGATAGATAGATAGATAGATAGATAGATAGATAGATAGATAGATATTAAAAGTGAGATAGATATTAAAAGTGAGATAGATAGATAGATAGATAGATAGATAGAACCAGGTTGAGATAGATAGTTAGAAAGAAAGAAAGAAAGAAAGAAAGAAAGAAAAAAAGAAAGAAAGAACCTTCTTCACACTTGCGCGGAAATATCATTGTTATGACATAAAAGTGTCAAGTGCCGCTGCCTGTCGCGCTGAAGAATGGTGTCTAATATTCTCTTCGTAAAGTTGTAGTATATATATATATATATATATATATATATATATATATATATATATATATTGGGTAAGCTCGCACATTTTTGATGTTAATGAAAATAACAGAAATGCGTTTGTAGTTCTTATTTTGGTTGTTATATTCTCGATGTTTCCGTCGTTGTATGCCTCGAGCTGTGATTGGAATTTTGAACTGAATCTTCGATTATTTTTATACTTTTCTTGAATCCAGTGACTTGATCCAAATGTTGTGAGTTCAATATCTCGCAACGGCAGTGTTGAACAAAAGTCTAGAGTTGAATAAAATGGAAATCACGAAGACATCCGTAAGGAGGATAATTCTTAGGACGAGAACCATCTAAGCCCACTGATCAAAATAATGGGTTTAGTTAAATATTCCAGTCACCTGAAAGGCGTACCACGGCAAAAATATTCCAGTCACCTGAAAGGCGTACCACGGCAAAAATATTCCAGTCACCGGAAAGGCGTACCACGGCAAAAATATTCCAGTCACCTGAAAGGCGTACCACGGCAAAAATATTCCAGTCACCTGAAAGGCGTACCACGGCAAAAATATTCCAGTCACCTGAAAGGCGTACCACGGCAAAAATATTCCAGTCACCTGAAAGGCGTACCACGGCAAAAATATTCCAGTCACCTGAAAGGCGTACCACGGCAAAAATATTCCAGTCACCTGAAAGGCGTACAACGGCAAAAACGAGAGGAATATAGCAATAAAAATGAGAACAACAATCCGAACAATGTGAATAGTCGCTATTTTAGCAGAAAAGAAAAACTATTGAAACTTCTGTGACAATATCCATGCGTAGTTAGTTAAGCTTGTCATCTTTCCTGACCAATTATAATCTATTTTAGAAACTTCTTAGAATAAATTTTCGATGCTTTTATATAGTAAAATATTAGCAGTTAATTTTCTTATATATATACAATGTAACTAAATGTAACTCAATACAAATTAGAAGCTCGTCATAATAGATCATTACATCTAATCTAAAATTATTTATAAATGGAACTTTGTCTCTGTGTGTGTATGTGTGTGTCTGTGTGTGTGTGTCCGTTACCTATAGACTCAGAAACGACTGAACCGATTTCTTGAAAATTTACACAGTTTATTTAGCTAGGTTTTGTGTCGAGGTACTCCCGATAAATATCGAAAATCCCTTTAACTGGAAACGTTTTAGTCTTTCGTGTGAATGACCAAGGAGTCTGAGCCCCAGGACCCTGGATTAGTTTTAAAGCTTTCATTACACCCGAGCAACGCCGGGCTATACTGCTAGTATTTGATAATTCTCACTGCAAAATGACAATCCAGTACTGCGCTTAAATTCTTAAAGCCTAGGTACTGCTACATTCAATTACGCAAATATATATATATATATATGTAAAAGGCAAGATGTTTGTGTGTGTGTGTGTCTGTTTATCTACCTATATGTTTGTATTTTTTTTTTTCAGCCCTTTTATTTTAGTTTTTGCTTCGGATTTGGCTCTAAGTAGGTATAATTGTAGTTCTTAGTCTCAGCCTTTTTGGCTAAAATGTTGAATAATATGAACGCATTCAACATTATGAATATAAGATAGTGAGTTTTATATAGAGTTTATTTCGAGATTTAACATGAGCAAAGCAAATTCACAGATTTGGGCAAAATGAATAAAAGCACCCAGAATGATGTCAAAATCGATGAACACTTTTTATTCCTTAATAGTCATTCGTACTTAGTTTTATTTTTAACGTACACTACCGGCCATAATTATTAGGCCACCCAGTGTTTTTAAAAAATGATGTCTTTCATACTATTTTTTAGTATTTATTGCCAAGTGAATAATTGTAAATGAAAATAGAACGGTTCTTTTGTTAATACTTCACAATAACTTGTGCCTAAATGAATTTATAAATATTTAATAATTACCCATATTGCAGTTTCATCAATGAAAGAATGAAGAAAATTTAGGGTGATTCGGACGAGTTCATTTTTGCTTCCTTGCCTTGTAAAATTTTGCAGAGTGATAGTAGAAAAAGAACCATTCTATTTTCATTTAGAATTATCCACTCAAAAATAGTATGAAATACATTATTTCTTTTAAAAAACTGGGATGGCCTAATAATTATGGCCGGTAGTGTAACTAAAATGCGTAAATCTGTAACTGAACATGCATTAGATAGTTTTTTCTTTCTACTCTATCCTGGACAATACCAAGCCTCAATGTAAAACCTCAGAAATTCGAATCATCATGGGAGACTTGAATGCCAAGGTAAGTAAGAAGAGAAAGGTGAGACAACTAGTAAATTTGAACGAAGAAACTGCAATATATATATGACATGTGCATCAAATGAATTTATAAATATTTAATAATTACCTATATTGAAGTTTCATCAATGAAAGAATGAAGAAAATTTAGGGTGATTCGAAAAAATTTTGGAAAGTAATAATAACAAAAGAACCATTCTATTTTCATTTAGAATTATCCACTTGGCAATATTGCTTTTTAAAATTAAGGTTGCCTAATAATTATGTTCGGTAGTGTATAGATAGATAGATAGATAGATAGATATACATAGCAAATCTACAGGTCGCGATGGGTAAATTGTCACTATTTGCCTTGTAAAATTTTTCAAATTAGTAGTAACAAAAGAACCATTCTATGTTCATTTTGAATTATGGCATAATTTTGCTTCGTGTTTTAATTTCCCTTAAAAATGAGCATGAAATCGACAATTAAAAGAAAGATAAAAACATTAAATAAAAAAGAAAGAAAGAAAGAAAGAAATAGAAAACATAAAAAAGAAAGATAGATAGAAAGATAAAATAAAAGAAAGAAAGAAAGAAAGACAAAACATAAAAAAAGAAAAAAAGATAGAAAGATAAAATAAAAAAGAAAGAAAGAAAGAAATAGAAAACATAAAAAAGTAAGATAGATAGAAAGATGAAATAAAAGAAAGAAAGAAAGAAAGAAATAGAAAACATAAAAAAGAAAGATAGATAGAAAGATAAAATAAAAGAAAGAAAGAAAGAAAGAAAGACAGAAAGACAAAACATAAAAAAAGAAAAAAAAGATAGAAAGATAAAATAAAAAAGAAAGAAAGAAAGAAAGAAATAGAAAACATAAAAAAGAAAGATAGATAGAAAGATGAAATAAAAGAAAGAAAGAAAGAAAGAAAGAAAGAATAAAGAAGATCAAGAAGATAGGGGTTGTATCGTAAAAATCTGTAAAAGGGTCAGATCGAGCTAGAAAAATCCCAAGGAATGCTGAGGGAGAAAGTCTAGTCGAAAGGAAGGAAGCTGACATTGGCTTGAATAGAGTTAGCGAGAAAAGAAGGAAGGTCGAAAAAAAAGAAAGAGATAATGAAAAAAGAAAATATGAGAGAGAGAGAGAGAGAGAGAGAGAGGTGGGTTGAGAAAAGCCCTCAAGAACTTGTCTTTGTGTATAAGGACCTGTCTTGTTAGCATTTAGCATGAAGACTTAATAAAAACCTCTGATGTTGGTGAGTACTACCAAATCGACGGAAAGATCAAAGTATCACACAGTATGTGGTCATACCACCCAGACGACACAAACGAGAATATATGTACGCGTAGGTACATGTGTGAGTGAGTATTTCACCATATAAACACGCGTACATGCTTTACACACACACACACACACACACACACACACACACACACAATATGTAAGTATATGTGTAAATGTGTACACTCAGATACACTTATACGCATTCACGTACTTGAGCCAGCACCACGCGCAGATATGCATACGTAAGCACACTTATATTCTGTAACTCGTAAAATAACATCCATCCTCAAATACGGCTAAAAGAATAGCCGAGAGCTCAGATAAGCAAAAGATTTGGACTATTTTTATATAATTTATATCCTCAAAAGAAATAACTCATAAGACCAGATGAAAAATTACATAAAAAAATTAACCGTCACACCTTGTCTGTCAATTTTAATGAAACTTGCATCTACTTCATCAGATTCTTTTCTCGTACCTCCCGCCTGTAGAACTCCCTTCCGTATACTTGCTTTCCTGACCGCTACAGTCTCCAGGAATTTAAGCGCAATGTCAATTCCAATCTCTTATCCACTTGACTCTAGTCTTTCCCTCGTTCTTTCTACATAACCCAGTACATATTCTTCTTTTCCTTTCTCACTCTACCTTCGGAACTGTCAGCACACCTGTATTCTTTTCTTGCCCTTTCTCTGACCCCCCCCCCCCCCACTGGAACTGGTTCGTCCTTCTGTGCGATCTCCTCCTGCCGAAACTTCTATTCTTTTATGTAGCCCCCCCCAATCCTGCGCATCAGTTGCGATATTACCTTGCTTGGGGTGAAACGATTAACAAAAAAAAAAAATAAAAATAAAATAAAAATAAAAAATAAAAAAGAAGAGAGGTTGCTGCCCAAATACACAACCATCTCTCTTGCAGACATGCCAAACTGAATACCTCGATTGTCGTCAAGCCAAGTACAGTCGAATCTGGTCAGAAACTTATTTGGATGGACGCTTTTATGCATCACCAGGTAAGATAAACAACTGATCATCTTGCGTAGCACAGGCAAAACAAACTCACAACTGACGACAGCGGTAGCAGCAAAGGATGACCGTTCGTTTAAATGCACGGTCCACAATCGGACGAACATGAAAACAAGCTCTCCTACCATTCTGAAGATGAGATTTTGATCTCGAAATATTAATATCTCGAGGCAATATTCATTAAAACACTTAAGCCCTCACTTAATAGAACCAGCTATGAATATTGTAATGTTCTAAAACGTTTAAAAAAAAAAAAGAAGTTTTTTCATGACATTACAACATATAAAAAAATTCAATTTTGGATAATTTTCACGTTCTAATGAATGCTAAGCAATTTGTCAACCATTATATTTGAAGCAGGAAAAAATGTACAGCAATTTTTAGCAACTTTCCTCCTATGTACTCTATACCTGAGCAACAGTGGTAGTAAAATACCTTGCTTGGGGCGACACGATTATAAAAAAAAAACAAAAAAACTAAACTCTGTACGTCTCCGGGTTGAAGATTTCAGGGCCAAGTGTTCTGCGCTTAAAAGAAAACCACTTGTAAGACGACGAAGCGTTCAAACTCCAGAAAATGTTCATGCTCTACAAATCGCCTATAACAGTCTGTGGTGAATAGAGGCCACTATTTATAGGAAACTAGCAAAATAGTCCGGCGTTGCTCGGGTGTAGTGAAAGCTTTAAAGCTAATCCACGGTCCTGGAGCTCAGACTCTTTGGACGTTGGCACGAAAGACTAAAAAGCAATAGTTGTTTCAAGTTAAAGCGTATCCGTAGACTGAAAAAAAAATTTAAAAAATGAATGGATTTAAGTCAAATTTTGATTTCCTGGTATCGATATCAAATAAGTTTTTTTCGTCGTAAGCTGAATTTTGAAGGCTAAATAAGTCCTCTGAGTAAATGGTATCATGGCTGAGGCTAAGAACTACAATTATACCTACTTAGAGCCAAACCCGAAGCAAAAACTAAAATAAAAGGGCTGAAAAAATACAGACATACAGGCAGATAAACAGACACACGCACAAACATCTTGCTTTTTAGATATATATTATCGATTTTCTGCACTCTTGTAAGAACTGCAACCTTGAATCTTCTGAATATCGTTTCTTATGTCTTTGTCTATGAGTGTATCGAAATCCGACCACTCCTTCTATAAACCGATATTTTCGATTATCGATATTTATCGGGGGTACCTCGACACAAAACCTAGCTAAGAACACTCGCAGACGCTTATAGTACAACTGTGTAAATTTTCAAGAAAACCGGTTCAGTCATTTCGGAGTCTATAAGTAACGGACACACACAGACACAGACACACACACACACACACACAAAGTTCCATTTATAAATAAGTTTAGATATATAAAAACTATCGTCCATTGTTTAGGCAGCACTGAAGTATTTTTTAACAGCAGTTTCCTTTTGTCAACAATTTAAATGTGGGAGGTATTTCTGCTGCACCCTTTGTATGCATAATAGCCTGTGAATGTGAATGTTTCTGAGCACACCCATCTGCTAGATCGGCTAGCCAATTTATGTTGCCGAAATTTTCACAGGAAGGACCACATTGTGTTTTTTTCAACACCCTAAGACACGTAGATCCCACCTTTTGTTTAAAATGTATCTTAATTACAGTTTCTGAGAGAGTTTGCATCATTTTGGTGGACAAGACCAATATTTTCAGATTACGTATTATTAAAGGCAGCCCAGGTGTGAACTATGCAAAGTCTAACATCCTATTCGCTTCCTAGGTGTGTAAAAGTTTAGACAAATTAATTCGTTTCAGCCAGTTTTGAATGAGGACTTGCTAGTTGAAGCTTATGAATAAAGTTTTAGAGGCATTGGCATACAAGTCCTACATCGTTGACAGATTTTTCAAAATGATGTAGAAAACTGTTAGTGGTATCTTTAGTGATATACAAGGTAACCAAAAATGTTCTGACCGTTTTTAAAGGAAAAAAAAGAAAACGCTTCACAGTATGTGTAACTTATATTTAGTCTTCGAAGTAATCGCCATTGGCATCCAGCAGCTTCTGCTAACGTGTCTCCAGATGTTCAATGCCCTTGCGGTAGGACTCGGGGAGTTTTAACGCAAAGAAGTTCGTGAGGGCTTTGCGCAAGTCTGCATCATTGGTGAAGGATTTCCCACGAAGATGATTATCTAGGCAGTGGAAGAGGTGGTAATCGGATCGCGCAAGGTCAAGTGAATAAGGTGGATGGCACAAAGTCTCCCACCCAAGTTGCTCTATGGTATCCCTGACCACTCGCGCGACATGTAATCTGGCGTTGTCGTGGATGGATAAAACACCTTTGCGATTCACCAGTGCTGGCTCCTTCTGGCGCAATGCCTGTTGCACACGTTTCAATTGCTGCGAGTATAGGTCTCCAGTGACCGTTTGGCCCTTTGGTAGCAGTTCATATTTAACCACTTGACGACCTGTCCACCAGACACAAAGTACAAACTTGCGTGGGTGCATAGGCGGTCTTACGGTGTGAGTGACAGCATCCTGAGGAGACAACCAATGTCTGGAACGCTTGGGAGTTTCGTAAGAACCTACTTGTTATCACTGGTAAGCACTCGATTGAATAAGGATGCGGTATGGTGGCGAGAAAGCAGCGATACGCAGGCTGTCACTCGTTGTCTTGTGGACCTCCAACACCGTTTGTGGAACCCACTTGCTCAATTTGTACGTCTTACCTAGGCAGGTGAAGTCTAACTGTTTGCATCGAAAACGTTGAACTTTCTTGCAAGTTCACCACACGTTAGACTACTGTCGTCTTAAATGGCTGCCTTTAGGACTCCTTCATCCAAGACCTGTGGTCGTCCACTGCGAGGCTCCTCATGGAGAGACAAATCTCCCGAATTGAATTTTCGAAACCAACGCCTTGCAGTACGTTCATTCACACCACTAATCCCCAAACGCTTGACATATGCGGCGACTTGATGCAGCTGTTGATAAGCCCACTTTGAAGTCGTAAAGCCCTGAACGAGATCTCTAGACATTTCCATCTTTCTCACAGCTGATGGCCGGGTACGGTGCTCGTGTTTTTTATAACGTCTGATGTTCCTACTTCCGGCTGTCCGAATTTGAAAACAATTGCTACACGCATTTCGTATATATTTCAACTTCATTCAATGACTAATCAAAAAACTGACAGAATTTTTTGGTTACTTTGTATTTTTACAGATACAGCTAGCTAGGTCATCTGCATAGAAAGATATTGACTATGCAGCTGACCCAGCTTTCAATATGTGTAATAATATATTATTATCGTCCCATTATAATTGTGCTTGCCCCGCATTTCGTTAGTTAGCAAGACCGTTACGTCTTGCCAATACATACGTTCTGAATTCTTTGCAAAGAGGGAAAAATACATTACCGTTTGAGCATGGTCAGTACGCTCAAACCCTCGGTCACAATGGTTTGTGAATTTGTGCTAGCTTTGGAAGCTGTTGTTTCAATTTCATTAGCATGTTTGGGTTAACATATGGTATGATTTTCAGGCACTTTCCGACGATGTCGCACACCTGCTCACACTGATGAGATCATGTCTGTGAAACATCGACCCTGTCGAAATTAGAATACGGATGTCATATTTGTAAAGCGAACGTGATAAACACTCCATTACACGCATATATATATATATATATATATATATATATATATATATATATATATATATATTATAGGTGGGGATATTTTGAGGACCAACTGTTGTATCATTTGGGTCAGAACGCGGTGAAATATGTATTACCCATTGTAATAATCTAAAATCTTTTATTATATATATATATATATATATATATATATATATATATAAAAGGCAAGATGTTTGTGTGTCTGTTTATCTGTCTGTCTGTCCTTTATACAAATCTACAATTTTTATATGATTCTCACCAAACTTCACACAAATATTCTTTAGGCTAAGTCTGAGCTCCAGGACCATGGATTAGTTTTAAAGCTTTCATTACCCCCGAGCAACGCCAGGCTATACTGCTAGTGTATGACCGGTGTTTAAAGTTTTTCTTAAAAGAAAACAGAGAATATATATATATATATATATATATATATATATATATATATATATATATATATCGCAAATTTGTTGTGGGGTTGTGGCGAAACTTCGCCGCAAATCTGTAGTGACTAGTTTGTACCGGAAGTAACACACGGAACAAGAAGCTAGGTTCAAAACTGTATTAGTATAACAAGAAACAAGATATACTAAGGAAGTGTTAATAAACAGTAATAGAAAAATAAGTGTCCGTAAGCATTATTACGCTGCCTGATTAGTAGCTGTCGTTAAATGCGCTACTTGTGCTCGTAACTGCTCTTGTTGACTGCAGTATTCAGTTTCCTTCCAACTAAGGCAAAATGTGGCACAAGGTCTTTTTAATTTGGGTTCCCTAACCCTGCCCGGCAAAAATTTCTGTCTAATTATCCCCAGTCGAGACTCTACTCTTCAACGGAGCCTCGACTGGGTTAGACAATGTGTAAGGCGTTGACGGCGGTATTTGTTTGCCTTGCCACTAATCCGACTGTTAAGGGGCTAGAGCTAGGCTGAGGCTAAGATCAGGGCTTGTAAAGCAAGGGTTAGGATTAAGTAGCTGGGGCAAGAGCTAAGGTTAATGCTAGAGCTAAGGTTAAGGCTAAGTTTACGGTTAGAGGGCTAGAGCTAAGTTTAAGGCTAGGGTTAGGGCTAGAGTTAAGGGGCTAGAGTTAAGGGGCTAGGGCTAGGGAGCTAATGTTAAGGCTAGGGTTAAGGCAAGGGTTAGGGTTAGTTTTAAGGTGCTAGAGCGAGAGCTAAGGTTAAGACTAGTGTTAGAGCTAGGGATAAGGATACGGCTAGGGTTAGGGCTAGGAATAGTGCTAAGGGGCTAGGGATAGAGCTAATGTTAAGGCTAAGAGTAAGGCTAGTGTTAAGGTTAAGACTATGTTTAGGGCTAAGGTTAGGGTTAGAGCTAAAGTTAAGGCTAAGGTTAGGGTTAAGGGGAAGGACTAGACAAAGGTTAAGGCTAGGATTAGAGCTAAGTCTAAGGTTGAGGCTAGGGCTAGGGCTAGGGCTAAGGTTAAGGCTAGGGATAGTGTTCAGGCTAGGTCTGTGGTTAAGGGACTAGGGCTAGAGTTAAGGTTAAGGCTAGTGTTAGGTTTATGGTTAAAGTGCTAGGGTTAGAGCTAAGGTTAAGCCTAGGGCTAGGGTTAAGTGGCTAGGGCTAGAGTTAAGGTTAAGGCTACGGTTATGGCTAAGGTTAAGGCTAGGCTTAGGGCTAGGGTTAAGGATCTACGGCCACAGCTAAGGTTAAGGCTTTAGCTAGGGCTAAGAGGCCATAGCTAGGACTAAGGTTAAGGCATGGGTTATAGCTAGAGCTAAGGCTAGGGTTAGGGCTAGAGCTAGAGCAAAGGTTAATGCTAGAGTTTGGTTTAGGGCTAAGGTTAAGGCATGGGTTAGAGCTGGGCCTAGAATTAAGGAGCTATGTCTAGAAATATGGTTAAGGCTAAGGCATGGGTTATAGGTAGAGCTATGGTTAAGGCTATGGCTAGAGCTAAGGTTATGGTTACAGCTAGGGTTAGGGCTAAGGTTAGAGTTAAGAGGCGAGGGATAAAGCTAAGGTTAAGGCTAAAGTTAAGGGGCTGGGGCTAGAGCTAAGGTTAAGGCTAGGTTTAGGGCTAACGCTAGGGCTAGTTTTAAGAGGGTAGGACTAGAGTTAAGGTTAAGGCTAGATATAAGCTAGGGTTAATGGAATAGCTATAGAGTTAATTTTAATGCTAGAGGTAAGGTTAAGGCTAGGGCTAGGGTTAAGGGCGGGCTAGTGCTAAGTTTATAGCTAGGGATAGGGCTTGAGCTAGTGTTGAAGGGCTACAGGGTTAAAGCGAAGATTAAGGCTAGGGCTAGGTTCAAGTGGCTATGGCTAGAACAAAGGTTAAGGCTACGCTTATAGCTAAGTTTAAGGCTAGGGCTAAGGCTAGGATTAAGGGGCTATGGCTACACCAAAGTTAAACGCTAGGGCTAGAGTGAAGGGTCTTAGGTCTAGAGCTAAGGTGAAGGCTATGGTTAGAGCTGAGGCTAGGGCTAGGGCTAAGGTTAAGCGGCAAGTATCAGGGATAAGATTAAGGCATGGGTTAGGGCTAGGGCTAAGGTTAAGGCTGAAGTTAGAGCTAGGGCTAGGGTTAAGGAGCTAGAGCTTGCGCTAAGGTTAAGTTTAGGGTTAGGGCTACGGTTAGAGATATGGTTAAAGCTAAGGTCATGGTTAGGGCTAAGGCTAAGACATGGGTGAGTACTGGGACTGGGGCTAAGAAGCTAAAGCTGGAGTTAAGGTTAAGGATAGTGTTAGTGCTATGTCTAAGATTGAGACATGGGTTATAACTGGTGTTAGGTTTACGGGGCTAGGGATAGGGCTTAAGTTAAGTTTGGGGTTGGGGGTAGTGCTAGGGCTTATGGTGCTCGGGCTAGAGCTCAGGTTAAGTCTAGGTTTAGGTCTAGGTTTAAGCGACTAGAACTAGAACTCAATTTAAGGCCAGAGTTAGGGTTAAGTAAGGCCACGACTAGAGCTAAGGCTAGGGTTAGAATTAGAGCTAGGGTTAAGTGGCTAGGGATAGGGCTATGGTTAAGTCAAGGGTTAGGGCTAGAGTTAAGGTTAAGGCTAGGTTTAGTGCTAGGATTAAGAGGCTAGGGTTTAAGCTAAGGTTTAATTCTAGAGCTAAGCTTAAGGCTAGATCTAGTGCTAAGTTTATAGCTTGGGATAGGGTTGTGCAAGTGTTAAGTGGTTATAGGGTTAGAGCTAAGATTAAGGCTAGGGCTAGTGTTAAGTGGCTAGGGCTAGTGCAAAGATTAAGGCTACTGTTATGGCTCAATTTAAGGCTAGGGTTAGGTTTAAGGGCGGACTAGTGCTAAATTCATAGTTTGGGATAAGGCTAAAGCTAGTGTTAAGGGGCTATATGTATAGAGCAAAGCTTATGGCTATGTGCTAGAGCAAAGGTTATGGCTAGGGTTAGAGTTAGGGCTAGAGTTAAGTGGCTAGGGATAGAGCTACGGTTAAGTGAAGGGTTATGGCTAGAGTTAAGTTTAAGGCGAGGTTTAAGGCTAGTGTTAAGAAGCTAGGGCTAGAGCTAAAGTTTAATTCCAGAGCTAAACATAAGGCTAGATTTAGTGCTAAGTTTATAGCTTGGGATAGGGTTGAGCAAGTGTTAAGTGGTTATAGGGTTAGAGCTAAGATTAAGGCTAGGGCTAGTGTTAAGTGGCTAGGTCTAGTGCAAAGATTACGGCTATTGTTATGGCTAAGTTTAAGGCTAGGGCTAGGTTTAAGGGCGGACTAGGGATAAGGCTAAAGCTAGTGTTAAGGAGCTATAGGGTTAGAGCTAAGATTAAGGCTAGGGCTAGTGTTAAGTGGCTAGGTCTAGTGCAAAGATTACGGCTATTGTTATGGCTAAGTTTAAGGCTAGGGCTAGGTTTAAGGGCGGACTAGGGATAAGGCTAAAGCTAGTGTTAAGGAGCTATAGGGTTAGAGCTAAGATTAAGGCTAGGGCTAGTGTTAAGTGGCTAGGTCTAGTGCAAAGATTAAGGCTATTGTTATGGCTAAGTTTAAGGCTAGGGCTAGGTTTAAGGGCGGACTAGGGATAAGGCTAAAGCTAGTGTTAAGGAGCTATAGGGTTAGAGCTAAGATTAAGGCTAGGGCTAGTGCTAAGTGGCTAGGTCTAGTGCAAAGATTACGGCTATTGTTATGGCTAAGTTTAAGGCTAGGGCTAGGTTTAAGGGCGGACTAGGGATAAGGCTAAAGCTAGTGTTAAGGAGCTATAGGGTTAGAGCTAAGATTAAGGCTAGGGCTAGTGTTAAGTGGCTAGGTCTAGTGCAAAGATTAAGGCTATTGTTATGGCTAAGTTTAAGGCTAGGGCTAGGTTTAAGGGCGGACTAGGGATAAGGCTAAAGCTAGTGTTAAGGTGCTATAGGGTTAGAGCTAAGATTAAGGCTAGGGCTAGTGTTAAGTGGCTAGGTCTAGTGCAAAGATTAAGGCTATTGTTATGGCTAAGTTTAAGGCTAGGGCTAGGTTTAAGGGCGGACTAGGGATAAGGCTAAAGCTAGTGTTAAGGAGCTATAGGGTTAGAGCTAAGATTAAGGCTAGGGCTAGTGCTAAGTGGCTAGGTCTAGTGCAAAGATTACGGCTATTGTTATGGCTAAGTTTAAGGCTAGGGCTAGGTTTAAGGGCGGACTAGGGATAAGGCTAAAGCTAGTGTTAAGGAGCTATAGGGTTAGAGCTAAGATTAAGGCTAGGGCTAGTGTTAAGTGGCTAGGTCTAGTGCAAAGATTACGGCTATTGTTATGGCTAAGTTTAAGGCTAGGGCTAGGTTTAAGGGCGGACTAGGGATAAGGCTAAAGCTAGTGTTAAGGAGCTATAGGGTTAGAGCTAAGATTAAGGCTAGGGCTAGTGTTAAGTGGCTAGGTCTAGTGCAAAGATTAAGGCTATTGTTATGGCTAACTTTAAGGCTAGGGCTAGGTTTAAGGGCGGACTAGGGATAAGGCTAAAGCTAGTGTTAAGGAGCTATAGGGTTAGAGCTAAGATTAAGGCTAGGGCTAGTGTTAAGTGGCTAGGTCTAGTGCAAAGATTACGGCTATTGTTATGTCTAAGTTTAAGGCTAGGGCTAGGTTTAAGGGCGGACTAGGGATAAGGCTAAAGCTAGTGTTAAGGAGCTATAGGGTTAGAGCTAAGATTAAGGCTAGGGCTAGTGTTAAGTGGCTAGGTCTAGTGCAAAGATTACGGCTATTGTTATGGCTAAGTTTAAGGCTAGGGCTAGGTTTAAGGGCGGACTAGGGATAAGGCTAAAGCTAGTGTTAAGGAGCTATAGGGTTAGAGCTAAGATTAAGGCTAGGGCTAGTGTTAAGTGGCTAGGTCTAGTGCAAAGATTACGGATATTGTTATGGCTAAGTTTAAGGATAGGGCTAGGTTTAAGGGCGGACTAGGGATAAGGCTAAAGCTAGTGTTAAGGAGCTATAGGGTTAGAGCTAAGATTAAGGCTAGGGCTAGTGTTAAGTGGCTAGGTCTAGTGCAAAGATTAAGGCTATTGTTATGGCTAAGTTTGAGGCTAGGGCTAGGTTTAAGGGCGGACTAGGGATAAGGCTAAAGCTAGTGTTAAGGAGCTATAGGGTTAGAGCTAAGATTAAGGCTAGGGCTAGTGTTAAGTGGCTAGGTCTAGTGCAAAGATTACGGCTATTGTTATGGCTAAGTTTAAGGCTAGGGCTAGGTTTAAGGGCGGACTAGGGATAAGGCTAAAGCTAGTGTTAAGGAGCTATAGGGTTAGAGCTAAGATTAAGGCTAGGGCTAGTGTTAAGTGGCTAGGTCTAGTGCAAAGATTAAGGCTATTGTTATGGCTAAGTTTAAGGCTAGGGCTAGGTTTAAGGGCGGACTAGGGATAAGGCTAAAGCTAGTGTTAAGGAGCTATAGGGTTAGAGCTAAGATTAAGGCTAGGGCTAGGGTTAAGTGTCTAGGGCTAGAGCAAAGGTTAAGGCTAAGTGCTAGAGCTAAGGTTAAAGCTAGGGTAAGGGCTAAAACTAAGGTTAAGGCTAGTGTTAGAGCTAGGGCTAGGGTTAAGTGGCTAGATCTAGAGCTAAGCATTATTTGTTCACATTACGATGCACTATCATAAGGCTTAATAAAACACATTTTTTAAATCATATCACCCCAAGCAAGGCGATAACGCCACTGATGCGCCGGGGGCTACGTAAGGATAAAAAGAATGGAAAAGAGAAAGCCGGAAACGACATCCTAAACAGGGAACAAGTGATGAGCCTCTTCACCTGTTCAATAGATGTGGGTGTTATGTGAACCGGGCGATAGTTTAGTCTATCTACTCCAATTGAAAAAAAATAAAGAGAGAAAAGAGTGAAAAGATTGGAAAAGAGAAAACCAGAAACCGCATCCTAAACAGGAAACAAGGGATGAGCCTCTTCACATGTTCAATAGATATGGGTGGAGTGTGAACCGGGCGATAGTTTAGTCTATCTACTCCAAGATTAGTTTAAAAGTTAGGGCTATGGTTACAGCTAGGGCTAGTGCTAGAGCTAGTGTTAAGAGGCCACAGATAGAGCTAAGGTAAAATCTAGTGTTAGGGCTAATGTCAAGTTTAAGGCTAGGTTTAGGACTAGGGATAATGTTAAGGGGCTAGCGCTAGATCGAGCATTAAGAGGCTATGGCTAGAGCTAATGTTAATGCTAGAGCTAAGCTTAAGGCTAGGGCTAGTGCTAAGTTTATAGCTAGGGATAGAGCTAGAGCTAGTGTTAAGGGACGATAGTGTTAGAACTAAGGTTAAGGCTAGGGTTAGGTCAAGTAGCTAGGGCTAGAGGAAAGGTTAAGGCTAAGGTTCAGGCTAGTGTTAGAACTAAGACTAAGACTAAAGTTAAGAGGCAAGGTCTGGCCTAAGTTAAAGACATGGATTAGGGCTAGGGCTAAGGTTAAATCTAGAGTTAGGGCTAGTGGTAGGGTTAAGTGGCTAGGGCTAGGTTCATGGAGCTAGAGGTTAAATCTAAAGTTAGGTTTTAGATTAAGTCTAGGGCTAGAGATAAATTTAAGGGCTATTGTTGATGCTAGTGCTATGTTTAAGGCTAGGGTCTGGATTAGGTCGCTAGGGCTTGGTCTAAGGTTAATGAGCAAGGTCTAGGACTAAGGTTAAGATATGGGTTAGGGCAACTGTTAAGGTTAAGGCTAAGGTTAGGGCTAGGGCTAGAGCTAAGGTTAAGGTTAGTGTTAAAACTAGGGCTAAGTTTGAGTCTTGGGTTAGGGCTAGTGCTAGTGTTAAGGGACTAGGACTAAAGCTAAGGTTAAGACTATGGTTTGGACTATAGCTAAAGTTACAGTTAGAGCTAAGGCTAAGGTTAGGGTTAGGGTTAGGGCTAAGGCTGAGGTTAGTAAGTGGTTAGGGTTAGGGCTAGATTTATGGGGCTAGGGACAGACATAAGGTTAAGGCTAGGGTTAGAGTTAAGTTTAAGTCTAGGGTGACAGTTGGGATTAAGGGGATAAAACTAGTGCTAAGGTTAACGCTAAAGCTAAAGTTAAAGCTAGAGATTGAATTAGGGCTAGGGCTAGGGCTCATGTTAATGCTATCATCAGGGTTAGGGCTAGGGTAAGGTTAGGAGCTAAGACTAGAGCTAGAGCTATGTTTATTGCTAGGGTTAGGGCTATGGTTAAGGCTTGGGCTAGGGCTATGGTTAAGGGGCAAGAGCTAAGGTAGGGTGCTAGGGCTAGAGCTAAGGTTAAGTCTAGGATTATAGCTACGGTTAAAGGGCATGTCTAGAACTAAGTTTAATACTAGGGCTAGGGTGAAGAGACTAAGGTTAGTTCTAAGGTTATATCTAGGGTTGGGCTAGGACTAGCGTTAAGAAGCTGTAGATCTAGAGCTATGGTTAAGGCTAGTTAGAGCTAGGGCTAGTGTTAAGTTGTAGGGCTAGATTTAAGGTAAAGTTTAGGGTTAGGACTAGGGTTAAGGGGCGAGGCCTAGATCTAATTTTATTACTAGTATTAGGGCTAGAGTTAAGGAATTAGGACTAGAGCTAAGGTTAAGGCTAGGGCTAGGATTAAGGGGTTAGTGTTAAGGGGCTAGAGCTAGAGCTAATGTTAAGGCTTTGGTTAAGGGTAAGGTTCCGGCTACGGCTAGAGCTAAGGTTAAGTCTTGAGTTATGGGGCTCGGACTAGAGCTAAGGTTAAGGCTAGGATTAGGACTAGGTTTAAGTGGCTAGAGCAAGAGCTAATTTTAAGGCTAGTGCTAGGGTGAAGAGGTTTAGGCTAAAGCTATGACAGCTAGAGATAGGGCTAGTGTTAAGGGGTAGGGCTAGAGCTAAGGTTAAGACCAGGGTTAGACTTAAGGTAACGCTAGGGCTAGAGCTAAGTTTAAGGCATGGGTTATGGAGTTATGGCTACAGCTACGGTCAAGGCTAGGGTTAGGGCCAAGTTTAAGGCTAGGCTTAGGGGTACGGCTAGTGTTCAGGAGCAAGGACTAGAGCTAAGGTTAAGGCTAGTGTTAAGGCTAGGGCTAGGGTTATGGCTAGGGTTAGGGCTAGGGCAAATGTTAAGAGGCTAGGGATAGATCCAATGTTATGGCTAAGGATAGGGTTAGAGTTTAAGCTAAAGGGCTCGAGCTAGGGCTAGGGATAAGAGGTTAGGTCTAACGCTAATGCTGAGTTAAGTTTAAGGCCAATTCTATATTTAAGGGAGTAGGGTTAGAGCCAACTTTAAGACTAGGTTAGGTTTATGGGGCGGGTTAGAGATAATGTTATAGCTATGGATAGGGCTTAGGGTTAAGGGGCTATGGTTAAGGCTAGTGTTAGTGTTAGGACTAAGACTAGGGTTAAGGGGCGAGGGCTAGTGCTAATGTAAAGGCTATGTTTATGGCTAAGATTAAGGCTAGGCCAACCATAGTTTAAGAGGCTATGGCTACAGCTAAGGTTAAGTCTAGAGCTAGGAAAAAGGAGCTAGGGTTAAGGGGCAAGCCTAAATCTAACGCTAAAGCTAGGGCTTGGGCTAAGTCTAAGGCTAGGGCTAAGTTTAAGAGGCAAGGGCTAGGGTTAAGAATAATGTATAGGTTATGGATAAGGCTAAGATTAAGGCCAGGGTTAGGGCTAGCGCTAGTGTTAAGAAACTAGGGCTAGAGCTAATGTTAAGTCTAGAAATAGGGTTAGGCTTCCAGTAAAGTTAAGGCTAGGGTTAGGGCTAAGGTTAAGGCAGGGGTTTAGTGCTGGGGCTAGGGTTAAGTAGCTAGGGCTAGAGCTAAGGTTAAATCTAGGTTTAGGGTTAGACCTAAGGTGAGTGTCAGAGGTAGGACTAAGATTAAGGGGCTAGGGCCAGGTTAAAGAGGCTAGGACTAGCGCTAAGCTTACCGCTAGAGGTAATGTTAAGGCTAGGGCTTCGATTAAGTGGCTAGGGCTAAGGTTAAAGTTAGAGTTAGGGCTAGGGGAAGGTTTAAGAGATTAGGGAGAGAGATAATTTTAATGCTAGGGTTAGTGCTAAGGTTAAGGCTAGGGCTAGGTATAAGAGGCCAGTGCAAGTTCTAAGGTTAAGGCTAGAGCTAAGGTTAAAGCTACGACCAGGATTAGTGTGCTATGGCTAGAGTTAGCACTAGGCTAAGGGGTAGGGTTAAGTACTAGAGCTAGAGCTAAGGTTAAAGCTAGGGCTAGGGCTAAGTGACTAGGACTAAAGCTAAGTTAAGGCTAGGGTTAAGGCTAGATTTAAAGGGCTAGATTTAAAGGGCTAGAGCTAGCGATATGGTCAAGGCTAGGTTTAAGGCTAAGTTTACGTCTAGGTTAAGGCTAGGGCTAGTGTTAAGGGGCAAGAGCTAGGTCTAAGTTTAAGTCTTAGATTAGAGCTTGGGCTAGTTTTAAGGGACTAAGGATAAATCTAAGGTTAAGTTTAGTATTAGGGCTATGACTAAGATTACGGCTAGTGGTAAGGGGCTAGAGCTAGATCTAAGGTTAACGCTAGGTTTAGGGCTTGGGCTAAGGTTAGCCCTAGCCCAAACCATCTACCCCTAGCCCTAGCCTTAACAGCCCTAACCCTAGCCTTAACCAGTCTGAACACGCGTAAACTTCGCCTGGCTATCCTACTATAGACATGTGACTATTGACATGCAAAGATCAGTAATTAATTAGGGACGTGACTTCAGGAGACATGAAATATCCGGCGAGACAAGGGAAACGACAAATATCTAGCTGATTGAACAAATTGATTAGGATTCTGAAACAGCTTAAATTTGCTTAATTTTTCATGCAGATGTTTTATTAATTATAACAATGACACCTCCCCCGAGAGATTAGCGAAAATATTTATTTTTTATGAAATTTATAAGTGTTTTAATGTTAATATTATTTTTTATTCTTTTCCTCGGTTGGTACTGATATTCCTAAAACAATGAAGCTTTTATTCACAAATATTAAGACCTGGACTAATCTCTCACTGTTTTCCAACGGATGGCGGTCCCATAATTCCGTGCGTATATATTCAGATAGTAAGAAAGTAATATAAACACGCTTGAAATTCAGTGTGTGACATTTTGCCGAAGTGTAAAAAACTTTCATTTTCATCGGGTTAAACATGTCGGATTTCGTGCCGGAGAAAGCGTATTTAGAGGGGAATTTTACTGCACTACTTTATTCAAAAGAAATCTGCAGCTGATGAACACTGAATTCTTGTTGAGAATTGCGGTCACCATGTCCAGTTGAAAAAAAGAAAATCCCGCAGATATTGGTTTAGACGCTTCAAAAATAATAATTTCGATGTTGAAGATAAAGAACGCTCTAACACTCCGAAAAAAGATGAAGACGAAGAATTCGAGGCATTTCTTCATGGAGACTAACGCTAGGCGCAATCTGAACTTATAGAATAATTTGGAGTTAATCACACAATCGTTTCAAAACGTTTGAAAGTATTAGAAATGATTCAAAAGCAAGGACATTATGCGCTGTACGAGTTGAAGCCGAGAGACGTCGTCTTACCACGAGTGGACAGTTTTTTCATTCAACTGCAGAAAAGGAAAGTTTTTTTTTTCAATTTATGCATCGTATCGTGAACGGCAATGAAAAGTGGATAAGCTACAATAACCCTAAGCTTAGAAGATCGTGGGTTAAGTGGGATCAGCTAGATGTAGTTTATTTTGAGCTGCTCAAAGTGATGGAGACCATCAAGGCAGATTGCTATTTACGAGACATTGCCCCGTTTGATTATCACTTGTTCCGATCGATGGCACATGGACTGGCTGTGCAGCCCTGTCATTCTTATGAAGATGCTAAAAAAATGCGTCGACTCGTGTTTAGCCTCAAAAAACTTGTCGTTTTTCCGGCGTAGAATTTAAATACTGTCCGAAAGATGGGAGAAATAGTGACTAGCGATGGACAACTCTTTAAGTGGGTGGTTCTTACTAATTTTTCGAAATAAAATATTACTTTTCATGAAAAATCAGCGAGAACTTATTCAAAGTTGTATTGGATAACGAACAAATAGGAAATCCTTAGAAATTTCAAGTGTTTCGCATTTATTAAAGCTTCGAGATCAAATAAAATATGGGGGAGAAAAGAAAATTCTATTATTTTCGCGTTCTTTGGTTGTCGATGGTTAACCCAAGGGTCGGCAAATCCCGGCCCCCCAAACCACATCTGGCACGCAAAGAAGTTTTGTCAGGCCCACCAACTTAATACCTCGACTCTAATTATCTAATTAATTTGCCGAGAAACTGGTAGAGAAATTATCCGTTAAAGTTCAGCGACTTGCAATGCCACGATTTTTTAAATTAAAATTTAATTTCAACTCCACTGCTGACTTTCGTAAGAAATATATTTTGGCAAGAGGAAAATATAAAAGTCAATGGAATAATATGAAAATGATGGTATCATTATTAGGAAGAATATATGCTAGAGAACAACCTTTTTACGAAAAAGTAATATATTAAAAATCATTTAAGAAAAAAATGGGAGATGATCAATTTTAATGAAGTTTTGTTCCTTTTATCAACAAATATATCAACTGATGTGGAGAAATTGTCGAACAATAAAGAGAAACAAATGTCTTATGAAATAACTAGCAGTATAGCCCGGCGTTGCTTGGGTCTAATGAAAGCTTTAAAGCTAATCCATGGTCCTGGAGCTCAGACTCTTTGGGCGTTGGCACGAAAGACTAAAAAGCAATAGTTGTTTCCAGTTAAAGTGAAACCGTAGACTGAAAGAAAAATGAATGGATGTAAGTGAAATTTTGATTTCCTGGAATCGATATCAAATCAGTCTTTTTCGTCGTAAACTGAATTTTGAAGGCTAAATAAGTCCGCTGAGTAAATGGTATCATGGCTGAGACTAAGAACTACAATTATACCTACTTAGCGCCAAACCCGAAGCAAAAACTAAAATAAAAGGGTTGAAAAAAAATACAGGCATACAGGCAGATGAACAGACACACACACAAACATCTTGACTTTTATACATATATAATATATATTATAGATTTTCTGCACTCTTGTAAGAACTGCAACCTTGAAACTTCTGAATATCGTTTCTAATGTCTTTGTCTATGAGTGTATCAAATTTGATTAAAATCGGACCAATCCTTCTACAAGCCAATTTTTTCGATTATCGATTTTCGATATTTATCGGGTGTAACTCGACACAAAACCTAGTTAAGAACACTTGCAGATGCTAATAGTACAAATGTGGAAATTTTCAAGAAAATCAGTTCAGCCGTTTCGGAGTCTATAGGTAACGGACACACACACACACACACACAGAGTCAAAGTTCCGTTTATAAATAAGTTTAGATTTACCATTTCTAACTGTATTTTGTTGTTGTAAGGAATTTGCATCTTTCGTTGGTTTTGCTAGTTGTTATCCTGTTAGACTTGCAATAAAATAAAGAACCTTGTTTAAATAACATGACATTAACGTCATTGTTATTTCTTTAAACGTCCAGACAATGGCGGAGTTCTGGACGGAGCGGTCTGAAGTCGAGACAATTTATTACAGTACATTTGATATCATGGCCCTCCTTCGAGACTTTGCGTAGCTGTCTGGCCCGCTCTCTCCAAAAGGTTGCCGACCCTTGGGTTAACCAAACATCACATGCATCTCTCCTGTCAGGCAGCGTTCGTATAATAATTTTAGTTTCTCTATGCGATAATAAAATGATAATATGTAGTCGTATGTGTATTGTATGTCTAGTAGAGATTTTTATATTTGCTTAGTGGGTGTTCGTATGTCGATTTGGGAAAGTTTTGTGTGTAATTAGAAGAATCCTAGTTTTACTGGTTTTAATAGCAAGTAGATATCTTCCAGATTCTTCAAGTATGAATTTTATAAAAGTATAGTAAAGTGTGTTTGACAAATCTAGACTTATTTATAAATGGAACTTTGTCTGTGTGTGTGTGTGTGTGTGTGTGTGTGTGTGTGTGTGTGTGTGTGTGTGTGCCCATTACCTATAGACTCCGAAACGGCTGAACCGATTTTTTTGAAAATTTACACAGTTGTACTATAAGCGTCTGCGAGTGTTCTTAGCTAGGTTTTGTGTCAAGGTACACCAGATAAATATCGAAAATCGATAATCGAAAAAAAATCAGGTTATAGAAGGAGTGGCTCGATTTTAATCAAATTTGTTACACTCATAGACAAAGACATAAGAAATTCAGAATTTTCAAGGTTGCAGTTCTTACATTAGTGCAGAAAATCGATAATATATATATATATATATATATATATATATATATATATATATATATATAGGCTAGATGTTTGTGTGTGTGTCTGTTTATCTGCCTGAATGCCTGTATTTTTTTTTCAGCCCTTTTATTTAAGTTTTTGATTCGGGTTTAGCTCTAAGTAGGTATAATTGTAGTTTTAGTATCAGCCATGATACCATTTACTCAGAGGACTTATTTAGTTTACGACGAAAAAATTCAAAAATTCATTTTACGAAAAATTCAGTTTACGACGAAAAAAACTTATTTGATATGTTCCAGGAAATCAAAATTTCACTTACATCCATTCATTTTTCTTTCAGTCTACTGTTTCACTTTAACTGGAAACAACAATTGCTTTTTAGTCTTTCGTGCCAACGTCCAGGACCATGGATTAGCTTTAAAGCGTTTATTACACCCGAGCAACCCCGAGCTATACTTCTAGTGTTAAATAAATGACAAAACATTGATATTAAAAGGTGTGAATCCATATTTCATTCTTCTTCTTCCTCTTCGTTTAGTAAAATAAAGGAGGGTAAAGAAGTTGTTGGGTATTACCTATTAAATATACATTAATATTTCAGAATCCAAATCTCATCATCAGAATAGTAGGAGAGATTGTTTTCGAGTTCCTCCGTGAATCGTGCCTTTCAACGAATGGTCATCCTTCGTTATTTATTTCATAAATATTTATTGTAATAATAATGTAATAATTATATATAATTTTTTTAAAGTAGTTAAGTCATAATATTGTAATAATATTTTAATAATAATGAAATAGCGTAATTTATTTTATATTGTCATACATACTAAGATAATTTATTGTAATTATTCTTCTTCTGTGTGCCCTGTCCTTTCAGGACGTAGGCGATCATCGCCTTCCACGTCTTCCTATCCCTGGTGGTTCTTAGCTTGCTTTCTCCTGCTACACCACACAATCTTTGTTCTGTCATCCACCTGATCAGGCTCTTCACATATGTCATCCACTGCTTTCCCTTGTCTCTTTTCCCTCCATCTGACCCCGTTAGTAACAGGTTCTCCAAACCGTCCTTCCTCATTGCATATCTTTTTCTGATGCTCAGTATTAATTTCCTTTTTGTTTCCATCCTTTCCAAAACCTCATCATTGCTCACATGCTCGATCCATGATATCCGCAGCATCCTTCTGTAGAACCACATTTCAGCTGCTTCAAGTTTTTCCTTCATCTTTGATGATATTGTCTAGCATTCACTGCCATATTGATGACCTGATATCACATAGCAATCCAGTACTCTCTTTGTTTGTTTTTTTAATCATATCACCTCAAGCAAGGCGAAAACGGCACTGTTGTGCAGGGGGCTACGTAAGAGTGAAAAGACTGGAAAAGAGAAAAACCGGAAACCACAACCTAAACAGGAAACAAGGGATGAGCCTTTTCACCTGTTCCATAGACGTGGGTGGAGTATGAACCAGGCGATATTTTAGTCTATCTACTCCAATTGAGAATTGTTTCTTAGTGAAAGTTTCCTGCGTTTTAATACTTTTCTCAGCTTCTGGAAGGCGTATTTCGGCATTCCAATTCGTCTTCGGATCTCTGTGTCACACTTTCCGTATTCTGTTTGAACACTTCCCAGATATTTCAATTTTTGTACCTGCATGATTTTAATATCTCCACCTGTATTTGGCATTTTGTGTTGCTCTTTTTACTGATTACCATGCATTCGATTTTCTTGCAGGTTATTTGTAGTCCTTTTTTGTCACTCTTCAGCTACCTTCTGTAAAATGTCTTGTAGTTTCTTTGCCGTGTCTGCCATCAGCACCGTATCGTCTGCGTATCTTATGTTGTTCAAATTGTGGCCTTCGATGACAAATCCTGACATAACATCTAGGGTTCTCAAAATATTCTCGCTGTACAAGTTAAATAAATCCGGTGAAAAGACACGTCCTTGTTTTACGCCCTTTTCTATCTTTGTATATCTGCTTAATTCGTTACCTGTCCTTAGGCAGGCAGTTTGCTGCCAGTAGAGATTCTTAATTACCCTAATGTCTTTCCCAAATATGTCGAGACTGCTGAGCATCACCATCATTTCTTGTGGCGTATTTTGACGAACGCCCTCGCATAATCGATAAAACACAGGTAGAAGTCTTTATTCATATATATTGCCCTTTCAGAGAGCATCCTAATCGTAATTATTGTGTTCCCTGTTCCAGTGTCCTTGACGAGCCCGCAATGTTCTTGTCCTATCTGGTGTGATTCCGCTTCTTGCTCTCTTCATCAGTATTCGGAGTGTTGTAATATGACTCATTAAGCTGATAGTTCGGTGTAGTTTGTATTCGTTTGCACTTAGCTTCTTAGGCAGTGCTATGAAAATAGACTTGCATAGGTCGTCTGGTATTATACCAATATTATAAATTTTATTTACTGTTTCTGTAATTTTTTCTGTCTAATTTTTCGGGGTTATAAGCAGTTCTATTCCAACACCGTCTGGACCAGCTGCTTTGTTTCTATTCAGTTTGGATATTGCAGCTTCCACTTCGAATTTTAATATTTCCGGTCCGTCCTCATCTTTGTGTATTATCGGTTGTCTCTCTTGTCGTGGAAAATATCCTTTATATAATCTTCGCATCGCTGGAGTATTTCCTCTTTCTCCAGTATTATCGTTCCATCCTTGGCTTTTATACATCCTGTTGAGGAGCAGGTTTTTTGTCCTGTCAATTTTCTTATCTCTTTATGAATGTCTGCTTTATTAGTCCTGATAAGTCTACCTCTGCGCATTTTCTTTTTCTTTCTTTTGGAAGACATCTTTTGCTAAAAGCCAAGCAACTTAAAAAAAAACAAAAAAACAAAAAAAAAAAAAAAAACAAAGAAAAATGTGCTGGACTGCTATTTAATATCAGTCCTCCTATATAGCAGTGAATACTAGATGAATAAGATATCTTCCGAAAGCTAAGCAATATCCTGAGAAACAGAAAATTCCGTTAGAAACGAATAAAAAAATGCTTAAATGCTATGTAATATATATCTTTTTATATGGCAGCAAAACTTAAGCGATCTTCCCCATCAGTCAGTTAAGGCCTATAAGTGATACACGCTTAGGCGATCATGTCTTAAAAGAGACATGACTAACTTTACATGAGATTATCCCGTAGTAGATGGCCATTGCTTTCTATCCTGCAATCTATCCTGCCATTTAGCTTATAGCTGGAGCGAGAAGAGATGGATTATATCATTATATTAATAAGTATTAATTAGTGGGGGATCACTTTATTACTTTATAACAATAGTAAACCGCTCCCCCACTTTATGCCCAATAGAAGCTTTAATTTTTTCTATTATGTTCAGTCAGGCAGTTAAGTGTCATACGTGATACACGCTTTGGGCGATCATGTCCCGAAAGAGACATGATTGACTGGACAGAAGATTATCCCACAGTAGATGGCCATCAATTTCTGTGGTGGATTGGTTGCCAGCCATGACTATAGAACCCAATCTATCTTGCCATTTAGCTCATAGCTGGAGTGAGAAGAGATGGATTATCAGTTTATTACTTTATAACAATAGAAAACCGCTCCCCCACTTTATACCCAATAAAAGCTTTAATTGTTTCCAACTATTATGTTCAGTCAGTCAGTTAAGTGCCATACGTGATACACGTTTTTGGCGATCATGTCCCTAAAGAGACAT
Source organism: Ascarosepion bandense (assembly GCA_037127315.1). Lineage (NCBI taxonomy): Eukaryota > Metazoa > Mollusca > Cephalopoda > Sepiida > Sepiidae > Ascarosepion > Ascarosepion bandense. The sequence continues at coordinate 355,499 of JBBBDQ010032675.1, read as the reverse complement.
GACTGGCTCGGCAGAAGATTATCCTGCAGTAGATGGCCATTACTTTCTGCGGTAAACCCAATCTGTCCTGTTATTTAACCCATAACTCAAGAGGAGAGAAGAGGCAGATTAATACCTTTCCCAAGGGTATTTGCGCGTAAGTGAATGCAAGGAATTCAACTGGAATTCGAACTCAGCTCCCCGATTTCTCGTTCCGAGCCGATATCTCCTGCACCACAACGCACATCCCATAGATGAAGAAAAAACTGAAGGCAACAGAAATGTGGTTCTGCAGAAGGATGCTGAGAATTCTATTGGAGCGAGTATGCAAGGATAAAGTTTTAAAGAAAACATTAACCAAAGAAATAAAAAATCAAAAAGAAAAAAAAAACAGCTGAAATCTCTTTGACGAATGAATTAGGGAACCTAAACCTTATGGGATATATTGAGGGTATGAGAGATAAGGAAAGGCAGTGAGTAATGTACCTGACCCGCTTGTGCAAATGGATGGCAGAACAGGAGGCTTGGGAAAGAGACAAATGCTGCTAAGATCTACAAGATGAAGCAGTTTGTGGAGAACCATTAACACCTGAAGCCTGAAAGAACATAGCATATAAAAGAAAAGTAATATCGCTCAGAGTATTACACTTACTGGGAAACTAACAGTATAGCCCGGCGTTGCTCGGGTGTAATGAAAGCTTTAAAGCTAATCAATGGTCCTGAAGCTCAAACTCTTTGGACGTTGGCACGAAAGACTAAAAAGCAATAGATGTTTCCAGTTAAAGCAAAACCGTAGACTGAAAGAAAAATGAATGGATGTAAGTGAAATTTTGATTTCCTGGCATCGATATCAAATAAGTTTTTTTCGTCGTAAACTGAATTTTCAAGGCTAAATATCTTCTCTGAGTAAATGTTATCATGGCTGAGACTAAGAACTACAATTATACCTACCTAGAGCCAAACCCGAAGCAAAAACTTAAAAGGGCTGAAAAAAGAAATATACTGACATACAGGCAGATAAACAGACACACACACACACACAAACATATTGCCTTTTATATATATATATATATATATATATATATATATATATATAGTGCCAAAAATTGATTATATATATGTATAATCGATTTTTTGCACTATTGTAAGAACTGCAACCTTGAAACTTCTCAATATTGTTTCTTATGTCTTTGTCTATGAGTGTTTCAAATTTGATTAAAATCGGACCACTCCTTCTATAACCCGATTTTCGATATTTATCGGTGGTACCTCGACACAAAACCTAGCTAAGAACACTCGCAGATGGTTATATTACAACTGTGTAAATTTTCAAGAAAATCGGTTCAGCCGTTTCGGAGTCTATAGGTAATGGATACAGATACACACACACACACACAAACACACACACACACACACACACACACACAGTTCCATTTATGAATAAGTTTAGATCATTGTAATCCGAAGATCTGGACGCTGACATGAACAGATTGAAATCTGTCGCCAGATGACCTGAATGTTGCCTCGATCAGTTTTACATCTGTCACCCGAACACATGAAAGCTGCTTCGATCCCTTTGACATCTGACATCAGAAGACCTGAATCAGCTCCACACCGGTCGGTCGAACATCTGAAATCTGCATCGATCAGCTTCAAACCTGTCCCTTGAAGACCTGCATGCTGCCTAGACCAGTGTCACATCTGTTCCGCAAACAACTAAATACTACCTCGTTGAGCTTCAGATCTGTCCCCCGAAAATTAGCCTCATATCTGGATGCTGACTCGTTGAGCTTCACACCTGTACCTTGAAGACCCGCATGTTGCCTAGACCAGTTTCTCATCTGTTTCGCAAACAACTAAATACTGCCTCGTTGAACTTCACATCTGTCCCCCGAAAATTAGACGTATTTTGTGTTGACATAAAACTCCGCTAGGCAACGGCAATAGTTACGAAAAATAACAAACGCAGTTCTCAAATTTGCAAAATAAAATCGTCGGTGATGGTGAATGTTACTGTATTACCGTCTAAATAACCTCTCTGAAGATGGCTCATGTGAGCCGAAAGCTTAGAAGCAAATTAATAAAAAATTATCCAAATGTTGGAGAATTTTTGTTTTTATTTTCAACTGAAATTAAAGCCAAAATACGACGTTTAAACATAATAGACATTCATTGTGTCATATTTAACAGTATATATTTAGAAAATTATTTGCTGCCTCAATACACTAAATATATATATTGATAAGAAAATTTAAAATAAAGTATAAACATAAAAATAACAATGAAGATAAAAATAAAATTATACCACATTAGTTGAATGTAAAGCAGTGGGAAGTTATTATAGCTTAAATGAATTGTGGGTGTAGACCAATGAATATTACGACATTGGTGTGTAGCAATGAATTGTACTGATAGAAGGAAATCAAGTGTTACTTTTATCAGTTTAAATGAGGATGGAACAAAAATGTGGTCAAGTTATTATTTTAGATCTGAAGATATTGAAATTCAAACAATAATACGAGGGTCATTTAATAAATAAAGTGAATTTTTCTAAGGTGAACATTTATAATACAGATAGAAGCTTACTTTTTTTTATTATTTTTTTTTGTTTCTCAATGTAGTCTCCAGAAGTGTCACACACTTTTCCCATCTCTGCACAAGCTTGCCGTATTTCCTCAGCATAAAAATCTTTGGACTGATGTCTCATCCAATCGCTCACAACACTTTTGATTTCACCGTCATTTTCAAACTTCTTTAAACAATTTAGCCCACTTGTAGACATTTCTTGGCTGAAACATGTGGCACCATACACAGTTGACTTTCTCCTATGAATTTCAACGGGTTTGCACCCTTTAACAACCAAAATCTTGATAACTGATCTCTGTTCAATACTGAAGCACGCTTCTTGGTCGGCCATCTTTGTTAATCTCCAAAACTTCTCTGTAACAAAAAAAAAAGTGGTTTCTAATATAAAAACACTATTTTAATTTAAGGAAATAGACGAAAGGCCATAAACTTGATTAGTAAATGCAGAATTACTCCATTTTAAAGATAAGTGGCAGTGAAAGTGTTTTGGATCTGCGTCGCCATTTTGTTGTGAAGTTGTTTTGGCGAAACTTCGCTGCAAAGCTGTAGTGACCGGTTTGACCGGAAGTAAGACACGGAACACAGAAGGTAGGTTCAAAACAGTGTATTAGTATAACAAGAACAATATATTCAAAGTAAGTGTTCGTAATAAGGAAGTACAAACGGTGCTGCTTATTGCCTGAATCGTAGCTGGCTTTAACTGCGTATTAGCTGTCGTACTAATCGCAGTACTGCGTACTCAGCTGCTAACTACCGTCGGAAGTCACGCAGTTAATTATATATAGTTATAGGAAGAGTCCATTCCTCGTAGGAGGGCATCATAAGAAAAAGTAAGCGTACACAGCAATTTAACAGTTAAGTTTATGCTTAAGGAATATATCATTAACTAAAAGGGGTAGGATTATAAATTATAGCAACTAGTAAACAGTTTAAGATAATTTTAGATATATTTAAGTGTGAATTCTCTTCTGGCAGCAGTAAGTAGTAGTTTCATTACCTTGGTTTAATAAGTTAGTTAAGAAATGAATTATATGGATTTTTTTGTAAGCAAAGAAAACGTTTTTTATGTAACGGTTTGCATGTTCTAGTTGTTGTTAATATCTTCCATTTTACTGTCATTGTAAATGCAACGGTTGCACATCCAACTATCTCAATTGAATTGTGTCCAGAACTAAGCAACGCCAACTATACTTCTGTATGTGCAGTAAGGTCCCCTTTAATCACCAATTTTCATCAAGGCCGTACAGTAGGTTATCGAAAGACTCCAAACGGCTTCCTGTTTCCCAGATTGATCTCGGATGTACGCACACGTATGCAAAGTTAAATGAAGTGTAGACAGGCAGGAGGCGATCTTTTATTTTATTCCTGAAATGGTTTCAAGAGGCCGATTTGATTTATAACCAGATCTTCATTTCGCTGGCGACAAAGCTCTTTGCAACAGCTGCTTGCTTCAGGACTACTTTCCCCTACACTTTAAACCCTGCAATTGGTTCCTCAACGATACACGGGCACTTGGTTAAGCACAAGTTATTTTTTCCACCCGGCCCGACCCCACCCCACTCCACACGCTCTCGCAAATCTAAAAACTAAAATAAAAATCTGACTCTACTTCCAACAAAACACTCCTCAAACACACACACACACACACACACACACACACACACACACACACACACATATATATATATATATATATATAAAGTGAGAGAGAGAGTAAAAGGAAGAGAGAGATAGTAAAAGGGAGAGAGAGAGATACACACAGAATCAACAGATAGCCTCTACTTATGTATTCCAAGGGTGGTCCTACTTGTGTACCGCCGTCCCATTTATTTGAGGAGTTTATTTATTTCTTTATTTATTTTCTAATTCTTATTTTTTAAGAACCGCTGAAATTGTATATGACACTTAAGTAGATATTTGCTTACGAGTGTAGGCAATGGCACAACCAAAAAACCTTCGTTTATTTCACTGGGATAGATTGTTCTTGTTCCACGTGCCATGCCTCTTCTAGTAACCTCTCTTGAGTAACTCAATTCCCAAGGAATTGAACTCACAACTCTTTGGGATAAAAAAAAAACTGGATCAATCAACGCTTTTATCTGCTTTGCCATGTGTCTTTGGGATATCACTTGAAGAAGGCATGACGGCCGAAACGTCGTGAATATGACAGTATCGATGAGGAGAATATAAATAATATAAATAGTTGCAATACCTCATCTCAAAAGAAAAAAATGAGTACACATATTTTTACATTTCAGTTTATTCTAAAAATAATAACGAAGTAATATAATTTACAATAATAATCTAAACGTATTTATAAATGGAACTTTGTGTGTGTGTGTCTGTGTGTGTGTCCATTACTTATAGACTCCGAAGCAGCTCAACCAATTTTCTTGAAAATGTACACAGTTGCACTATAAGCGTGTGCAAGTATTCTTATCTAGGTTTTGCTTCGAGGTACCCCCGATAAATATCGAAAATCGATCATCGAAAAAATCGGGTTATAGAAGGAGTGGTCCGATTTTAGTCAAATTTGATACACTCATAGACAAAGACATAAGAAACGATATTCAGAAGTTTCAAAGTTGCAGTTCTTACAATAGTGCAGAAAATCGATAATATATATATATATATATATATATATATATATATATATATATATATATAAGGCAAGATGTTTGTGTGTGTATCTGTTTATCTGCCTCTATGTCTGTATCTTTTTCAGCTCTTTTATTTTAGTTTTTGCTTCGGGTTTGGCTCTAAGTAGGTATAATTGTAGTTCTTAGTCTCAGCCATGATACCATTTACTCAGAGGACTTATTTAGCCTTCAAAATTTAGTTTACGACGATAGAAACTTATTTGATATCGATACCCGTATTAAAATGGTCCTCGTGGCTATCCCACTCCAGCCGGGAAGGGAACTGACCCCAGATAAAAAAGAGTTCCTCAGAAGGGAAGACAACTGTTGTTCCCCTTAAGGGAAGATAAGTATTGTCTTCCTACACCAGGAAATCAAAATTTGATTTACATCCATTCATTTTTCTTTCAGTCTACCGTTTCGCTTTAACTGGAAACAATTATTGCTTTCTAGTCTTTCGAAAGAGTCTGATCTCCAGGGCCATGGATTAGTTTTAAAGCTTTCATTTCATCCGAGCAACGCCGGGGTATACTGCTAGTATTTTAATAAATATTAGATTAATTTAATTCAGATGAACGATATTCTTTAGTTCCACTAGTTTTAACCTTCACATCTACCATATATACAGGAGCTACAAAAACTTCACTTTTTAGCCTTGATAGTGTCTAAAATCGCATCCGTATCCTTGTAAATGAGGAATAATTTTCCACCCTACAATGCCTTTCTCAGAGATAAAACCTTGGAAGCCTTCCACTGCTCTATCGCTATTTCCATGGAAAGTGTTCAGACGAACGATGTTCCTTAGTTCCACCATTCTAACCTTCACGGCTAAAGCCCGCCATTAGACGCCCATTTTAGTGAACCACCCTTATTCTTTTTGCATTCCATTAGTAAGATGTTAGTTCAACTCGATTAACTTCCTTTTATGACTGACGAATTGTTAATATTGTGGTTATGATGCCTGAACAAACTTACTTTGCCATTGAATAAAAAAACATACAATATCACTACAATGTTATTTCAATGATGACTGCAGAATCGCACGGGAGAGTGTTTATTTACTTCTGTGCATTAAAATCTCTTTTGTTTGGTCGCCATATTTTGGTTCGTTTTTTAATTTTTCAACAAAATTTTGAACATGTAAGGTTGTGCTGAAAATTTATCGGCCCAACCAACTTCCCAAATTTCGGATCATTTTTCTTCTTTTTTTTTTTAATTAATTTCTATGAGATTTTTTTTTTTTTAAACACCGTTGTTATACCAATGCGTATTCAATTTTACTTCAAGGGGCTGACACAATTATGTTCAGATTTCTTTCTTTCTTTCTTTCTTTCTTTTCTATTTATTTATTGAATCCTCACGATAATTCCGGACACAAATCCTTCTTACTTTTCCTTAAGAGAGCGTACTTTATCCACCATTTCTTATTCTTTCCTTTCCGTTGGGAAAAATAAAAGAAAAGAAAAGAATTCATTCGTCTCTTGCTGCGGCCGGTTTTGTCAAGAGAAAATCTCTCAGCCTTCCCTCGCTGATTGGAATGACATTTAAAACTCCTGCCATCCATCTCTGTCAACCACGGGTAAGCAATCCCGAGAAAAAAAGACAGAAAACAAAAACATTGAGTTTGGAAGAAGAAGAAGAAGAAGAAGAAGAAGAAGAAATTTTGGGATGAAAATGTTTGGCTTATCTGTGTACGTATGATAGCTTTCTATTAAAGTATATGTAAAGTATTTTCATTTTTAATAGACCTTTACTCTAAAGCACATATCATGTATACGCCTAAAAGAGATACTATTACGCCACCCATATTTTTATTATTGATTATTTACAGTGATGTTCACCCCGTAAAAAACCCGGGAGGCACTCGAGGCAGAGAGATACGGAGTAAGAGGCAAAGTTTATGCGGATATATGGGGTAGATAACGGTTAACCTTAAATTTGAACAGGTTAAGTTTTGAGGGTTTTTTTATACTCATATCGCCCCAAGCAATGCATTTTACTGCCACTGTTTTGCAGGGGGTTACATCAAAGGAAAGTTATGAGAAAAGAGTCACAGGTTACAGAGGGATGTCAGGAAGTTGGTAAAAGAAGGATGAGAATACTGATGATAGTAGAATGGACAGAGAAAGGAGCATGAGTGAGAGGGGGGTGAGAGGATGCAAGTTAGTGAGATAGGAGATGACTATTGATGTTACATTTAAATGTTTGGAGATTGTAGCTATCGGGAAAGCAAGTAAGTGGAAGGGAATTCCACAGGCGAGAAGTGCGTGAAAAGAAGCTGTGGAGTACAATTTGTGTTTACATTTTATTGGTTTCACAGTAAAAGGGTGGGACCTAGTTGCTAATCTTGTGGCTTGAGTAAATTCATATATAGGGGGTACCAGTGAGCTAAGTTCATCGGAACAGAAGCCGTGAAAGTATTTGTAAAAGATTTATCAAGAAGGCATGAACTTACCGGTTCCACAGAGCAGTGATTTTTGATAAGAAGTTGCTTAACTGAAATTTACACCTAACCAGTGGATTACGGAGGAAATGTACGCACAAATATCCTTGGAAAAGGTATCAATCCATCTCTTCTCCCTCCAGCTATGGATTAAATAGCAGAATAGATTGGGTTCTATCGCCTTGGTTGGCAACCTGGAATTAGGAGTGTAATTCGTCTGAGCATTTTCCCATGGAAGAAGTAATAAAGCAGTGAGAGACTTGCAATGCTTCGACAATGAGGGAGGTGTTCTACAGTGGAAAATAATTAATTACCCGCAAAGACGGGAATAAGCATTTGTACTCTATCGAAACTGGAAAGTGAAGACGAGGCAGCTACTCTCCATATATGGGAGCAGATCGTCTCGGAACGAGAATTCGGAGAGCCGAGTTCGAATTCCAGTTAAATTCACTGCATTCAATTCCGCACAAATATCCTTTGAAAAGGTATCAATCCATCTCTTCTCCCTCCAGCTATGGATTAAATAGCAGGACAGATTGGGTTCTATCGCCTTGGTTGGAAACTACCACAGAAAGAAATGGCAACCTATTGTGAGAAAATCTTCTGCCTAGTCAGTCGTGGATCGAAAGAGACATGATCGCCGAAGTGTGTATCACATATGGCACTTAACGGAGAATCTATTTTCAGACTGATCTTGCTTTTGAGCAGAGAATAGCACGAGGTGCCGGTTACTTTTTGAGAACTGACCATTTTTTCTACTTATTTAGCCAAATATCTTATTTCCACTTGAGGTTTGTAATGAGTTTAGGCCCAATAACCATTCAAGACAGGGATCCTCTCTGAGGGGACGTCCATTTATCATGACTGGCGGTAGTTCGATGTCCAGTCGACGATGATGGAATGTAACTAGTTTGGTTTCCAATGCATTAAATGCAACCAGCTAGTTTTACCCACCACTGAAATGTCAGAACGAGGCCAGACAAGACATTAGCTGCCAATGGTCATTTACAGTTTTGGAGGTACATCCATAAATCATGCGGGTTCAGATATCGGTGTCGCATTGTCCAACCTCTGTTAAAATATTTCCTAACTATTTAAATTTTTCTGTCCGCTTGCTGTTTATACCTCCAATTAGAACGCTAGAAAGCGACGAAAAATCGGGGCAGTCTGATGGGCTTAAATACGGGTAATGTCTCGAGCAGCATTGTGACTTTGATTAAAAGCAAACAGATGTCGTACATGCTCATTCTTGTCTACTACAAAAGAAAGGAGATTTTTTTTAATCGTGTCGCCTCAAGCAAGGCATTTTACTGCCAATGTTGTGCAGGGGGGTTACATAGGAGGAATGTTATGAAGAGTGAGAGGTTGCAGGGGGTGTCAGGAAGAGAGTAGGAGAGGGAAGAGAATACTGATGAGAGTGGGGTGGATGTAGAAAAGCATGAGAGAGAGGATGTAAGTTAGTGTGCCAGGAGATGACTATTGACTTTACATTTAAATTCTTGGAGATTGTAACTGTCAGGAAAGCAAGTATGCGGAAGAGAATTCCACAGGCGGGAAGTGCAAAAAAAAAAAAAAGAAGCTGCTGGAATAGAATCTGCGTTTACAATTTATTGGTTTCACAGTAGTTGCTAATCTTGTGGCTCGAGGAAATTCGTATATAGCGGGTACCAGTGAGCTAAGTTCATCGGAGGAGAAGCCGTGAAAGTATGTGCATTTTAAAAAAAGAATTGACAGGACAAAAACCATGATCAGCAAACTGATGCATAAAATCTAACACCCGAACGTCCAGAGAAAAAAAATATAGTTCAGCGATAGGACGAATAAATCGGAGATCTCTTCCAAGTTAGGAGAGAGAAGCCGACAGACCGGAAATAATAAAAACCGAAGCGGAAGCTGCACTGGCCAAACTAAATAAAAAACAAGGCAACAGGACTAGAGGGTATCGTAAAAGAAATACTGACAACCTTAGACGATTTCCGCGTAGACAGGTTTACAGAAATAATAAATGAAATCTGCAGCAATGGCAATATCCCGGAGGACCTAAGTAGATCAATTTTTATAGCATTGCTTAAGAAGCTAGGTGCGAACAAATGTGAACTCCATCGAAATATAAGCTTAATGAGCAACATAACAACATTTATCATCCGAATTCTGATGTACAGAGCACGCAGCAGGATCGGGTCAGAGATAGAACAAGAACAGTGCGGGTTCGTCAAAAACATCGGAACAAAGAATGTGATATTTATGATCAGAATGTTATCAGAAAGAGCAATACAAATGCAGAAGGACGTGTATCTGTGATTTATAGACTACACAAAGGCGTTCGACAAAATATTCTACAAAGACTTGTTAGAGATGCTCGGCAAACTCGAAAAGACATTAGAATAATCAAGAAACCTTTCCTGGCAGCAAACTATGTGCAGACGGACACGAAATGAATGTAGAATATACACAAAAATTGAAAGGTGTGTAAGACAAGGATGTGTTTTCTCAGTGGATCTAATCAATTCTGAGAGAGCTAAAAGTCCTGCCAGGATTCGTCATTGGTCGCCACATATCTCAGCAATATAAGATACGCAGATGACACAGTGCCGATAGCAGGCACTGAAAGGATAATACAGGACGTCCTACACAAGGCAGCTTGGGAAAGCGAGAAGAAAGGGATAAACCTAAACTTCAAGAAAACTAAATGAATGGTCATCAGCAAGAGTGGGGCCCAAAATGCCAAATAGAGGTCGAATATACTAAACTCTAGCAGGTGCAGAAATTTAAATAACTTGGAAGTATTCTGACAGAGTATGGGGAAGGGCGACACTGAGGTCCGATGTCGCAATGTCATGGCTCAAGACGCTTCTCAAAAGCTAAGCAGAATGTTGAGAGACAGGAAGATTTCTTGCCAACAAAGAAGAGAATATTGGATTGTTATGATATACCTGGCCTTCTATATGCAGCGAATACTGGATAGTCTCTTCAAAGATGAGGAAGAGACTCAAAGTAACAAAAATGTAGTTCTACAGAAGGATGTTGAGGATGTTGAGAGACAGGAAGATTTCTTGCCAACAAAGAAGAGAATATTGGATTGTTATGATATACCTGGCCTTCTATATGCAGCGAATACTGGATAGTCTCTTCAAAGATGAGGAAGAGACTCAAAGTAACAAAAATGTAGTTCTACAGAAGGATGTTGAGGATGTTGAGAGACAGGAAGATTTCTTGCCAACAAAGAAGAGAATATTGGATTGTTATGATATACCTGGCCTTCTATATGCAGCGAATACTGGATAGTCTCTTCAAAGATGAGGAAGAGACTCAAAGTAACAAAAATGTAGTTCTACAGAAGGATGTTGAGGATGTTGAGAGACAGGAAGATTTCTTGCCAACAAAGAAGAGAATATTGGATTGTTATGATATACCTGGCCTTCTATATGCAGCGAATACTGGATAGTCTCTTCAAAGATGAGGAAGAGACTCAAAGTAACAAAAATGTAGTTCTACAGAAGGATGTTGAGGATGTTGAGAGACAGGAAGATTTCTTGCCAACAAAGAAGAGAATATTGGATTGTTATGATATACCTGGCCTTCTATATGCAGCGAATACTGGATAATCTCTTCAAAGATGAGGAAGAGACTCAAAGTAACAAAAATGTAGTTCTACAGAAGGATGTTGAGGATGTTGAGAGACAGGAAGATTTCTTGCCAACAAAGAAGAGAATATTGGATTGTTATGATATACCTGGCCTTCTATATGCAGCGAATACTGGATAATCTCTTCAAAGATGAAGAAGAGACTCAAAGCAACAAAAATATAGTTCTACAGAAGGATGCTGAGAATGTTGAGAGACAGGAAGATTTCTTTGCCAACAAAGAAGAGAATATTGGATTGTTATGATATACCTGGCCTTCTATATGTAGCGAATACTAGATAGTCTCTTCAAAGATGAGGAAGAGACTCAAAGCAACAAAAATGTAGTTCTACAGAAGGATGTTGAGGATGTTGAGAGACAGGAAGATTTCTTGCCAACAAAGACGAGAATATTGGATTGTTATGATATACCTGGCCTTCTATATGTAGCGAATACTGGATAGTCTCTTCAAAGATGAGGAAGAGACTCAAAGCAACAAAAATGTAGTTCTACAGAAGGATGTTGAGGATGTTGAGAGACAGGAATATTTCTTGCCAACAAAGACGAGAATATTGGATTGTTATGATATACCTGGCCTTCTATATGCAGCGAATACTGGATAATCTCTTCAAAGATGAGGAAGAGACTCAAAGCAACAAAAATGTAGTTCTACAGAAGGATGTTGAGGATGTTGAGAGACAGGAAGATTTCTTGCCAACAAAGACGAGAATATTGGATTGTTATGATATACCTGCCCTTCTATATGCAGCGAATACTGGATAGTCTCTTCAAAGATGAGGAAGAGACTCAAAGTAACAAAAATGTAGTTCTACAGATGGATGTTGAGGATGTTGAGAGACAGGAAGATTTCTTGCCAACAAAGACGAGAATATTGGATTGTTATGATATACCTGGCCTTCTATATGTAGCGAATACCGGATAGTCTCTTCAAAGATGAGGAAGAGACTCAAAGTAACAAAAATGTAGTTCTACAGAAGGATGTTGAGGATGTTGAGAGACAGGAAGATTTCTTGCCAACAAAGAAGAGAATATTGGATTGTTATGATATACCTGGCCTTCTATATGCAGCGAATACTGGATAGTCTCTTCAAAGATGAAGAAGAGACACAAAGCAACAAAAATGTAGTTCTACAGAAGGATGTTGAGGATGTTGAGAGACAGGAAGATTTCTTGCCAACAAAGACGAGAATATTGGATTGTTATGATATACCTGGCCTTCTATATGTAGCGAATACTGGATAGTCTCTTCAAAGATGAGGAAGAGACTCAAAGTAACAAAAATGTAGTTCTACAGAAGGATGTTGAGGATGTTGAGAGACAGGAAGATTTCTTGCCAACAAAGAAGAGAATATTGGATTGTTATGATATACCTGGCCTTCTATATGCAGCGAATACTGGATAGTCTCTTCAAAGATGAAGAAGAGACACAAAGCAACAAAAATGTAGTTCTACAGAAGGATGTTGAGGATGTTGAGAGACAGGAAGATTTCTTGCCAACAAAGAAGAGAATATTGGATTGTTATGATATACCTGCCCTTCTATATGCAGGGAATACTGGATACTCTCCTCAAAGATGAAGAAGAGACTCAAAGCAACAAAGATGTAGTTCTACAGAAGGATGTTGAGGATGTTGAGAGACCGGAAGATTTCTTTGCCAACAAAGAAGGGAATATTGTATAGTTACCAGTCCTTCTATATGCAGCGAATACTGGATAATCTCTTCAAAGATGAAGAAGAGAAACAAAGCAACAAAAATGTAGTTCTACAGAAGGATGCTGAGGATGTTGAGAGACAGGAAGATTTCTTGCCAACAAAGACGAGAATATTTGATTGTTATGATATAACTGCCCTTCTATATGCAGCGAATACTGTATAATCTCTTAATTCTTAATACTGGATAATCTCTTCAAAGATGAAGAAGAGACTCAAAGTAACAAAAATGTAGTTCTACAGAAGGATGCTGAGGATGACATGGATTTACAACAACTAGATGAAGCAGAGGTTTATACTTCAGCTTTCACCAGGGGGTGTGATCAAGTTGCTCCACAAAACCTGACGTTATTAAATAGAGTTGAAGATTTTAGCCAAGAACTTTGCCAGCTGTTTGCAGGGTGCCCTGTCTAGTTTGATTGGCTTTGAGTAGACTTGTGCTGTGAAGGGTAAGACTATTTAGGACGCCTTTTATTTGGTACATTTGATCGTAGAGAAAGTCGACAATGAAGCCGCATTAATCAATTTAGATCAATCCAAGACATTTGATAAGGTTGACCATCGTTTCCTAGAGGCTGTCCTCTCGACCTCCGATTTCGAGACGTACTTTCTGGATTCGGCTTTTGTACGCGTCTCACGGTGAGATGCTAAAAGTGAATGAAGTATGATGAAAGCCTTTCCTGTTTTCGCAGTCTATTCGTCAAGGTTGTTCATTTTCGCCTTTGCTTTATGTTCTTTCGCTGGAGCCTTTCCTTCTGGTTCTACGCGCAATTTCCTTACCTGGTGCTACCATAAAGGTTAGGTACTCCGCATATGCTGACGACGTTTCGGTTCTTGTATCGAGCAAAACCGAGATTTAGAAAATCCGCAAAAAGATTAGAGTGTACAAGACGGTGACAGGAGCCAAGATTAATCGCGATAAGTCTGTTGGCTTGCGACCTTTCTTCTGGATAGACGTGCCAGTCAAGATACATGTTTCGATCACTACAACCGAATGAATCGGTTATAGTGCGGAAGAAGGCCGAGGGAGCAGTTTGTTTGTGGTCCCGGAGGAATTTTTTCTTATAGAGCATACGTTCCCAACCTTTTTACTGCGATTACCCCAAAATACAATTTCACTATTATCCATTACCCCAATAAACAAATACCCCTAATATACAAAAAGAAGTATTTTCATACATCAAAAGCAGACAAAGTTAATGAAAATTATTCAATACAATAGTACCAATCTATAATAATCAGAGGTATAGTAGCCGTAACCTAGCCGTGATTCTTAATGTGAGTGTTGAGCTTGTATTGCCTGTGCCAGTTTATTTATTCTTGGCTTTGTGACTGAAAGGGCTATTCGGGCGTCGTTTGCCTCGTTGAGTCTGCTACGTTTCTTGGACTTCATTCCAAAGACAGTAGAAACATCTTGTTCGCATAGACAAGTGGTTGAAACATCCTATGAGAATTTGTACTGCTCTAGAGGCTAGAGTTGGTATATCCTGCAGACGAGAGATCCAAAAGGTGTCTAGACCAGACTTGGTCTCAAACAAAAGCTTCCATGCATCGTTCATCCTGAGTGTGAGAAATTCTTCTTTTGCTGGATAGTCCTCATCAGGAATGATATCTTCACTCACAAGATATGGATTTCTTACCCACTCATTGATGGAATTATTCAAGTTTGGAAAGTACTTACGTAAGTTTTTCAAGAATCCATTAAGGCTTAAAAGAAAGATACTTTAAGAGAGATTGGGGTAGGGGGAATTCTTCCTTGAAATGCTGTCTCGTTAATAATTTGGCACAGTGTGAAATGATAAGCTGATTGCCTCTTCCCAAACCAAACATCCATTACCCACAAAATATGGGCTCATTTACCCCGGGGTTGGAAACTATGGTTGTAGAGGAAAGGAGAATAGTGCGTTTCGCACACCTACCCGATTCTCCTTTATCGACTCTCCTTGTTTTTACTTCTGGGTATGATACAAATGGAATTAGTCAGGGTTTTTTTTCTCCTTCTTGTGGAGAGGCAAGTCTCCCAATGTGTTTTGCGATGTCCACACACACGAAATATTCACTAGAAACAAAGAAAAGAGTGCTGGATTGCTATGTGATGTCGGTTCTTCAATACCGGCAGTGAGTGCGGGACAATATCATAGAAGATGAAGGAAAAACTTGAAGCAATTGTAATGTGGTTCTACAGAAGCATACTGGATATAAAGTGGGGGGATTAGTTCGATATTACAATCAATATATAAACTGACTCCTCACTTTGTGACCACAGCAGTTTCTATACATTTACATTCCTGAGATCCAGAAGCACAAGGATGTATTCCAGGATTTGAGAAGAGTATTAAGAAACAGGACAATTTCGCTAGAAACAAAGAAAAGAGTGCTGGATTGTGATGTGATGTCGGTTCTTCAATACGGCAGTGAATATCATCGAAAATGAGGACAAAACTTGAAGCAGCGGAAATGTGGTTCTACAGAAGGATGCTGCGGATATCGTGGACTGAGCATTCAAGCAACGATGAGGTGTTGGAAAGAATAGCAACAAAAAAGAAAATTAATATTGAGCATCAGGAAGAGACAGCTGAAGTTCCTGGGATATGCAATGAGGAAGAAGAGCTTGGAAAACCTGATACTAATAGGCCAGATAGAGGGAAAAAGAGACAGAGGAAGGCAGCGGATAACATATTTGCAGGGCCTGATCAGGTGGATGACGGAACGGAGGTTGCAAGTTGTAACAGGGGCAAATATACTAAGAGCCACAAGAGATAGGGAGACGGGGAGAACCATGATCGCCTACGTCCTGAAGGGAAATGGCACATAGAATAAGAAGTTATCTTCCCACTTCTGAAGGCGGTCGAGTTATATCCAGAGTCAAGATTCATCAATATACGCTTTGCATCACGTTCCAAGATCGAATGTGCTCGCATGTACTGGGAATGCTGAATTCTGGAAAAGAGACGCCAGTAAAAACTTACCGTACCTAGGAAGTGTGTACTCTTGCTAGGAGGAGTTTTGCCGTTTACCTCGAGACGAATACTCTTTCTATCGGGAATGCTGGTTAGCACTCAAGTTCCTCTTACAGGCGACTGGTGGCCACTCCGACGTCCAGGCGCTGTCCCGTAAGTCATTCTATCGGGTACAAGTGAGGGAAACCTCTCGAGATGGTCTGATTGACATTTTAATGAAGAAGGATAATCGCTGCATATGGCCTTGTGCCAAACAAACTAGACAGGGCAGCCTGCAAACAACCCTTGTGCGACTGGCTTGAAATACCTCACTAAATCTGAGGTATCACTCACCTGACTCCTGCTGCGAAAGGCTCTCTGGGTCGGCAAAAATCTTTCTAATTGCGCCAGCTGTGGAGAGACGGCGGAGACTCTGGCTCACGTCTTCTTCCCCTGCAAGTTCGTGGTTGCGTTGTTGAAGTTATCGTGGCCCGCATGCTGCACGGAAGGTTCTTTGTCTTTGAGGCAAGTTCTGTTTGTAGTAATGTGGTACCGTCTTTATCTAAGGCTGAGCCATATGTGTTCTTGTGCGTACTAGATGTTATGCGAGTAGTGATTTGCTCGACGCGACAGAAGATATTCTATGTAAACGAGAAATGTTCCTCTTCTCATCAGATCTTGTTCGTAAAGTATCAGTTTTGAGTAAAGATCAGGTCAGAGAGGCGACGATTTCCACCACCAGAATTTGACAAACGGTGAGTGATTCTTGCACGCATCTGGTGAGTGAAAAGAGCCGATTTAGAGTGGAATTTTGATGCTGCCGGTAAGGCATCAGGATATTGGGGATACTGTATTCAAACATTGTCACTCTCCTCATAAGTTAGTTTATGTTTGTTTTTCGTTTAGGTTTTTTTCCGCCAACATAAACTTAGCTAGGGTAGGTATGGGCATTGGTCCCCATTTTTTTTTCAGATTAATTCCCCATCCCCTCCCCCGTTAGCCAACCAAAAATGTTAGTTAAGTGCTTAATTGGGGACATTTTACATTTCTTTTTGCGGACGTGCGTTGTAGGGCAGTGGATATCAACTCGGAACGACAAATCGGGTACCCGACTTCGAATGCCAGTCGAACTATTTGCATTCACTTACGCACAAATACCCCTGAGAAAGGTATTAATTCGTCTCTCCCCTCCAGTTATGGGTTAAATAATAGACTTGGCAACCAGTCTATCGCAAAAAGTAATGGCAACCTACTGCGGGATAATCTTCTGCCCAGTCAGTCATGTTTCATTCAAAACATGATTGCACAAGTGTGTATCACGTTTGGCTGAACATAATAGTTAGAAACAAATCTTCTACTGGGCATAAAGTGGGGGATCGGTTTTCTATTGTTATGAAGTAATAAATTAATCCCCCACTAATTATTACTTATTAATATAATGATATAATCCATCTCTTCTCACTCCAGCTATGAGCTAAATGGCAGCATAGATTGGGTTCTATAGCCTTAGCAGCCAACCAGTCTACTGCAGAAAGTAATGGTAATCTACATGTCTGCTTCGAGACATGATCGCCCAAAGCGTGTATCAATGGTACTTAATTGACTGACTGAACATAATTAGTTGGAAACAAAGCTTCTACTGGGCATATAGTGGGGGATTGGTTTTCTGTTGTTATGAAGTAATAAATAAATTGATCACCCATTAATTAATACTTATTAATATAATGATATAATCTATCTCTTCTCACTCGAGCTATGAGCTAAATGGCAGGATATATTGTGTTCTATAGTCATGGCTGGCAACCAATCCACCACAGAAATTAATGGCCATCTACTGCGGGATAATCTTCTGCCCAGCCAGTCATGTCTCTTTCAAGACATGATCGCCCAAAGCGTGTATCACGTATGACACTTAACTGACTGACTTACATTTTTCGAGTGTGTTTGTTCGTACTTGTTGTGTTTGGATGAGTGTGTATTTTTGCGTATGCTTTGGGCAAATGAGTGGTCAATTCATCCACGGTCTACATAAATTCCGTCCAGTCAACTGATATTTCTGTTATAGATAAGGATTTTTAAAATTTTATTTTTCTTACTAAAGCCATTTCGCTTAGTTCCTTGCAAATAGCATTACGCATTGTATAAATATTCATCGGAGTTTTCAGTTTTAAAGTTGTTGATTTATTCCCAAGACTAATTGCACATATGGAACTAATTAGGATTTCACAGAGTCTTTGAGGTATAATGGTGTTTGTAGTAAGAATGGTAAGTAAGAATGTGATGTTTTGGTGCAAGTAATATCGTATAGCTTGCTTGGATCAGCAATTGTGGCTGGCTAAGATATTTTAAACAGATTAAGATCAGCCTTCCCGGTTTTGGCCTTGTGCCTCACTTTCAGTAATTAAATAAAAGTAAATATGAATCTCAATTCATCATCTGACGTTTGGGTTGTACATGAAAATCCGAGTAATGTTGCCGATGAGGAATATATATATATATATATATATATATATATATATATATATAAAATATATTTCGAGGTTCAAAACTGTTGAATGATCATTTCAACATGAAATCCCTAAGAGAGATTTCACATCTCATCGGCAACTACCACATTTCAAAATGAAATAAAAAAAATAAATAAAAAAAATTGTAGTCTAAGAATTCACCGGCGGAAGTAAAATATTTACCTCACAAAAAAAAAAAAAAATCGGTTAACAATCAATGTCTATTTTTAGATTCTGGACAATTTTACTTTTAGATAGAGTTGTAAGTGAAAAAATTTGAAAATTTGGCTTTGTCTAGCTTTACAAAGGGAAAGGGGTTAACGGGTGGAATAGGAAGTGGTGTTTGATTGAGGAGTCTTTGGGATTTACCTTACTTACTTTTCCTTTTGGATTAAAGTTATTTTAAAATATATATATATATATATATCCCCTTTCTTCACTCTAGATTTTCTCACCTTTTCCTCTTTATTTTCCTCATCACTTTCTACTCCTTCTGTATCTTTCCTTTCCATCTTTTTTTTATTTGTATATATAGAAGTACAATTCTTTTTCTTTTTTAATGCCAAAAGATTTCAGCTCAAACTCCGTGTAACCGATGTCAAAATCTGTCTGCAATTCATTTCCGGCTAAAATTTAAATTTTCTCAATCTTAGCTGTTTCCATTAGCTCTTCCCACTCCTATATTTTCACTCTTACTTTCCTCTTCAATTTCTATTTCTTCTGTATTTTCCCCTTTCCTCTTTCTTTTTTTTTCTTTCTTGATTTCTCAACTTATTTTCTGATCTTTTCTTCCCACTTTCTTCCCCCACATTTTTAATATTTTTGACCTCGTACAAAAAATTAAAATTAAAAATGTGTGTGTGTGTGTGTGTGTGTGGTATATATATATATATATATATATATATATATATAAACATGCGGTGTGGATATAAAAGAATCCAATGGATTATCCTGTACATAAAGTAGTAGGATAACTCGCTAGGAGAGCTCTAAGTATATATAAAAGCACTTACCCTTTTTCTTTTAAAGCTCTCTCTCTCTCTCCCTCCCCCTTTTTTTACTTTCAAAATCGACGTGTCAGCAATCTGACAGACTTAGGTAGAGAATCTTTGATTTGACACCCGTTCTTACGCGTGCTCTTTGATCGTATGTTGCGTGTGTATATATGTTTATACATGTATGTGTGTGTGCATTCGCCTAACTGATGTAATAATGATTTTTTTTCTTTTAAGGGAGTGGTCCTTATATTTATTTCTGTTTTTGTGTTTTTTGGGGGGGAGTCTATTTGTGTATTTCATTCGTGTAAAATCTTCTATACATAAAAGGCGGGATCTGATGATGGTTCGCCTGAAATAGGCCCACACTTCCGTTTAGCCATAGAATAACGTGTCTGTCTTAATTTTCACACACACACACACACACACACACACACACACACACACACACACACACACACACACACACACACACACACACATATATATATATATAAATTAAAAAAGGATTAATTCAAGGATGTTGAATGACCATTTCGATATGAAAATCCCCACGGGGGATAACAAATCACCTCAGCAACAGAAAAATCCTTTCAGTTATATTTGCTCTGTAATATTTTATTACATGGAGCTCTCTTTCTGTATCATTTTTTAATATTAAAATAAAATTTTTAATATTAATTAGGATCCGGTTTTTGGAATTTACCTTCCTGCTTTTTCCGCTTGAATTAAAGTATCTGAATTAATATATATATATATCAATATAAAATCTCAGTATGTCAACTTTTGAATCAAGCTTCATGCTCATGGTCATTATTTTAAAAATGTTACAACCAACACATACCAAGCACACATACGTTTGCTTAAATATATAAATGCCTACATACAAACATGCTTACATACATATAGCCTCCGACTTACAAACGCACACACATACACAGACTCAAACAAACACATACACAATGATTAATACATGAACAAATGCTGAATCCATTTGTCAATTCTCATTAATTCGGACACACACACACACACACACACACACACACGCACACACACACATATATATATATATATATATATATATATATATATGCTATTTTTAAACCTGTTATTTCGCTACCTAATTTCTAATTTTTCTTTAGAAATTATGATATTCTCAAGATGAACTGTTAAATGAAAGAACAGAAATTATGAGGAAATGCATCCAGACTAAGAAATATTTCTTAGGTTCATACAACCATTGATAAAAACGCCATAATCTGTTTTAATTTAAAAATAGCGCGTTCATAAATTCCCTGCAACGTGAACGTTCAAATAAAACAACGTTACAAGAGCGTTCTTAAAAAGAAAAACGGTAAAAGGTAAAATCAGTTATTAAAAATCGCCTGAAGACACCACTCATGATAGAAACTAAGGAAGCAAAATAACTCGTTTAAAAATGGATAATATTCAAAAGTTCTACAATATAATTGTATCGAACACTTTTAATACAAATGTGTACTGGTCTAACACTATTATGGCCAAAAACTAAGTATTAATCAATCAATCAATCAATTAATGAATCAATATATATATATATATATATATATATATATATATATATATATATATATATATTTTAATTCAGATACTTCAATCCAAGGGAAAAAAGCAGGAAGGTAAATTCCAAAAAACCCGATCCTAATTAATATTAAAAATTTATTTTAATATTAAAAAATGATACAGGAAGAAAATATTACAGAGCAAACGTCGATTTAACACGGCTGTCTGTTAATTTTTAGTTACATTCTCCCCTTTTTTTTGCGAACCCAGACGATGTCAATTTTTTTTCTTCTCTTATTTATTTGATTTTATTCTATCTTTTTTTTTCTTTTTCTTTTTCTTTTTCTTTCCATTTATTTTTATTTTTATTGTATTTTATTATTTATTTTTTAATTTCTTTGCAATCTATTTAAAAAGGAAAAGTAGACTAATTTTTCTCCAGTTTCTGAAAGGTGTTTTTTTTTTCTGTTGCTGAGGTGATGTGTCGTTCCCCGTGGGGATCTTCATATCGAAATGGCCATTCAACATCTTTGAATTAATCCTTTTTTAGTATATATATATATATATATATATATATATATATATATATATATATATATATATATATAAGAAAGTACTAACCTAGAGAGCCAACGAACCTACCAAGGTTTCACCAAACTGGATCTTCAGGGAAAGTTGGCTTGGTAGGTTCGTTGGCTCTCTAGGTTAGCTACTTACTTTGTTTGGATTTAATGTAAATGGCCTCCAATATCTGAAGGTTCAGTTTACTGCGTGTATGAGTGAAGATTATTGTATTGTTGACTTAGAAGCAACTTAATAAAAATGATACAAATGTTAACAGAATTTTTGCCCTTATTTTCATCTGAAATTAAAGCCAAAATAGGTTTAGAACGGCTTATGACTAAACATAATAAAAATTCATTGTCGCTTATATTTAACAGTATATCTTTAAAGATTATCTGATGCCTCGATACACTATATATATATATATATATATATATATATATATAATATATATATATATATATATATATATATAAGTAAGTAGCTAACCTAGAGAGCAAACGAACCTACCAAGGTTTCACTTGGTAGGTTCGCTGGCCCTCTAGGTTAGCTACTTATTTTGTTTTCTCTACTTGTGTATTGAGCGCTTTACGTGTTAGGTTACTCGTCTCGGGTTTTTTGTTTTTCTTTCGACTTGTACTTTGACTAATGTTCAAGTGGTAAGTTCGTTTCTTTTTCGTGTTTCCATTTTTCCCCTCCGCGTTTATAATCGTTGGCATTTCGAGATGTGTGCAAAGACAAATTTACAATTATATATATATATATATATATATATATATATGTGTGTGTGTGTGTGTGTGTGTGTGTGTGTGTGTATAAATATATATTATATGTGGTGTATATATATTATATTAGTAGTTTTTTATTACATATATATATATATGTTAGTGTGTGTGTGTGTGTAAAATATATATAATTTTTTAAAATGTATGTGTTTGTTTAAATATATAAGTCTGGTAATATGGTAATTTGTTAAATATATAAAATTCTTGAAATTGTTCTTAAATTTTATAATATATTGTTCTTAAATTAATAATTCGATTCGGCGTTATATGACCCAAGATGGGTTCATGATGCTTACATACATATAGCATTCAACATACAAACGCAGCACACACACACACACACACACACACACACACACACACACACACACACACACACACACACACACACACACACACAATGATTAATAATTGCACAAAGGCCGAATCCATTTCTCAAAAACAGAGAAAGTATTATTTTAAAAGTTGGTATGCAAATAATACAAGACATATGTTTTCAGTTGACATCTCAGCCCAATTGTTAGAAACTAGGACTTCTAAATGAAAGGTTCGAAGTTAAATTATACAATACTGTGCAAAAGTATTAGGAGAAGAACTATTTTATCTTTCATGAGGCATCAAAATAAATTTTAAAATCACCCATGTCCTAACACTTTTGCACACTACCGGTAGTGTGCAAAAGTATTAGGACAGGGATGATTTTCCTAAAAACCTCACTGAAATTCAAATACATGGTGAAAAGGAAAGTAAATTAATAATAAATATTGATTATTTAAAACTAAGTATAAAATAAATTTATTAAAAAGAAGTTATATCTAATTCTTCCTATTTTCTATTAAACAAGTTATTTTGAAACTACTCTATTGAACATCTATGGGATATTTTGGATAAAAAAATTGATAAATCTAATGTTACTTCGCAAGACACACTTTGGGAGCAAATACAAGCTGCTTGGTAGGAGATACCATTGGATACATTGAAGAAGCTTGTGATGTCAATGCCTGACAGAATGAAGGCTGTGAACAAAGCAAAAGGCTATTATACTAAATATTAAATTTATTTTGTAACAAGTATTTTTTCTTGTTAAAACATTTGTTGAGTAAATCAAATCAAATTACTTTAATTGTTTATTTTCCCTCAATATGCGTAATAAAAGATAAAATAGTTATTTTCCTAATATTTTTGCGCAGTACTTATATATATATATATATATATATATATATATATACAAGGTGCGATTGGTAAATTGTCGCAATTATTTTATTATTTCAAAGCAAAAGGCTATTATACTAAATATTAAATTTATTTTGTAACAAGTATTATTTTCTTGTAAAAGCATTTGTTGAGTAAATCAAATAAAATTACTTTAATTAAATTGTTTATTTTCTGTCAATATGCCTCATATGCTTGGTTATTATTGATAATATTGCAGACACAACCTTTCGGCCAAGTATCGTCTGGTCATCATCACATCTCCATTGCGTGATTGATATTGTTATATTATACAGAAAATGGAGAACACGTACATATTAAAAAATAAACTTATATTTTTAGTCTTCGACGGTCACGCTTGTAGGGAAAAGTGGGGGCAGCTACAGGGAGATTGCGCACAGGAAGGTGCTGTCGGGAGTCAGAAGCCAGCGGGAGTCTTTACTTCTTCAGCCAGAATTCTAGAATTTTTGTAGTCTTAAAACTCACACGTGACCCACATAGCCACACCTATTCACCCACGCAATATTTGTTTCCTATTAGTCACGGCTTACACCCACACACTGCTTTTTCGTTTATCTTTTTTTTGGACTTTGTCTACAGCCGGATGTACCTGTCAATTACTTCCGCCGGTCTATAGCCGTTTAAAGTAATATTTACAATTTTTGCTTTTCTGGTTGCCATTTTGTTGACTACGGCCAGATGTATCTGTTAATCAAATCCACCTAGCCCATCGCCGCCCAAGATAATATACTACAATATCGTATATTCATTGAATACTGCAAACTCGATGATAAAATATATTATAATTGTTGTAAGGCGTTACCCACTTAAATATGGACTCTTCCTACCAGTATATCAACTGAGAGTTAACCACTCTCGTGGTTTCAGTTCAGCTCTGCACCGTCTGTCTGTCTGTCAGTCACTAGTAAGCCAAGCTTATATTTACTCTTTTTTTGTATCTATTTTTGACTTATTATATGTTGTTAACCTTACCACCGTGTTTCGAGTTATCATTTCATGGCCCCATTACCGGTCCACATCAATAATATATCAAAAAGTATGTTCATGTCTATCGGTTCATATATCCCATTCTATCTATCTATCTCAATCCCTTTATCTATCTATCTCAATCGCTTCTTTATCTATCTATCTATCTATCTATCTATCTATCTATCTATCTATCTATCTATCTATCTATCTAAATCGCTTCTTTATCTATCTATCTATCTATCTATCTATCTATCTATCTATCTATCCCAATCGCCTCTTTATCTATCTATCTATCTATCTATCTATCTATCTATCTATCTATCTATCTATCTATCTCAATCGCTTCTTTATCTATCTATCTATCTATCTATCTATCTATCTATCTATCTATCTATCTATCTATCTATCTCAATCGCTTCTTTATCTATCTATCTATCTATCTATCTCAATCGCTTCTTTATCTATCTATCTATCTATCTATCTATCTATCTATCTATCTATCTATCTATCTATCTATCTATCTCAATCGCTTCTTTATCTATCTATCTATCTATCTATCTATCTATCTATCTATCTATCTATCTATCTATCTATCTCAATCGCTTCTTTATCTATCTATCTAGCTATCTATCTATCTATCTATCTATCTATCTATCTATCTATCTATCTATCTCAATCGCTTCTTTATCTATCTATCTATCTATCTATCTATCTCAATCGCTTCTTTATCTATCTATCTATCTATCTATCTCAATCGCTTCTTTATCTATCTATCTATCTATCTATCTATCTATCTATCTATCTCAATCGCCTCTTTATCTATCTATCTAGCTATCTATCTATCTATCTATCTATCTATCTATCTATCTATCTATCTATCTTAATCGCCTCTTTATCTATCTATCTATCTATCTATCTATCTATCTATCTATCTATCTCAATCGTTTCATTTATCTATCTATCTATCTATCTATCTATCTATCTATCTCAATCGCTTCTTTATCTATCTATCTATCTATCTATCTATCTATCTATCTCAATCGCTTCTTTATCTATCTATCTATCTATCTATCTATCTATCTATCTATCTATCTATCTATCTATCTATCTTGTTTTATCCCTTTATTTACATTACCAACATAAGAAAACCTATCAAATTTATTTTTTCCGTTTTTCCTTGCAATCAAATGTGAATGGTTCATTATTTTTCTGGGGTAATGGCAGGTTGCAACAGACTGGTGACTATTAGAACACACTAATGGAATTATAAAATGGCCTTGGTTATTCCAGAATAATGTTAATGAAGGAAGAACCTGAAAATATATGTTTGCTGAGAAAGCGAAATAATATTAAGTAGATAGTGTATAGAGTTGTCAAATTCGCTGAAAAATATATAAAATATACAAAAGAGAAAATATGTGCGTTCTGTCATAATAGTCAGTCAGTTAAGTGCCATACGTGAAAGAGACATGACTGACTGGGCCGAAGATTATCCTGCAGTAGGTTGCCATTACTTTCTGCGGTAGACTGGTTGCCGACCAAGGCTATAGAACCCAATCTGTCCTGTTATTTGACTCATAGCTCGATGGGGAAGAGATGTATTTTATTAAGTAGTAATAAATGGGGGATCAGTTTATTACTTCATAAAAATATAAAACTGATCCCCCACTTTATGACCAGTAGAAAACTTAATCATTATTCCAACTATTATATTCAGTCAATCAGTTAAGTGTCATACGTGATACACACTTTGGGTGATCACTGACTGGGCAGAATATTATCCCGCAGTAGGTTGCCATTGCTTTTTGCGGGAGATTGGTTGCTTGCCAAGGCTATAGAACCCAATCTGCCCTGCTATTTAACCCATAGCTAGAGGGAAGAGACGGATTAATACCTTTCCCAGCGGTATTTGTGCGTAAGTGAATGCAATGGATTCAGCTGGAATTCGAACTCGGCTCATCCGATTTCTCATTCTGTTTGTGCGTAAGTGAATGCAATGGATTCAGCTGGAATTCGAACGCGGCTCATCCGATTTCTCATTCTGAGCCGATATCCACTGCACCACAACACACATCCTCAGTATTAATAACAAGATCAAAAACTTGAACAAAACGTCTTTTTTCATTTAATTTTTACGTGTAACAGACGATCATTTCAGCCAGCCATTTTTTGCTAAGGTTTGTGTTTTCGAATCATAAACGAGAATAAAGATAGAATAATCTCTCATCGAAATATTTAAATTAATTTCCTAAAAAAAAGGTTGTTTGGTCTGTTTTTATGGCATATCAACCTCGGCGGGCTATTTATTGCCAACTAAATTATTTATTTATTTATTGCTGCTAATACCTTTTTCTTTCAACAATTTATTGTTGTTTTTATATAAGTTTTGTGTCTAGTAATACTTTATTTTTCGAGTATCAAGATTCATTGGGATTTGTTTTTTAAGGGCAGAGTCCCCAAGTCCTAGCCTGTTATTTAACCCATAACTGGAGGGAAAGGACGAATTAATACCTTTCCCAAGGGTACCAGTGCTGGAGTGAATGCAGGGTATTCAACTGAAATTTGAACTCGGCTCACCGATTTCTCTTTCCGAGCCGATATCCATTGCACCACAACGCATATCCGTCACTAAACGCGCCTGGTATTCCCAACCGGTCACCCATCTATGTACTGAATAGGCTCGACGTTGCTTAACTTCGGTGATCAAGCGAGAACCGGTGTATTCAACGTGATATGGCTGTAAGCCTGAACAGGAAGTCTTTTATCATTTAATTTTTACATGTAACAGGCGATAATTTTAGCCAGCCATTTTTTGCTAACGTTAGTGCTTTCGAATAATAAATGAGAATAAAGACAGAATAATCTCTCGTCGAAATATTTAAAATAAGTCTCTGAAAAAAAAAAGAGATTTTGTGGAAATAAGAGGATAAATTTGTTGTAAAACTTAATGGGTAATTTATTATGACGTCATTACAAGTTATGAACATTTTTTTTATTGGGTGTGCTCACGAAAGATGCGGTTCTGTAGTTACTAAGAATTGTGTGTCTTTTTTTACCCTTGACTGAACAATGATTAGTCATTCATTATACACATGTACCAAATTATTTCCAAGTATACACAAGTGTTTTGTAAGCTACTCGTTGACAAAAAAAAAAAAAAAAAAAAAACTGTACGCGGATATGAATAAATCATAAGCTACACCAGTATTAAGCTTAAATCATTAAAAAGTAAACTTTTTTATATACACATGTCAATATTATTGGTCCTCACCTGGCATCTCGTCTTCAGTCACTTTCCAATCGCTGTAAAGTTGCTTCATTATGTCTTTTCTATGAATACTTTCATGGTAATTGTGTAGATGAGCTCTTCGATACAGTACCTGTACCTGTTTCGGCATTCACTCTGGTCGGGTTTAGCCGACTTCCTCCCAAGCAATGGAGAAAGATTCGTTGGGATTTGTTTAATAGCAGGGTCGCAAGTCTTACCCTGTATAGACCTCAGGCATTTTCTAAAATTATCCCGGAACAGATTGCCAATACCTGCTGCGGTAAACTGGTTGCTAGCCAAGGCTACAGAACCAATTCAGTCCTGTTATTTAACCCATAACTGGAGGGAATGGACTGATTAATACCTTTCCCAAAAGTATTACCGCGTAAGTAAATGCAGAGCATTCAACTAGAATTTCCTCGATTTCTCTTTCCGAGCCGATATCCACTGTACCACAAGACACATCCGTCAAGAAACGCTTGGTATCCCCAAACGGTCACCCATACTGACCAGTTTCATCTTCGGTGATCATACGAAAACTGGTGTATTCAATGTGATATGACTGTTGACTCCGATACGGTAACGAGACTTTATGAATTTAAGCGCAGAAGTAGTTAAAAAATGTGGAAAGAAAAGACTACAAATAAACTACAAGAAAGCTGAATGCTTGGTAATCAGTAAAAAGAGGAGTCCAAAACACCAACAACAAATTCGTGATACGAAAATCAAACAGTTGCAGAAATTTGAATACCTTGAAAGTGTTCTAACAGAGGACGGAATGTGGAATACGGAGATCCTAAGGCGAATTGGCATGGCCAAAAGTGCATTCCCGAAGCTAAGTAGAGTATTAAGAAACAAGAAAATTTCGCTGGAAACGAAGAAGATAGTAGAAGATGTCTGTTCTTCAATATGGCAACGAATGTTAGCCAATTTCATCAAAGTTGAAGGAAAGATTTGAAGCAACCGAAATGTGGTTCTACAGAAGAATGTTGATGATACCATGGACAGAATATGGTAGCAACGACGAGGTTTTGCGGAAGATGGACACTAAAAGGAAACTGAAAAGACAGCTGAAATTTTTGGAACTTGTCACGAGGAAAGAAGGTTTGGAGTGTCTAATTCTGAAGAGACGGACAGATTGAAGGAAAGAAAAGGAAAAGTAACGAATGACATACTTAATGGACTTGAGCAGATGGATGACTGGATCAGGGACTGAATGGAATAACAGGAGGAGGGCTATTAAGAGCAACAAGGGATAGGCAGAAATAGAGGGCTATGATCGCCTAATTTCTGAAGGAACAGGGTACGCAGAAGAAGATTAGATTAGCAATAAGGTCTCGTCAATTTACATTTGAATTGTATAGATGTGACAGTAAGTTTTATGCTAACACTTTCATTTCTCGTGTTTCTAGCTTGTGAAAATCTCTTCTGGCTTTAGGTTTTTCAGTCAACCTTGATCTTTAAAATTTTATGAAGTGTCAATCGTTATCCACTGTCTTCTTGATTTCTGTTCTATTGTTCCCACTCCTCAGTAATATTTCTGTTTTTTAATTCTTTCACGGCCACTAACGCGCTATGATTTATTTTCTTTACTGCCTCACATTGGTCATTTTATATATATATATATATATAAATAATACAAACCTATCAGGGAATTTAAAATGTGGGAAGCCTCGCTGTTTAATTTGTAAACATTTAATAACAGACAAAACATTCTCTGTACCCAACACCAAAATAAAATTACACCCACCAAACCTTACTTGTGACAGCAAAAACATCATATACTTTATCTTCTGCTCAATTTGCCCCAACAGTGGATATATCGGCGAATCCGGTAATAGCTTTAGATTTCGCTTCAATAATCACAAACTAAATATACGACAAAAAAATGTATACTCCGGGTCAGGGTGGACCTGGGAACAACAGCAATTAAAAGGTGGTTCCATGCTCCTCACAACCTCCCAATCAGAGGCTATGCTGCTGGATGCAGTTTCAGATGCTAACGCATCTATTCGGACGTACTCTAAGCAAACTTGAATTTCAGTCTATGTCATTTCGCTGAAGTGTAAACAACTTTGTTTTTCATAGCGTTAAACAAACCTTTCGCGAAGGTATTTGCGCATAACTGAGCAAAACGAATCAAGATGACACCTTAACACGATTCTCCGATTAGCAGTTCCAAATCAATTTCTATTACACGAACCGCACTTTCAATCTAACAGGACATGTTATCCCCAAACGGTCACCCATCTATCTACTGACAAGTTGCTTAATTACGGTGAACGTACGGTTCTAATGTGATGTCACCGTAAGTCAGTCAGTTAAGTGCCATACGTGATACACGCTTTGGACGATCATGTCTCGAATGCGACATGACTGACTGGGCAGAGGATTATCCCTCAGTAGGTTACCATTGATTTCTGCGGTTGACTTGTTGCCACTCAATCTGTCCTACTATTTAACCCATAACTGGAGGGAAGAGACGGATTAATACCTTTCCCAAGGGTATTTATGAGTCAGTGAATACAAGGAATTCAACTGGAATTCGAACTCAGCACCCCAATTTCTAGTTCCGAGTCGATTATAATTTAATTACAATTTTTAGTACCTGATTTATTTACCTGAATAATGTTTTTCAGTTCCTATTAATGTTAACTCAAAGTACAAATTTTGAAATGCCTGCATGTAAAATGCCTGCATGTAAAAGATTTCAAATAAAGATTTATATTTAATTTTTTTTTTTTTTTTTGGTATTTTCAAAATTGGGTATGATATACCCGTGGTTAGTAGTGGTGTAACTTTAATTGATGGTTAGTGTTCCAGGTTTAAGAACTTAATTGAATTCGAACAGAATTATGGCCATTATTAACCTTGTCATCCCAGTGATTCGATATAGTTTCAATATCTTTTTATCATTTCACCTCGAGCAAGGCGGAAACGCCACTGATGTGCAGGGGGTTACATAAATGTAAAAAGATTAATTAGAAAAGAGTGAGGAGTACAAACTAGTTAGAAAGGAACAATAGAAAGCAGGTGCGATGACAGATACATAGGTGGAGAGAAAGGGAAGGTTATACAAGGGTTGGGAGAGAGGAGGCGTAGTGTATGACTCTCAGGGAGAATCACTTGGTCCATGCTTATGGGAGTCAGACGGACGGATTTTAAAACGAGAAAGCTTCTTTCTATGTATAACATACATCGTCTAATGGCTGATGCAGACCGCTTATACATACTCCGTTAATTCAGCTAGTATTGTCATACAAGACAACAATTATTGAATTTGCTAACGTACATGAAAACAACAAAGGACTGAAAGATGCAATTAGTCAAACAACACGAAAACAGAAAGAAAAATATTCAATCATGACAGAAAGTTTTAAATAGAAACTAGGTCAACATTTAGTAGATCCTATAGAAACTTAAAACAGAATCCAAAAACTAACATTTGCAGCAAAAATTAGTTAAAGAAAGCCAATGATATAGCTTTTGAAATAGATCAAATGAAGAACAATATTGTCGATATAGAATATTGAAAAGACGAAACAACGCAGACAAGACAAACTTCTGTATGATCAGGATCCAGAATGGTGGTTACGATCATCTCGTTTAAAAGGCTGAAGCGGAAGGCTTATTCTTGCAGAACAAAGTCAAAGTATTTTCAGTAGGAACTTTCAGGCAAATATCACGCATAATAGTGCAGCTACAAAATGAAGATTCTATAACAAAAAGAGTATTTCATCTAAGAATGTTCTGTAATTGCGCCAAATGAATATAAAAACTCTCACGATAGAATTGGGCAATATTTACCCTGGACAGTATGCAATCACTTTGGAAAACATGTTAACAAACACTGGTATGAACATCACCTAGTACCAGTAACTGAAATAGTAAACATCACGATTCTATGGGATTTCATTATCTTTACAGATACTAAATATTTTACAGACAGAAAGATTAAAGAAAAAAAGCCAGACATAATTTTCAAAAAATAGGTCGGGACATAATTGTGAAAAAAACAAACAAACATGCCTACAAATTGATATGGCTTACCCAGCAAGACTGTAATATAACAAACAAGGAATTTAAAAAAACTATAGGAGTATAATGATCTGGAAATTGAAATAGAAAAAACGTGGAACTTGAAAACATGAATAGCAACAGTTATAGTTGGGAGCGCTTAGAATGATAAAAAAAGAAACAAAAAACGCACAGAAAAAATTCATGGGAATCTCAGCTTCAGAGATATATAAAATTTTTCTTGATAAGTACAGCCCATGCACTAAGGAGAACTTTGTCCATATAACAGTGATGTGATGGGAGTAAGCAAAACAATTCATAGAATGTTGGCATAACAACACATCACTACCTGCCTTAGGATTCCCGCACACTTGGTAGGTAGTGTGACCATAGCAGAAATCGAAATATGATGATGATGATGATGATAATCCTCTACATACCTAAAATAATTTTGATTAAAGTTGATATATATAATTATAAAGTTTATTTATATATTTTGCGTGATATAAGTGTTATTTTACACCGTCATAGACATTAGAATATAATTGCTTACCTGTGTATAAACACAATTTAACGCTTGTCTGATTGTTGACCTCATGATTTTGCAATTAATTCAGATATTCAGGAATGGGATAATATTCATTTTTATATCATGGCTGGTTATAAGTATAAAAGATTCCTCTCACTCACTCACCCCCACTCTCTCTCTCTCTCTCTCTCTCTCTCTCTCTCTATCTATCTATCTATCTATCTATCTGTAAGCTCGTTCATTATCTATCTATCTATCTATCTATCTATCTATCTATCTATCTCTATCTATCTGTAAGCCTGTTCATTATCTATCTATCTATCTATCTATCTATCTATCTATCTATCTGTAAGTTCCTGTTCATTATCTATCTATCTATCTATCTATCTATCTATCTATCTATCTATCTGTAAGCCTGTTCATTATCTATCTATCTATCTATCTATCTATCTATCTATCTATCTATCTATCTGTAAGCCTGTTCATTATCTATCTATCTATCTATCTATCTATCTATCTATCTATCTATCTATCTATCTGTAAGCCTGTTCATTATCTATCTATCTATCTATCTATCTATCTATCTATCTATCTATCTATCTATCTATCTATCTGTAAGCCTGTTCATTATCTATCTATCTATCTATCTATCTATCTATAGATCTATGAGTAGTGATACAGCGAAACAGGCTAGTATGTGGATGACGAATATATATATATATATATATATATATATATATATATATAGGGTATCCATAAAGTTCATGTGCACTTTAAAATATTGTAATTTTATTAATATTTGTGATAGAGCTAATTTGTAAAAAGAATTAGAAAGAAGTAAATCTATATTTTTTAAGGTTTTATTGAAATTTTATTTAAGTTTCCACATGTCCTCCATCAATAGCAATACTGTCGTGGTTTCTTGTTTAGAAAACCACACAATATAATAATAACACAAAAAAGACATGAGAGGAAAAAAGGTAAGTGGTTTCAACCAAAAACATACAACCTGTTACACGCTTAGTAGATTCAGGAATACTAGTTAGTGGAAGTTAAATATATACAAAGAAGTAAGTCCGGGTAATAAGTCTATATTCTTGATGACCAACGAGCGGCGGTTCAGCTGCTCTGACACACACCAACTCTAACAACAACTATATTTAGTTGTCCCTCCCAGTAAGGGCAACATGTGACACATGGTCAGTTTTGACTGGGCTTTCCGGGTTATATGGCCCGGCCAAAAAATGTCTGTCTGTTTTTGCCCAGTCGTGCTTCTACCCTTCGGCGGAACCACGACTGGGTTATTGCTCTCTGCTCGGAAGCAGAGAGCGCCCTCTACTCAAAGACAGAGAGCTGACAGTGTTATAGTTGAAGAATCTCAGCAACTCTAACAACTGTATTTACTAGCCTTCCCACGAAAGGCCGGATGTGACACATGGTCATTTTAATGTGGGTATTCCCGGCCATATAGCCGGGCCAAAAATATGTCTGTCTATTTTTGCCCAGTCGTGGTTCTACCCTTCGGCGGAACCACGACTGGGTTAGTGCTCTCTGCTCGGAAGCAGAGAGCTGACAGTGTTATAGTTGAAGAGTATCAGCAACTCTAACAACGACCCGTTCTGTATAGGAAGGATTATTTGTATACCGTGGAAGAGTCCATAGAGTGTGGAAAAAGAGGTGACTCTCCAACAAATACATAGGGTAATACGATTTTGCAGTTCACGGTAAACATTTGCCAACTGATTTACAGTAATGCCTGAAATCACATTAGTTATTTTAGCTTTCAAATCTTCTAATGAACTAAGTTCGGTTGCATTCACAACTGTTTTCAATATCTGGGATAGAGCATATGCATAGATAAAAATGGACTTTGAAATTGAAACAGTCGCTCCTCCCTGACCTATTTATTTTAAATTAAATTTTAGCGCATACTTGATCAAACGAATATATATATATATATATATATATATATATATATATAATAATGGTTTCTCCCGTCGCGTTCAACGTATGAGAGTCCAACCTTTTTCCAGCAAGACAACCACACAGAGATTTGTTTATAGTGGTGAAGGCATTGTGTAGTACCATCCACACTTCTTGGAACTGCTGATAACAAACAATTGGTGCAGATGACTGCCACAGATCGCACGAACAGCAGACCTCAATTATTTAACCCATAATTGGAGGGAACGAACGGATTAATACCTTTCCAAAGGGTACCAGTGCGCAAGTAAATGCAGCGTGCTCGACTGAAATTGGAACTCGGCTCACCGATTTCCCCCTCCAAGCCGGCATCCACCGCACCCCAACGCACATCCGTGAATGCTAACAGCACCTGGTATTCCCAAGTGGTCACCCACCTAAGTACTGACCAGGCTCAACGTTGCTTAACTTCGGTGATCGAGCGGGAACCGGTGTATCCAACGTGACATGACCGTATATATATATATACAGGATGTCCATAAAGTTCGTGTGTACTTTAAACAATATGTAATACTTACCGACCTACACTTTTTCGTAGGTCGGTATGTATGTATAAGCATAAACAAAGTCACATCTGTAAGTATATGTGGGAATGTAAGCATATGTATATATGGATAATGGTTAATATAAATGGGTGGGTTAGTTTACGGGGTCACACAAACAAACGTATCCATGGAGTTAGAAGTTTCTTCAGAGGTCAATCTCTTCGCTATGGTCTGAACACTTCCTGCCGATCTGACGCCAATGCCTCTGTCCTGACTCTCTTTTCCTTTATCTCTTTTCTTTCTTCTTATTTTTATTTTTATTTTATATTTTTTTTATCCTTCTCTTCAGTAAAAGAAAATGCTTATTCCGGCAATTTTTTTTTTACCAATTGGAAGGAATATTGTGTGGTCTGATGAAATGAGCTAATTAAGCTCATTGAAATGAATTATAATTGATAACCAATTTAAATGACGTGTTGAGTCTTCCTTTATAAATATCATATTGCTCTGGATAACATCCATTGAGCTCCCTATATAGATATAAAACTTGATATTTTATATTAAGTTAATCTTGTTAGATTATCCTCACCGTTTACGGACTGGACATCTATATATATATATATATATATATATATACTGATCGTTGCTGATGAAGCGAGAGATTTCTGGCTTAAATAGCTATTCAACGAAATGTAATTTTTGGAATTTATTGATATAATACACATATTTTGCTCTGTAAAATGACAATACTAATTACATCGAGGTCTTCACCTGGATCATTTTTAATGTTGATAAAATTAATATTAATAGGATCTATTTTTGGGGATTTTACCTATATACACTTTCTGTTTTGTATATATATATATATATATATATATGAGAAATAATTTAGAAATTATATATATACGAAAAGAGACAGAGAAAGGATATAGGTTTGTTGAATCTTAGTTTATGATTTCTGCCTGGGAAATTTGCCATATATACTTCACACCGAGTCCTGTAACTCCTTTAGCAGGTCATATATATCTCCTCGGGTTAACTTTTGCAACAGACCTCAAGTGGAACGACTATATAGAATTCATAATTAAATACGCTGCTAAGAAGGTCGTTCTCTGTGCAGGCCAGGAAGATTTTTTTCCGTCTGAAACAATCCTGCACACATATAAATCTACCATCTGCCCGTACATTGAATACTGCTGCCATATCTGGTCGGGTGCCCCTGCTATCCACCTAGGGGTCCTTGACAAAATCCAACGGAGAATCTGTAATGTGATCGATCCCGACTTGGCAGCTCGGATACAGTCACATTCTCACCAGCGCAATGTGGCTTCCCTGTGTCTCTTCTACAAATACTTTTACGGCTTCATCTCAGATGAACTTAGCTCACTGGTACCCACTATATATGAGCTTACTCGAGCCACAGGATTAGCAACTAGCTAAAACTGATAAATTTTAAACGCAAATTCTACTCCAGCAGCTTCTTTCTCGCACTTCTCGCCTGTGGAATTCCCTTCCGTTTACTTGCTTTCTCGACAGTTACAATCTTCAGGAATTTAAATGTAAAGTCAATAGTCATCTCCTATCTTACTAACTTGCATCCTCTCCTTCAAGCTCTTGCACTTTATTGAGTTTCTTTAAAAGGTCTTCTGTTTTATAAACAAATCAATGAAGAAAATTAATAAAGGGAAACATGTTAGATTACAGACACTTTTTTACCTGTTCTTTACTTATTCTATCATATATATATATATATATATATATATGTGTGTGTGTGTGTGTGTGTGAGAGAGAGAGAGAGAGAGAGAGAGAGAGAGAGAGAGAGAGAATGTTACATTGGGGAAATAGCCATTTCTACAGATTCTAAGAACGCGCGTTATCAACCCCAACCGAACGTAAAATCAGATCGCCTTAGAATTTTTTCATTTAACGGCTATGGCTATTCACCAAATGTCAAATATTGAATTTACATATGAAATCAAAAAATATTTGCTCTGTAAATTAAATTTACATCAAACACTTTATTGGATCATTTTTACTATGTAAGCTAATATTACTAGGATCCATTGGGATTATTTACCAAACTCTGTACTGGATTTATCATCGCTGCTATATATATATATATATATATATATATATATATATATATATATATGCAAAATAATGGCCGTGTCAAATGCATTAGAATGAGAGACGACTTTTAAAAATAAGTATGAGAGAATCATGGGTGGTTAAATGTACGAATGTGTATATAAGTCGGTAAGACTTAGATAGATAGATAGATAGATAGATAGATAGATAGATAGATAGATAGATATGAACAGACTTAGATAGATAGATAGATATGAACAGACTTAGATAGATAGATAGATAGATAGATAGATAGATAGATAGATAGATAGATAGATGATATGAACAGACTTAGATAGATAGATAGATATGAACAGACTTAGATAGATAGATAGATAGATAGATAGATAGATAGATAGATAGATAATGATGAGGTGAGGATAGATAGATAGATAGATAGATAGATAGATAGATAGATAGATAGATAGATAGATAGATAGATAGATTGGACAATTCTGTCGATTACGACGTTTGGGGATCCCACAACAGCATTTAGTTTTTATGTTTATGTCGTCTGTGACACTTCAGTCTCCTCAGTGACCTGCATACAAGTCCACGTATTGTGCCAGGATTTTGGATGTCGGAACATAGCTCCAGGAATCTTAGCTGCCAAATTTTTACCGTTGTCTATAGTTTCTTAGCCGACGGATGCGACCTATTTCGAAATTTCTGCCCTCACTCTTGCGCAAATATCCCGAGTTATTTATACCCGGGGCAACTTGCTGTAAGTTAGTATGAGAACCATTGACAGCTGAGTAGTTACTATTTAGTTTGTCTTTATTTCTGAACAACAGTCATCCGACACTCTTTTGTCCATTGTCAACATACATACATGCATACATATATCTAAATCTAAACTTATTTAGAAATGTAACTTTGTCTGTGTGTGTGTGAGTGTGTGTGTCCGTAACCTATAGACTCCGAAACTGCTGAACCGATTTTCTTGAAAATTTACACAGTTGTATTATAAGCGTCTGCGAGTGTTCTTAGCTAGGTTTTGTGTCGAGGTACTCCCGATAAATATCGAAAATCGATAATCGAAAAAATCGGGTTATAGAAAGAGTGGTCCGATTTTAATCAAATTTGATACACTCATAGACAAAAACATAAAAAAAAATATTCAGAAGTTTCAAGGTTGCAGTTCTTACAATAGTGCAGAAAATCGATAATATATATATATATATATATATATATATATATATATATAAAGGCAAGGTGTTTGTGCGCGTGTCTGTTTAGCTGCCTGTGTGACTGAATTTTATTCAGCCCTTTTATTTTAGTTTTTCCTTCGGGTTTGGCTCTAAGTAGGTATAATTGTAGTTCTTAGTCTCAGCCATGATTCCATTTAATCAGAGGACTTATTTAGCCCTCAAAATTCAGTTTACGACAAAAAAAAACTTATTTGTTATTGATACCAGGAAATCAAAATTTGACTTACATCCATTCATTTTTCTTTCAATCTACGGTTTCGCTTTAACTGAAAACAACTATTGCTTTTTAGTCTTTCGTGCCAACGTCCAAAGCGTCTGAGCTCCAGGACCATGGATTAGTTTTAAAGCTTTCATTACATCCGAGCAAATCAAAATTTGACTTACATCCATTCATTTTTCTTTCAATCTACGGTTTTGCTTTGATTGAAAACAACTATTATTTTTTAGTCTTTCGTGCCAGCTTCCAGAGAGTCTGAGCTCCAGGACCCTTGTTTAGTTTTAAATCTGTCACCCGAGCAACGCCGGGCTATACTGGTAGTATAGTACAGAGGAAAAAAGAAACTGAAAACATCCTAGTAAACACTTTCCCAACAGTCAATTGTGAAGAAGAAAGTGGAATGATTTGGGTTCGTTTTTTGTTTGCTTGTTATTTTTTTTTTTTTCATATAATGAAGTAGGATAAACAGAAATCATCGAATGAAGAATGAATGCAGAAAAAATCGAAGCAAATCTCATCAACCCATTTATTAAAATATGCAACAGCTTTGGAGTCTGAATAACCTTTTATATTCCAACTGAACAACAATCCAAAACACAGGGCTAAAACAACTCAATCAGTTAGTTAAGGGCCATACGTGAAACACACTTGGGCGATCATGTCTCTGACTGGGCAGAAGATTATCCCGCAGTAGGTTGCCATTGCTTTCTGCGGTAGACTGGTTGCCCGCCAAGGTTATAGAACCCAATCTATCCTGTTATTTAACCCATAATTGGAAGGGAGAGACGGATTAATACCTTTCCCAAGGGTATTTGCGCGTAAGTGAATGCAATGAATTCAACTGAAATTCGAACTCGTCTCCCCGATTTCTGGTTCCGAGCCGATATCCACTGCACCACAACGCACATCCAAAACAACTCAATACTAGTTCAATTAAAATGGAATTGATGTTCTAGAATGGCCTAACCCAGGGATTTTCAAACTTTTTGACTTACTGACCCCTTTATATTTCCACTATAATCGCTTATGAAAATTATTCATATATTTTTACAAAAAATAGTTTATAGTTTTGCATTAACGTAGTAAAAACTGGTTTTAATCTTACTTTAGACATAAGTGTTCAAATAACATAAATTAATACTGCATTTTGATGCAAAATGCAACAAAATTAAATTTAAATTACTTTGAATTTCACGCGATGAGTTAATCCACGGATCCCCTATTTTATTCTTGCGGACCCCCTGTGTTCTGCGGACCAGAGTTTGAAAACCCCTGGCCTAACCAGTCACAGGATCTCAATCCAATAGATAATTTACGGAAAAAACTTAAAGTTGAGACTACACACAAAATCGGGATCGATTGCATTGCAGATCCACTTTTGGTTTTTGTCGAGAACCCCGGGATGAACATCAGGAGCACCCGATTAGATACGGTAACAATGTTCCCTGCACGGAATAAGGGTAGATTTGTAAATAATTAAAATTTTTAGAAACACATGATGAGGAAAGAAGGCTTGGAAAATTTTGATACTCAAGAGACATACTGACAGAAAGAAACACAAAGAAACACCTAATAAATGTGATTGTGCAAGGATGACAGAAAAGGTAGTTGGAAGGATAGTTAAAAGGCAAACCTTTCTAAGAGCTCTAAAAGATTAGAAGATGTAGAGAGCCATTAACGTCTACATTCTGAAGTAACACGACCCATTGAGGGAAAATATTTTGTCCTATAGAGAACTGGTGTTGCATTTTTGCACTAGAATAGAATACGTTAGTAGCTTAAAATCTAAACCCTCATGCTGAGCATAGACTCTATATAACAGTTGGTTGTTTTGTGGCAAATCAACAACTTGGCGGGTCATTTATTGCCAACTAAATTTTTATTTATTTATTGCTGGCAATACCTTTTTCTTTCAACAATTTATTGTTGTTTTATATAAGTTTTTACTTTTTTCTTTTCGAGTATCAAGATTCATAGGGATTTGTTTTTAAGGACAGGGTCTCCAAGTTCTACCCTGTTATTCAACCCATAACTGGAGGGAAGGGACGGATTAATACCTTTTCCAAGGGTATCAGTGCTTAAGTGAATGCAGGGTTTCAACTGGAATTCGAACTCTTGTCACTGATTTCTCTTTCCGAGCCGATATCCACTGCACCACAACGCACATCCGTCACTATACGCTTACTGCACCTGGTATTCCCAAGCGGTCACCCATCTAAGTACTGACCAGGCTCAACGTTGCTTAACTTCGGTGATCGAGCGAGAACCGGTGTATTCAACGTGATATGGCCGTAAGCCCTCTATACAACAGAATGGCCAGTAAAATCGACTGATCTACTAGTGATAACCACTTATCTGGCATATATATCTCTAAATAAAACGAAAAAGGGCTACAAATAAAATTTAAGAAAACTGAATGCATGGTCATCAGCAAAAGGTGCAACCAAAAATGCCAAATACAGGTTGGGGATACCAGAATCAAGCAAGTACAAAAATTTAAATAATTAGGAAGTGTTCTAACAGGAGATGGAAAGTGCGACACAGAGATCCGATGGCGAATTGGCATGGCAAATGACGCGTTCCAGAAGCTGAGTAAAGTACTAACACACGGGAAAATTTCACTAGAAACAAAGAAAAGAATGCTGGATTGCTATGTGATGTTAGTTCTTCAATGCGGCAGTGAATGCTGGACAATATC
The DNA here is from genome assembly GCA_037127315.1 of Ascarosepion bandense. Lineage (NCBI taxonomy): Eukaryota > Metazoa > Mollusca > Cephalopoda > Sepiida > Sepiidae > Ascarosepion > Ascarosepion bandense. The sequence continues at coordinate 314,429 of JBBBDQ010032675.1, read as the reverse complement.
ATCGAAAATGAGGACAAAACTTGAAGCAGCGGAAATGTGGTTCTACAGAAGGATGCTGCGGATATCGTAGACTGAGCATGCAAACAACGATGAGGTGTTGGAAAGAATGGAAACAAAAAGGAAATTAATACTGAGCACCAGGAAGAGACAATTGAAGTTCCTGGACATGCAAAAAGGAAGTAGAGCTTGGAGAACCTTATACTGACAGGCTAGACAGAAGGAGAGACAGAGGAAGGCAGCGGATAACATATTTGCAGAGTCTGATCATGTGGATGACGGAACGGGGGTTGCGAGGTGTAACAGAAGCAAACATACTAAGAGCTACAAGGGATAGGGAGATGTGGAGAACCATGATGGCTTACGTCCTGAAGAGAAAGGGTAGATAGAAGAAGAAACGCACTCCTAGGGATAAAGACGACGGGAGTGGTCGAATCTGAACTCAATCCAGGCAGACATTTTCTCTTCTATATGTATAAATACACAAAGCAGGCACTTACATCCAGTTCCTCATTGAAGCAACAATTCTCTAATTTGCCTAAGTGTTTCAACAACAGGATTAGGTTGCTTATTGCTCACAAGAAGAACTTTTGTTCATATAAGCCTGAAATTACTTCGTAAGCAAGAAGTAATGCAATTTATTTCTGACAAATATCACGATTCTCTTAAAACTACATTTTTCCTTGAAAAACGTGAATAATAATAATAATAACCCTTCTTATTATAACAAAGACCGTTATATATATATATATATATATATATATATATATATATATATATATATATATATATGAGCTATGATACAGCGAAACAGTTATGTCTGCGGATGACTATTTACGCTCTCACACCTGATTGAGCACTCTGGAAGAATGGTCAACTTTGAAAAACAGTAGTATCGTTCATTCAGCAATGAATTAGAACACTCTCAGCTATTGGGCCTGTATAATGATAATATACACGCAAAAAGGTCTGCCTCCCTTTACCGAGCGCCCATAGCTGATAGGTAGAATCACCGACCGACTGGCGCCAATTCGGTCGGTTTCAATCCTGGGTAAAATGCAATCGGATGTCTAACCGTACTGATGAGCTGTGATACAACGAAACAGATCTGTCTACGGATGACTATATATATATATATATATATATATATGGTATGAACTCGGAACGACAAATCGGGTAGCCGTGTTTGAATTCCAGTTGCATTCATTTGTATCGGACTATAATAATTTCGTTTCTACATTAAATTAATTTTTATTAACAGTATTACAACATTGTAAGAAGAAAAATAAAATGTTCATAGAGAAAATGCATGTAGTTAATTGCTCGAAGCGAAATGTAAGTATTAACATATACAGAAATTAGGAGTTCATGATCGATAATAATAAGTAGCTAACTATCCCGGGTCGTATATTGATAGTAGCAGAATGTAAAGTCTTATGTCCCTTTCCTCTTTTTTTTTTCTGGTAGGTTGGCGACTGGGTGAGAAAGAAGATGAAACAAATAAAGAAATTGTACTTATCAGTCGTTGATGTTGTTTTCTTTTGCGGCGTGGAGTGAAAACGAAGACAGGAAAATTGGAAGAAGAGGTAGAATCACTGCATGTCGGCGAGACTTGAAATTTCTTCCTTACATCGTGACGAGATGCTATCAGATAACCCTCCCATTCTGACTCTTTTGACCGGTCACGGAACATGGTTAACTTGTGGATTATCGTCATGTGACCGGCTCCAGACGGTATTTTCATCATTTAGGTGTGAAAAAATTGATTGGCGTCATTGATCATTTTTCTATTTCCTATACAATAAGGATCCAGAATTTTGTTTTTCACACTGACTTTTCAAATTTGCCTTGGTCTGGGTTTTTTTTCAAAATGCTTTTAGTCGTTTGGATACGATTTTGCGGGTGGGCAATATTACTTTGTTTTTTAGTTAACTGTTGGATGATATGATGTGCGTCTTGGCGCAGTGGATATCAGCTCTGAACGACAAATCGGGGAGCCGAGTTCGAATTCCAGTTGAATTCCTTGCATTCACTTACGCAGAAATACCCTTGGGAAACGTAATAATCCGTCACTTCCCTCCAGTTATGGATTAAATAATAGGACAGTTTGGGTTCTATAGCCTTGGCCTGCAGCCAGTCCTCCGAAGAATGCAATGGCTATCTACTGCAGGATAATCTTCTGCATATTTAGTCATGTCTTTTTGGAGACATAATCGCCTAGAGCGTGTATCACTTATGGCACTTAACTGACTGATCATACACATGAAATCAAAAACAGAATAGTGCTTTATTCATGAGATATTGGCAGAGCGTAAAGGTCGTGCGAACTAAGACAACGAGAGACAATGACAACGTAACTCTTTTAATATTTTTCAACATTTAGAGAAGAGAGTATTAAAAAAAAACACAACGATACTGTTAAACAAGTTTCAACAATATTTCGAGAGTATGTCTATCGTCTTCAGGTTATGTTTAAAATTTGCCCAATGAAAAAATTAAAATGAAGATTTATTGGTCACATATATGATGTCAGACACACCAATTTGTCATCAACGGAGCTTGCAGAATATTTTATTAAAAACGACTGTATTTTCGATGAACAACTTAATAGGCATATTTTAAAATATATACATATAATATCCAGCGACATTTCGACAATTAAACGGTATTGGGATAATTTTGTATTCAATTTAGGATGTGTTTTCCGGTCTTCTCTCTTCCAATCTTTTCACTCCTATTCTTTTTTTTTTAAATTGGAGTAGATAGACTAAACTATTGCCCGGTTCACACTCCACCCACGTCTGTTGAACAGATTAAGAAGCTCATCCCTTGTTCCCTGTTTAGAATGTGGTTTCCGGTTTTCTCTTTTCCAATCTTTTCACTATTACGTAGCCCTCTGCACATCAGTGGCATTACCGCCTTGCTCGAGGTGATATGATTTAAAAAAATGTGTTTTTTTAAGCCTTATGATAGTGTATCGTAATGTGAACAAATAATGCTACGGAAAGTTCCAGATATTAACAAAATGGATTAACAATCGACATATATATATATATATATATATATATATATATATATATATATATAATCGTATCACCCCGAGCAAGGCGGTAACGCCACTGATGTGCAGGGGGCTACGTAATAGTGAAAAGATTGGAAAAGAGAAAGCCGGAAACCACATCCTAAACAGGGAAAAAGGGATGAGCCTCTTAACCTGTTCAATAGACGTGGGTGGAGTGTGAACCGGTCGATAGATAGATCTATCTACTCCAATTGAAAAAAAAAAGAAACCAAGGTGAGAAGATTGGAAAAGAGAAAGCCGGAAACCACACCCTAAACAGGGAAAAAGGGATGAGCCTCTTAACCTGTTCAATAGAGGTGGGTGGAGTGTGAACCGGGCGATAAATAGATCTATCTACTCCAATTGAAAAAAAAAAAAGAAACCAAGGTGAGAAGATTGGAAAAGAGAAAGCCGGAAGCCACATCCTAAACAGGGTACAAGGTATGAGCCTCTTGAATAAAAATAAATATAAATAAAAAACAAAATGGCTTAATTTTACCATATTCAAGAAGACAGACGCACGTGCTACTACCAGCAAGTTTAAAATTTCTATACTTTTGGTAACAGTTTTGGTCAAGGGCGTTAATAGTGTGGCCAGTGGCCGACCATTGGGGAAAGGAAAGGAAAGAAGGAAAGAAACAAGGAGGCTGACTGACTGTGTCTGGGGGGAGGGAATAAGGGTAAAAAGTCAGCAATCTAGTCAAAGAGATTTCTGCCAGGAAAAAAAATCCTTCAAATTAGACATGAAAGTTAGAAATTATACAAAAACTGGCAAAATAAAAGAGGATAAAAATAAATAAAAATAAAAAACAAAATGGCTTAATTTTGACCATATTCAATAAGACAGTTTGATGTCCAAAACACACGTGCTACTACCAGCAAGTTTAAAAAATTTGTTTGAGCATTTTTTTCATACATACTTTCAAATCAAAGATTAATATTTACAAGACATCGAAAATTTGTGTTTATAAGGCTTAATTCATCAATTGATGGCTTCCCCCATGTTGTTAGGGGTCGCAGGTTCGAATTCTACCGAATGACATACATTTTCTTAAAAGTTATATTTATAAATAAATATACCGTTTAATTGAAAACAGAACATCTACTCAAATTGGATTATCGATTAAAAATAATGTTCAAACAAATAAATTAAATTGTTAATTTATCTCGTTAATTTTCTGAACTTTCCATAACATTGCCTGTTTTCATTGCGATATCCTTCTAGAGCAAAGATGACTATTTACGAAAAATCGAAAATTTTTGTGCAAAAGGCTTAATTCGGTTTCGTCTGCTGTGAAATCATTTGCGGTTGAGAGATTAAGACGCATCAGTTAAGGGTCGCAGGTTCGAGTCTTGTCGAATGAAATATTCTCAACAAGATATCTCAAAAATATTCCGGTCGGTAGAGTTATATATATATATAAATCTGCTGTTTAATTATAAACAGAATATCTACTCATATACTAGATCAATTAAAAATAATGTTCACACAAATAAATTGAATATGGCAGTTTTTAATCCATTTCGTTAATCTTCGGAACTTTCCGTAACAATAATTATGCATGCAATCGAATAACGTCGCACCCCGTGGAAAACTAACAGAATGACTCGAAAATTTCAGAGGATTTATACCAATCTGTTTGATTAATTGCTCTTAGTAGCTAATGAAGTCACGGAAAAATTTCAAACATAGCACGATCACTTAATCTTAAGCACATTTCCAGTTGCATGACATTATAGTAGATTATCCGTTTAGGTAAATTGTATTTGTGTGTTGAAACGGATTAACTGCATTTGACCTTGTAGGCAGATAGCCCACTACAAGAGGGGTATAAGAAAAAGAACAACTAATTATGTATAGAAACAACATATATATATATATATATATATATATATATATATATATATATATACTAGCAGTATAGCCCGGCGTTGCTCGGGTGTAATGAAAGCTTTAAAACTAATCCATGGTCCTGGAGCTCAGACTCAGCTCAAAGAGTATTTGTGTGAAGTTTGAAAATGTGGTAGTTGCTGATGAGACGTGAAATTTCTCTTAGGGATTTCATGTTGAAATGATCATTCAACAGTTTTGAACATCGAAATTTATTTTATTTTATTGTATATTAGCTCTGTAATTTTAATTACATTGAGCTCTCCACCTGTATCATTTTTTGATATTAAAATTTTAATATTAATTAGGATCAGGTTTTTGGGATTTACCCTCCTACTTTTCCGTTTGGATTAAAGTTATTTTATATATATATATCAATTAAGGTTTTTGTATAAATAAAAGTAATGTCTTTTGGTTGGTACAAAGGTCGTTGAAAATGTTCATAGAAGTAACTGCCGAAAAGAGTTTGTGCGTATGTATGTGTGCGTTCGTTTGTTAGAACTGTCTTTGAAGTCTCCGCTCGGTCCTTCGGGTACCGGTCAGTTATTAAGTGGCTCAGTGAACAGTGAAGAAGAAGATGAGAGAGAACGGAGAGGCAACCATATGATCGCCTGACGTTTGTCATGGGACGTGTTAATTACGCTCGTATTTTCTCTACTGTCGATTGTTTTTTTTTGTGTGGTCCTTTTATTTCGTTTTCTGGGCTACGAACAAGTCATTTCGGTATTCACAACCGGATTTAATTCTGGGCTTCCTATTGGACGATAAACAAAATTCACCTCGGCTTGCGAAAAGGGTCCGTTAAAGGAATTTTATATTTATTTATTTTTTGGTTTTACACCGGAACTTCTGCGTGAAGCCCAGATGCGCAAAAACCAGTTTTGGTCATTTGCTATCTGGACCCCTGAGGGCACACATCCGGTTCCTCGCTTGTTCGATATCACCGCAACATTCACGCTGGCAGCGTTTCATTCGTTTTGTCTCGTTGATTATCATTACATCCGTTTTCTTCACGGCAAGCAACATTTGTATATGGCAAAGTCAAAGATTATTCAAGCTTTTGTCTAAAGATATATTATGTCGAACGTGCGGATAATGTTATACTTACCCTCGTACAAAGACTTATAATTTCTGGTAGATTTTTTTTATATACTTGTATGCAATTTTTAAACACGAGACAGACATGCTGTTGAAATATTGTGGAAACCTTGTTTTGGAAGAAAATGGTGGAAAATTTATTGGAGTCATTGCTGACCTTATGTCACTTGACCCAGAAGGAAATAAGTATGCAATAGAAATCAAAGGAAATTACAATAATAGGCATATAGGCCAAAACAATTAATCGAGTTCTTATAAACAAAAAAACTCTCTCTCTCTCTCTCTCTCTCTCTCTCTCTCTATATATATATATATATATATATATATATATATATATATATATATATAGTTTATAAAGGAAAACACAACACGTCATATTAGTTATAAACTATAGTTCAATTCATTGAGCTTAATTAGCTCATATCATCAGACTCTTTTACAATATTTCCTCCATCTGGCATAAAATTTCAGCCGGAATGAACGTTTTCTGAAAATGAAATAGAAATAAAAATAATAAACATAAGATTACAAACAAACAAATAAATAAATGACGATAAATATAAGGGGAAGGAGGAAAGAAAGAAGGAAAGGAAGGAACGGGAGGAAAAGGGGAGAAAGAGATAGGGTCCAGATCCAAATATGGGTAGTATCCGTTTGAAGTTATTTGACCGTCTTAGATGGCATGACCTCTTAAAAAGCCAAATTCCCCTGACTTTAGGCGTCTATTTGACCTCATCAGGTCACCCTACTTATTTATACTAACTTTTATCCATATATACCTATGTGTACATTCCCATATATACTTACCCGTTGATTTTATTTAAGTTTACATATCACCTGATTTCTTTTTCTTTTTACTTTTTTTTATTCATTTTAGGTCTTAGCGTTTTCACATATACGCTTGATAGGCGTAGAGCTTCCGTGCACCTACGTAGTGCGGTGTATATAATCAAACAAATAAATTAATATATATATATATATATATATATATATATATATATATATATATATATGTGTGTGTGTGTGTTAATTTATTTGTTTGATTATTATTTTCTTAGATGCTTCGATTTGAGTATTTAATCAAACAGCTTTTACTAACTCTTGCTTCCGGTACAAGAATTTCTTTCCAATCTATGATTGACTTGGGTCAGTTTTAATATTCAAACAATATTACTAGGATCTTCTAGGATTATTTACCAATCGTTTTCTGTATTTTTACTGGTATATATATATATATATATATATATATATATATATATATATATATATATATATATTAATACAGGTTTCATTGAATAATATAGACAAGTTCTGTCTATTTATTTTGTGTAAGATCCGTTCGTATGATCTGATTAGCTTGATAGTGTTGTCATGGAAAGACGACAAGAAATCGCAATAATTGTTGATTTTTTATCAGGTCTGAGCTTTCGGCTTACATAAGCCATTATCAAAGGATGAACATTTAATGTTCAGTGAACATAGAACATTTAAATTATTATTAACTGAGTGGAGTTATTCAGAGAAAATTAGACAGGTCCATTTTTTGTGTCGCACATGGCTGTAGGCCGAGAAGGAATGGTGGTAGTGGGTTTTTGTTCAATTGAGTCTATAGTGGCATGAGGGATTGGTCTGGGAAACTGCTGCTACTATGGTGTGGGGGGTAAGTATAATAACTATGACCTCTCCCGTCGATTATAGGCATTGGAGTATGTTAGTAGAGGTGTCGAAATTTATTTTATTTAGGCTAGGTTTAAACTGTTTGATGTAGATAGCTTCTAGAATTTTAAGTTTTCGTTTATTTTCTTGTCTAAGTATATGCGTATTTTCAACAAGTGTTTTCCTAAGAAGTGTGTGTTGATAGCCGTGGTGTTTTAAATGTCGGAATATTCTAACATATTTGTCATATATATATATATATATATATATATATATATATATATATAATGTGCGATGAATAAATTGTCTCCAAAATAAAAATAACATTGGCATTTCTTTTTAACAGATATATTTATCAAAATTATAAAAAAATATATTTTTAAATTGTAAAGAGTAAAATTATCCAATAAAATCGTCATTGGCGTCGCTCACAGCATCTTCTGCATCTTTTCTGGGCGGTCTCCTTTTTCAAATTGGTTTATGCTGCCATGATCCTTTTGTTCATTTTAACTTTAGTGATACAAGTTTTCTTAGCCTCTCGCTCAATTGCTACACATATATAACAATCAAGTTGGCATCAATATAGAGATTTTAGGGACCAGCCTCGCTATTGACCCAGGGCAGCATTATCTCCTGAAGGTACTTCATGTAGGCCTCCGTGTTGAGTCTAATGTTGGATTTTTCTTTGGATACATATGCATACTGGTGAGACAGACATTGGCTAACCCATTTTATAGTTGACCAATAGAAGGCTTAACCAATCGGAAAGATCAAAATATTCAATGCTACGTGTATAAAAGGCGGCTATATTTTTCCGAGTATTGCCGATGAAATCCGATTCAGGAGAGTGTCTGATTCGGAAGTGTTAATCTTTGCTGCGAGGATACTCTCTATCCATAAGCTATGACGGACATGGTCAACAGATGCCAAGAGGATATTCTATAATCATTACCAACATTATCTAGGCAGAACCTCCAAACAGATGCCAAGAGGTTACTCTATATTCATGAACGTTACCAACCTTGACAACATTCCCACATTTCGGACCAACATTACCTTCGTTTAGACATTATTAGTTTCCGCGTTATAAAATGTATGTAGTATAACCGAAAGGGGTTAGATAAGCGAAAACATTTGAACACTTTTCATACCATTTATGTCGTCAAAAGAAAAAATCATGAGATTAGATAAAAAATTACATAAAAAGACAACCATATTGCTGTATCTGTCATATATATATATATATATATATATACTAGGAGTATAGCCTGGAGTTGCTCGGGTGTAATGAAAGCTTTAACACTAATCCATGGTCCTGGAGCTCAGACTCTTTGGACGTTGGCACGAAAGACTAAAAAGCAATAGTTGTTTCCAATTAAAGCGAAACCGAAGACTGAAAAAAAAAAAATGAATGGATGTAAGTCAAATTTTGATTTCCTGGTATCGATATCAAATAGGTTTTTCCTCGTAAACTGAATTTTCAAGGCTAAATAAGTGCTCTGAGTAAATGGTATCATGGCTGAGACTAAGAACTACAATTATACCTACTTAGAGTCAAACCCGAAGCAAAAACTAAAATAAAAGGGCTGAAAAAATAGACATACAGGCAGATAAAGAGACACACACTCAAACATCTTGCCTTTTATATATATATATATATATATATATATATTATCGATTTTCTGCACTATTGTAAGAAATGCAGCCTTGAAATTTCTGAATATCGTTTCTTATGTCTTTGTCTAGGAGTGTATGAAATTTGATTAAAATCGGACCACTCCTTCTACAACACGATTTTTTATATTATCGATTTTCGATATTTATCGGGGGTACCTCGACACAAAACATTGCTAAGATCACTCGCAGACGCTTATAGTACAACTGTCTAAATTTTCAAGAAAATCGGTTCAGCCGTTTCGGAGTCTATAGGTAACGGGCACACACAGACAAATTTCCATTTATAAATAAGTTTATATCTATATCTATTTATCTATCTCTCTCTCTCTCTCTCTCTCTATATATATATATATATATATATATATATATACTAAGTCCGATTTTTAAATTGTCGCAATTATTTTAATATTTCAAAGCGAAAAGCTATTATACTAAATATTAAATTTATTTTGTAACAAGTATTTTTTCTTTTTAAAGCATTTGTTGAGTAAATCAAATAAAATTGCTTTAATTAAATTCTTTATTTTCTGTCAATATGCCTCATAAAAGATGAAATAGTTCTTGTCTTAATACTATTGCACAGTACTGTATGTGTGTGATGTTCGATGAATGTTTCTCTTTTTCATACTTTTTTTTTCAGGTGTTGTGCGCGGTGAATCTTACCGCCGCTAAAGCCTGTGCTAGTTAACAATCCAAATTTTCAGGACTGTCCCTTGCTAACGTTGCCAACAGGTCCCTTGGGGTTCTATGGAACCTTTCCACCTACTCACTACCCTGTGGGTGATAGGAAGTGACGGTTATATGCTTTATGTTTAGGTTGTCTAGGGTCTCTGCCCTTATACTATTCACATTTTCCGGGCCATTATCCGTGACCTGCTGCATAGGGACGCCAAATATGGGAAATATTTCAGTCGTTTACGATCTGGGGCCTTCTTATTAGGCACGGCCAATTCGTTAGCCAGTCCACAAAGCTCACTATGTACACATTTCCGTTTGTGAGTCTTTTCATATGGTCCAGACACATCCATACTGACTTTTCCAAAGTGAAAATTGGGTATATCTGTTCCTTCTAGTGGGACCATGTCTTGCTCCCTACGTTTTCTCTGACATATCTCGCAACCTCGTACATAGTTTGTGACATCTTTATACAATTCACACAATACCTAGCTAAGAACACTCGCAGCCGCTTATAGTACAACTTTGCAAATTTTCAAGAGAAGCGGTTCAGCTGTCTCGGAGTCTGTAGGTAACGGACACACACACACACAGGCATGCAGACACACACACACACAGGAACGCAGACACACACACACACACACAGGCACGCAGACACACACACAGAGACAAAGTTCCATTTATATATAAGTTTAGATTTTTCGGTGTCTGGTTGAAAGAAGTATGCGTATTTTTTTTTCTTTCTTCCAAATGTTGGTTTTTACTTTTCGTAAGCAGGGAGGAAATATAGATGTTGTGTCAAGATTAGTATTTTCCAAATGAGTTTCTAACAATCTGTGAGCGTCTTTAATATGTGTGACAGAGACATTTTGGCTCCACACTGGAAGCATTAATTAAGCGAATGTTTACACTGACCGGGACGATAAAAGCGAGATAGAAGCTCGTCAACCTAAATTCCGTTTGTCATATCTTGCTTTGATAATTGTGGGATGTCACTGTCTTTTGCTTAACCTCACATTTTGACGTAAATCTGGTAACATGCATAACCACACATTTCGACGTAAATCAAGCACCATGCATAAGACCAAATAATTCAATAATATCATTGTAGGTCATTCTAAGTAACTTGTGAATCTTTAATGGCATACTTTTGGGTTGTAAAAGGAATCAGATTTCCTTTTTTCTATATAAGAAGTGGACACATTTCATTGCAAGATTTTTTATCAATAAACTTTAATCGCCCAATTATTTTTTAATCGACTGAGTCGATCGGGCGAGTGAAATATCAAAGGCTGCCTGAAATCAAATATATTGTCCGCATGTTGTTGTATCTCCGGGGTGGATAAGATAAAAAGATAAAGTGTGCTGCGGTATCATTCAGCACAATACCCGGGGCTAAACAGATATACACAGAACAGTAAATCTTAATAACTTTTGAGGCACTTTGTGTGTGTATTAATTTTTGTCAACTGCAGTTGCATGTTCTTTATAATGTTTCTAAAGGAAGATTACAATGAGTTAACAAAAAAGGAAATTAAATTATCTGCTAAAACTGCTAACTTCATCGTAATTTTCCCATTAAAACATTATAAAGAAATATATATATATATATATATATATATATATATATATATATATATATATATATACGCTCTCATACACTGATTGAGCACGCTGGAAAAATAGTAGACTTTGATAAACAGCAGCTACTCTGGCGTGTACGCATCGCTCATTCCGTGAAATGAATTAGAGCGCGTTAGCTATTGGGCGCGTATAATGATATGCGCTAAAAGTTTGCCTACTTCCACCGAACGCCCATAGCCCAGAGGTAGAATCGCCGAATGACGCCATTTCGGTCGGGTTTCAATCCTGGGTAAAAAAGCAATCGGTGTCTAACCGTAATGATGAGCTGTGATACAGCGAAACAGATCTGTCTGCGGATGACTATATATATATATATATATATATATATGTGTGTGTGTGTGTGTGTGTGCATATATATATATATATATATATATATATATATATATATATATATATATATTTGTACACACCCATTTATTGAACAACTTAATTCTACTTGGAGGCTACAATTTATTATGCAATTTTGTCTTGCTGCTTAATCTAAAAATGGCATTTTACTTGCTTTTTCTATAATTCCTGATGATCAGTAAAAATCCACATTTGCACTCTCTTTAAAGACATGATTATGAGGATTCTCTGTCAGACCAAAACAGACATCTCTCGCTCAGAAAGTTAACTTTTTTTTTTTTGTTGAGGGTTGGGTTTTATGGACAATTATATGGTTTTGAAGTTGTCCTAGATCGGTTGTCAAACAGCGCAAAAAAAAAAAGCCCTGTCTGCTTTGCTGTTGAACTCATATCTTGGAGAAGAGATAGATGCATATATAATTTCGTAAGTCTATTTTCACTTAAATGAGTAACTCTACTGGAATTAGGACTTGGTTCTCAGTTTTCTTTTTCTTTTTTTTTTTTTAGTTGTCACATACATTTAATCCATGATTCTCATTAGGAAGTAATAAATGACAAACATAACAGAACTTACAACACAGAGAGCAGGGGGTTTAGATCGCAATAATCTTCGAAGTAATCAGTCCGAATATTATTCGAATAACACTCGTATATTAACGCCTAGAATGCTACTATTCTTTATTTAAATAGACCATTTTAGCCATAGGCCATTTCATCGTTAAGAGTGCTGCGGGAGTGTCAGCCACTCTACAACACATATACCAAAAAATATACAAAATAAATTTTTTCTTTTTATTATAAACGTTAATTTTAGTTTAAACACACATTTTAGCAGACATGCCTTAAAAAGTGGATTAATAACTAATTCGAGATCATTCAAAGTTTTACTCCAGGCAGGAATTGGTCCTTCGTCCCCTTTTTCTTTTTCAGCTAAGTGCGTTAGTACTGTTTCGACAACGGAAGTTACAGAAATTGATTTTTTTAATCAATTTACCCCAAACAAGGCAATAAAGCCACTAAGACGAGAGGAGCTACTGGGAGAGAAAAAGAATGTAAAAGACTTTTATTGGCACCTGACCCCACATCCTAGACACGAAAAAAGGGATCTACTGCTCCTCAAAAGGCCAAGAAGGAATGTGAAAATGGTGAGATGCAAACCTGTTTGTTGTTTGGTCAATAGTGTTGCATTTCTACTATTTGCATTTCACGGTAAAATTGTTACCAGCCCCCACTTTCTGACATCAATTTTTTTTTTAGCATGTCATTTTCTGTTGATCTCATTAAATCGAACATTATAAATTGAGAATTTCGGATTGAAACATCGGTCTTAACCCTGCCAGGCTACGAACTTATTGATTCACTTTTGTATATACCGCATGACTGCATGTATAGATGGTATTACATATAAGAGTTTATGTGTGTGCGTGCGTGTCTTTGCATGAATAACTGTGGATGAATGTTTCTGGCATGCGGTGTATGTGCGTATACAAGCGCGATTATTTGTGTATGTGTTGAAATTTATATATATATATATATATATATATATAAACGTGCATACGTAGGTATTTACATGTTTATCACTATTATGTGAGAGCAGTTGAGTTCAAGAAATGTTGGTATTTCGTTCATATGCTGAGAACTTCACGTTATTTGCGCGTAATATATATATATATATATATATATATATATATGTGTGTGTGTGTGTGTGTGTGTGTGTGTGTTGCAGGAATGTTAAGAGATTATTGACACGAACCCCACCCAATGAAATTTTACTGATTCATGGGCAAAAATCAGCAGGAATTGAGAGGAAAACGAGAGAAACGGCAAAAAAGCGTCATAGAAAAAAAAAAATAAGATGGCGACGAGTAATACAAAAAAAAAAACGCAAAGAAAGTTGCAAAAAAGAAAAAATACCTTTTAGAATTCCCGTTTCATCACATATAAATTGAAGGGCGGATTTGAAATTCCAAGTGATGTTAAAAAATAAAAATTAAGTAGAAAATAAAATTAAGTTTAAAAAAATTAAAATAAAAAAAAGAAAGAAAATTATCTGAGAAATTTAATACTAGTCAGTTATCGTCTGCATGAGACTTCTGAAAAAAAAAAAGCTCCGACACAACCATAGCTGTCTATTTTTTGGTTTACTTTTACTTGACTCACTCTAATGTTTACATAACCGTATGCTCATGTTTAAAGATACGAGTCTATAGGTCGTGATTTTTTTTAATAATGAGTACCTTCAGGATGTACGAAGTCGTGGCCCTCCACATATCCTATTTCGTTATTATTTATGAACTGTTATGACTTCTTAAATATAACAGAGGTGTAATTTCCCTTTGCTTACTCCATGACATTTTAAGATGAAACTTAACAATTTCCTAGATAAACTACGATCCAATTAAATAGATAACTATTTCACTTTCTTCTAAAAATTACAACCAAAACCGGTGTAACTTAAATCGTTTTACTCTCGCACAAAACGGTTCACAATCAACAGACAAAAATCACCATACATAGATAAAAATGTACACTAGTAGATCAAATGCACGCACGTATTATCAACCGAATCCATCAAACAGCAATATACATGAATTAAACGCTATGAAAATATTTTGACAGGATTGGATATATCTTGGAAATAAAAAGATGAACGGAACATCCAGCCGAAGATAAGATAATCGATGAAAAAACGAGCAACACAAAATTCAAGATATCAGAATTTAATTTTTTCCTCCATATTTTATTTTCTCATGAAGCTTTAACAAAATCGAAACATGTTTGACTTATAAGCGTTATTTGTTCCCTATCCTATCGTTCTTTTGGATTCCAGTCCATATTTAATCTATATTTGATTCCATTATATATATATACACTAACGGCTATAATTATTAGGCCACCCCGGGTATTTTTTTTAATTTATGTATTTCATAAAATTTTTAGGATTTATTGCCAAATGAAAATAGAATGGCTCTTTTGTTATTATTACTTTGAAAAATTTTACAAGGCAAGGAAGCAAAGATGAACTCGGTTCGAACCAACCTAAAATTTCTTTATTCTTTCATTGATGAAACTGCAATATAGGTAATTATTAAATATTTATACATTCATTTGATGCACATGTTAATGTGCAATATTAACAAAAGAACCATTCTATTTTCCATTTACAATTATTTACTTGGCAATAAATAGTAAAAAACAGTATGAAATTCATCGTATTTTAAAACACTGGTTTGGCCTAATAATTATGGCGATATATATATATATATATATATATATATATATATATATGTGTGTGTGTGTGTGTGTGTGTGTGTGTGTGTGTGTAAATATATAAATGTTTACAATGACATCAACACTGATTGGCGACAGGCTGATTCAGGCTTTAAAGCAATGTTTAGGCTAAAAGTTTGAAGATTTATTTCAAGAAAGAAACAGACTCATGTCACTTGATGTTGACTCCAGTGTCAACGTTTACACTACCGGCCATAATAATTAGGCCAAATCAGTGTTCTGAAAAAATGTATTTCATACTATTTTTTCCTATTTATTGCCAAGGGAATAAATGCAAATGAAAATAGAATGGTTCTTTTGTTAATACAGCACAATAACATGGATGAATTTATAAACATTTTATCATTCCCTATATTGCAGTTTCATCAATGAAGGAATGAAAAAAAATAGGCTGATTCGGACGAATTCATTTTTGGTTTCTTGCCTTTTAAAATTTTGCAAAGCAATCATAACAAAAGAATCATATTATAAAAATTGGCAATATGTATCTATTGGGGTATTTTTGTGGAAGTGGGATGAAAATTGTGAGGTAAAATTTGTCGTCGTGACAAACTCAGACATATACATACTTGTACACACATTGACATACGAACGAACACACACACACACACACACACACACACACACACACACACACACACACACACAACCACGCCAATATACGCGGCCTTACATATAGCCAATTTTAAAAAATTAATAAGTTTGTCTCACGATCGCAAGAGCGTGAAACCCAGGATCACAATCTCACACCTATCTATATGAATATGTCAGTTCTATCATTGATATTGAGCGCTTTCAAATAAGTAGCACGCATATATAATATATGAATAATATAATATATATAACAAACTATATATATATATATATATATATATATATATATTCTAAACATATACTGGTAATTATAAGAGACAATGCATGTCTGTTATGTTTCATCATGGGCCGTTCTAAACTTCGTATTTTGGCTTTAATTTCAGGTGAAAATAAAGACAAAAATTCTCCAACATTTGGATCACTTTTTATGAAGTTGGTTGTAAGCTTTCCGCTCATATGTGCCATCTTCAGAGCGGTTACAAGGACGTTAACATAAAAACATCCACTATCAGATTTTATCTTGTGTTGACATAAAACTTTGCCAAGCAACGATAACAGTTCCCAAATAACAAGCACAGTTCATAAATTTGTAATACGGTCCTGTGACATCACACCGCGTGAGAGCTCGAAATTATAACATAACCATATATTTAAATGCAATGTAATGTGTTATGACCAGATTTCAACGTGATTTTATTAACTGTGGGTTGTTTGGATTCAATGTAGATTACCTCCAATATATGAAGGTTCTTTTTACTGTGTGTATTTGTGAGGATTATTGTATTGTTGACTAAAATCTGTCTGATATTAGCTACATGGCTATGTTTTTCCTAAAAAAATGTTGCTTAATTGTACTCTGATCCGAAAGGTGACAGGTAAGTCTACGAGAGAACGTGGTTGTAGTAAAACTAATATATGTAGTGGGTTTATTATTAGTACCAGAGATACAATCTCTGTACGGGCATGTAAACTGATACACTGCATTGATTTACTGTAGGATTTAGTTGAGTGCTTGTAGGGTTATTAGAGACTATGAGGCCAACTTTTCTGTTATATATATATATATATATATATATATATATACATTTCATATATATATATATATATATATGTGTGTGTGTGTGTGTGTGTGTGTGTGTGTGTGTGTGTGTGTGCGTGCGTTAAACAAATGTTCAAATATAATGTTCAAAAAATCATTTCAAATATATCTCATTCCGTAATGATTTAGAGCACTCTGGCTATTGGGCGTATATAATGATAATATACACGCTAAAAAGTCTGCCTTCTTCTACCAAGCGCCCACAAGCCAGAGGTAGAATCGCCGACTGACGCCAATTCGGTTGGGTTTCAATACTGGGTTAAAAAGCAATCGGAGTCTAACCGTACTGATGAGCTGTGATACAGCGAAACAGATCTGTCTGCGGATGACTATATATATATATATATATATATATATAAGGCAAAAGAAAAAATTATCTGAACCCGAGCATTTCGTTCTCTGACTGACTTAATCAAGGTCAATGTAAATATGTGTAAGTATTTTTAAACAAAAGTAAATATCTCTTTAGGTTTGCAAATGTTTCAGTTTTAAGAAACGCCCCTGAATATTCATGAGATTAACTGAAAAATTTTTGTAAGCTGGAGGATGTCAGGTGACATAATTTAATGAATAACAAACGAAAGTAAGCAAATTGTAACCCTATTTCCAGATGGATGGTATTCATTTTTTTTCAGCAAGTCTATGGTCTTGTATATGGACACTAGTGAACAATGCATATGGGCAGTTTTCACACAGCTATGTCCCGAAAAAGATGGTCCATTGCCAGGAATACCAGAAGAAAAACCAATATATTTTCTATCATATAATCTCTCTGCGAACCGAAAGAGGCGGCTCGTTATATATAGAGAGGCATATGTTATTATGTATGCCTTCTTCTTTTATGTGCTCAGTCCTTTCAGGATGTAGGCGATCATGGCTTTCCACGTCTCCCTATCCCTGGTGGCTCTTAACACGCTTTCTCCTGTTACACCACCCAAACACCGCTCTGCCATCTACTAGCTTAAGCCCATGTATCTAGAATATAAATATATAGAAACAGGCATGGCCACAAAATGAGGGATCAGTTTATATATTGATTATAATATAGAATTGAACCCCCATTTTATATCCACAATATCTTATAAACAGTTGGCATATATATTCTTCTTCTGTGTGCTCAGACCTTTCAGAATGTAGGCGATCATGGATTTCCACGTCTCCCTATCCCTGGTGGCTCTTAGCACACTTTTTCCTGTTCCACCATACAACGCTCGTTCCGTCATTCACCTGATCATGTCCTTCAAATAAGTTATCCGCTGCTTTCCCCTTTCTCTTTTCCCTCTATCTGGCCTGTTAGTAACAGATTCTCCAAGCCCTCCTTCCTCACTGCATGTCCCAGGAACTTTAGTTGTCGCTTCCTGATGCTCAGTATTATTTTTCTTTTCCGTCTCCATCCTTTTCAAAACCTCGGCATTGCTCACATGTTCGTTCCATGATATCCGCAGCAACCTTCTGTAGAACAACCTTTTAGCTGCATCAAGTTTTTCCTTCATCTTCGAAGATATTGTCCAACATTCACTGCCATATTGAAGAACCGACATCACATAGCAATCCAGTACTCTCCTCTTTGTTTGTTTGTCCTGTTTCTTAATACTTTACTCAACTTCTGGAATACCTCTTTCGCCATGCCAATTCGCCTTCGGATCTCAGTGTCGCACTTTCCGTCTTCTGTTAGAACTCTTCTTAGGTATTTAAATTTCTGTACCTGCTTGATTTTAGAGTCCCTCACCTGTAATTGGCATTGTGCCTTACAAAACTGTATTACTATTTGAATAAGGCGTTTTTTACCATTAAAACCGATCACAAACCACTTTTGCATTTGTTCAAGACTGAGTAGACAAACAAGAATATCCAACAGTGGGCACTGAAATTTAGTGGGTACAATCTTAATATCGAGTATCGGGCTGGAAGAGAGAATATCTGTGCTGATTGACTCTCTAGAATTCCGAAACAACTGGAAACCGTGAGAGTGGAGCCAGGACTGGACGAAAGGGCCTATCAAATAAGAGCAATTAACTCGAATAGACTAGAAAATCATCCGGAGTGAGAGATGGGTACAGAAGGGCTCTCGCGGGTAATATCAAACACCCATTTGATGGACGGCATAAAACAAGGACAGAAAGACAGTGAAATCGCAGCCCTCAGAGCGCAGGTGGAAACAGGTGAAACTTCCAAATATGTGATACATCACGAAAGATTATATTACCTCTCAGGCAAAGACGAAGAAATGAGGCCCAGCTTCTTAGTACCTTGAAAAAAGAGCAGAAATATTGGGCCAATGCCATGACCGATGAGGACATATGGGAGTCGATAAAACATGCGACCTGAGAGGAAAAACTTAGTATTTGCCTGAATTGAATAAAGATGTCACAAACTATGTACGAGGTTGGGAGATATGTCAGAGACAACGTAGGGAGCAAGAAATGGTCCCACTAGAAGGAACAGATATACCCAATTTTCCCTTTGGAAAAGTCAGTATGGATGTGTCTGGACCATATGGAAAGACTCACAAACGGAAATGTGTACATAGTGAGCTTTGTGGACTGGCTAACGAATTGGCCGTGCCTAATAAGAAGGCTCCAGACCGTAAACGACTGAAATATTTCCCATATTTGGCGTCCCTATGCAGCAGGTCACGGATAATGGCCCAGAAAATGTGAATAGTATAAGGGCAGAGACCCTAGACAACCTAAACATAAAGCATATAACCGTCACTTCCTATCACCCACAGGGTAATGAGTAGGTGGAAAGGTTCCAATAGAACCCCAAGGGACCTGTTGGCAACGTTAGCAAGGGACAGTCCTGAAAATTTGGATTGTTAACTAGCACAGGCTTTAGCGGCGGTAAGATTCACCGCGCACAACACCTGAAAAAAAAGTATGAAAAAGAGAAACATTCATCGAACATCACACACATACAGTACTGTGCAAAAGTATTAAGACAAGAACTATTTCATCTTTTATGAGGCATATTGACAGAAAATAAAGAATTTAATTAATTTTATTTGATTGACTCAACAAATGCTTTAACAAGAAAAAATACTTGTTACAAAATAAAGTTAATATTTAGTATAATAGCCTTTTGCTTTGAAATAATAAAATAATTGCGACAATTTACCAATCGCACCTAGTATGTATGTATATATATATATATATATATATATATATATATATATATATGTAATCGTATCACCCCAAGCAAGGCAGTCCACTGTTACATAGAGCGGTTGGGTACAGGAAATATTAGAGGGAGGGTGATAGATGAGTTAAGGAGGTACGTAGGGAGAGCATTGGAGGAAATGGTTGCGAGTTAGTGTGTTAGGTGTCTATTGACCTTACAATTAAATTCCTGTAGGTTTTAGCCGTCGGGGAAGCAATCATGTGGAAGTGAATTCCACAGGCGGGAAGTGCGAGAAAAGAAGCTGTTGGAGTAGAAATTGCGGTTACATTTCATCGGTTTCACTGTAAAGGGGTGGGACCTCGTTGCCAATCTAGTATCTCGTGCAAATTCACATATAGGGGGCACCAGTGATTTAAGTTCATCGGAGCAGAAGCCGTGAAAGTACTTATAGAAGAGACACAGGGAAGCCACGTCACGCCGGTGAGAGAGTGACTGCAGGCGGTCATCTAAATCGGTATCGATCACATTACAGATTCTCCGCTGTATTTTGTCAAGAAGCCCGAGGAGAATAGCTGGGGCACGCGACCAGATGTGGCAGCAGTATTCAATACACGGGCGGACGGTAAATTTATATATGTGCAGAATAGATTCAGGCGGAAAGAATTTCCGGGCCCTGCACAGAGAGCCGACTTTCATAGCAGCGGATTTAGCAATGGATTCGATGTCGTCATTCCACTTGAGGTCCGCTGATATATAAACTTATTTACAAATGGAACTTTGTCTGTGTGTGTGTGTGTGTGTGTGTGTGTGTGTGTGTGTGTGTTTTAATCGTATCACTCCGAGCAAGGCGGTAACGCCACTGATGTGCAGGGGGCTACGTAATAGTGAAAAGATTGGAAGAGAGAAAGCCGGAAACCACATCCTAAACAGGGAACAAGGGATGAGCCTCTTAACCTGTTCCAATAGACGTGGGTGGAGGGTGAACCGGGCGATAGATAGATCTATCTACTCCAATTAGATAGATCTATCTACTTGACAATAAATACCAAAAAACAGTATGAAATACATCTTTTTTTTAAAACACTGGGGTGGGCAAATAATTATGGCTGGTAGTGTATGACAAAGTTCATGTTATATCATATAGAATATCGTAACTGCAAGAGTATCCAGAGAATGCTATCAATATCAATCAGTTAAACTGAGATTTGCATTGCCAAATCTGACATTGCATATATATTGGCTTAAGGCCATATCACATCGAAACACTGATTCTCCTACAATCAAGTAAGTTAAGCAACATCAGGCCTGGTCAGTACCTAAATGGCCAATTGATTGGGAATGCCAGATGCTGCAAGCTTAGATATACAGAGGTGTAATGGACAACAGCTCATAGTTAGAAATCAGAGAGTGGAGTTTCAATTCTGGGTAAAGTATAAACCCAGCTCCTCTCTCCCTACTATTAGCAGTAAATCATTATCTATCTATCTAAATCTAAACTTATTTATAAATGGAACCTTGTGTGTGTGTGTGTGTGTGTGTGTGTGTGTGTGTGTGTGTGTGTGTGTTCATTACCTATAGACTCCGAAACAGCTGAACCGATCCTCCCGAAAATTTACACAGTTGTACTACAAGCGTCTGCGAGTGCTCCTAGCCAGGCCCTGCGTCAAGGCACCCCCAATAAATATCAACAATCGACAATCGAACAAATCAGGTCACAGAAGGAGTGGTCCGACCCTAATCAAATTCCATACACTCACAGACAAAGACATAAGAAACGATACTCAGAAGCCTCAAGGCTGCAGTTCCCACAATTGTGCAGAAAATCGATGATATATTTATATATAAAAGGCAAGATACCGGGTCTGACCAAAATCAGTGTGTGTGTCCGTTACCTATAGACTCCGAAACGGCTGAACCGATTTTCTTGAAAATTTACACACTTGTACTATAAGTGTCTGCGAGTGTTCTAAGCTAGGTTTTGTATCGGGGCACCCCCCGATAAATATCGAAAATCGATAATCGGAAAATTCCGGTTATAGAAGGAGTGGTTCGATTTTAATCAAATTTGATACACTCATAGACAAAGACATAAGAAACGATATTCAGAAGTTTCAAGGTTGCACTTCTTATAATAGTGCAGAAAATCGATAATATATATATATATATATATATAAAAGGCAAGATGTTTGTGTGTGTGTCTCTTTATCTGCCTGTATGTCTGCATTTTTTCAACCTTTTTATTTTAGTTTTTGCTTCGGGTTTGGCTCTAAGTAGGTATAATTGTAGTTCTTAGTCTCAGCCATGATACCATTTACTCAGAGGACGTATTTAGCCTTCAAAATTCAGTTTTCGACGAAAAACTCTTATTTGATATCGATACCAGGAAATCAAAATTTGACTTACATCCATTCATTTTTTTTTTTTCAGTCTACGGTTTTCGCTTTAACTGGAAACAACTATTGCTTTTTAGTCTTTCGTGCCAACGTCCAAAGAGTCTGAGCTCCAGGACCATGGATTAGTTTTAAAGCTTTCATTACATCTGAGCAACTCCGGGCTATACTGCTAGTATACATAGTACTGTGCAAAAGTATTAGGACAATAACTATTTTATTTTTTATGAGGCATATTGCCAGAAAATAAACAATTTAATTAAAGTAAATTTGATTTATGCTTTAACAAGAAAAAATAATTGTTACAAAATAAACTTAATATTTAGTATAATAGCCTTTTGCTTTGATCACAGCCTTCATTCTGTCAGGCATTGACATCACAAGCTTCTTCAATGTATCTAATGGTATCTCCTGCCAAGCAGCTTGTATTTATTCTCAAAGTGTGTCATGAAACAAGTAACATTAGATTTATCAACTCGAGAGGGGGGAATAAGAAAAAAGTCAGTCATATCCAAGGATAATAGAATAATGAGTAGTTTCAAAATAATTTGTTTAATAGAAAATAGGAAAAATTACATATAACTTCTTTTTAATACATTGCTTCTACACCTAGTTATAAATAATCGATATTTATTAGCAATTTACTTGGCTTTTCACCTTGTATTTGACTTTCATTGGGTTTTTTTAGGAAAATCACCCCTGTTGTAATACTTTTGTACACTACCTGTTGTGTGCAAAAGTGTTAGGACAGGGGTGATTTTAAACTTTATTATAAAAGATAAAATAGTTCTTCTCCTAATACTTTTACACAGGCAGTCAGTAAGTTTAGGTGCCATACGTGATACACTCTTGGGCGATCATATCTCGAAATTGACATGACTGACTGGGCAGAATATTATCCCGCAGTAGGTTGCCATTGCTTTCTGCGGTAGACTGGTTGCCGACCAAGGCTATAGAACCCAATCTGTCCTGCTATTTAACCCATAACTGGAGGGACGAGACGGATTAATCCCTTTCCCAAGGGTATTTGCGTGTAAGTGAATACAATGGATTCAGTTGGAATTCGAACTCGGCTCCCCGGTTTCTCGTTCCGAGCCGATATCCACTGTACCACAACGCACATGTACCACAATGCACAGTACTGTATATAAAAAAGAAGACGAAATGATCTATTGTTAGTTCTGTTAAAAGAGGCATGAACCCTATTTTTTAATAAAGAGATAAGAAAGAAAAAAGAAGGAAAAAAATGCATGTTATTGCAGGGAATTAAAGAAAGGATATTTTTACATTATTGCATGGAAGATTTTTGCATTTGCATAGAATTAGAAGAAGGACACTTCTACTGTGCATGAAATAGTTTTCTTATTAGTATTACTTAAAACTAATACGTTCACTGCATGATTGTATGATAATTATTTTTTGGGTGTATAATTTAAAAATTAATACGCATTCTAAAAATAGTAACTAGTAGATATAGTGTCATTTATTTAATAAATGACAGCTGACGTTGGGATTAATGTGACCCTATTTAATTTTTATTGATTTTAAAGATAAGAAGAGATTTCTCTAAAATTAGAAAATACAATTACTTCGGTTCGAAAATTAAACGAATTGACTGAATCTTTGTAAAAGAATCGTAGACATAACATATCGTCAGGTTTTGACAAATTACTTAACCCCAGGTCAAATTGGACTGTGAGAAGTTCCTGTCTCGGGCCACCTAACAACTGTTTAAGCAATAACATAATATATAAAGCTACTGCAACGAATAACATTAACACAGAAAAAAATTATATGCCGGAGAAAGAAGTTTATAAAGAAAGATATAACAACCACAAAATCTCATTAAAAACAGAAAAATACACAAACAATATAACCCTATCAAAATAGGTATAGTGCAAAAAAAGAAAATATTTTTCCAACAAAATCAAATAAGAAGACATAAAACGTGTATACCCAATCAATAAGAATAGTACAAATTGTAAATTAAAAATATTTAGTTTTAAAAATCAAAATAGGCTTTTAAAAACGAAAAACGAAATGATTTTAAATGTAGGCCAATAAATAAATACTTTAACACCTAAACAGTAAGTAAAATAATTATAGCACAAAGTTCAAATAAACAGACAAATAATAAAAATATAATATAAACCACAAATGTATTATAAATCCGACTTTCTGTAACTGATACTTTATCACCACCAAAATAAAATGGGAAATCATAAAAAGAGCAGCCACACAAAATATTAATAGCAAATGTTGTAAATTATGCTTAGGAAAAAAATAGCAATAATCAGTTTTGGAAAACCAAAATAAACTCTTAATCAAGAAAAATGAAATAATAGTTAAAAGCAGGCACATGAATAAGCACATAAATCGGATAATTAATTTGCCACAGTAATTAAAATAAATGTATAAACATAATAAATATAACAAACTTTATGTTAACAAACTAAATAAATAATAAACAGCTAACACTTATATATATAAAAAGCCAGTGAAAGAAATATGAGATATAAAAAGAACTAAAATAACATTATTATTGATAATAAAACAAACAATATTTCTTGTGTATTAGTAGTCCTTTTGAATAAATGGAAGATGGTATGGGAAAGATTTTAAAATTGAAATTTTCGAACAAGATTGTGTCGTTTTTGAACGAGATAAGAAATAAAAAAATTAAGGTTTTCTTTTCCAATAATTATTTGATTTTTGCAAGAATTTCTAAATATGTCGTTTTTCACTGTAAAAACGACGCAAAAAATAATCATACTAATCTGTGTTCTCCCCCACTGACACAGGTAAAACAAATTTTTTAACCAACATTTGGAATGTTCTAAAAAGGATTAACAAATAATTTAATATTAAAATAAAAAAAAACTTTGGTAATTTCTCTTAATAATAACATGGAGACATTGAAGATAAAAATTTAATTCTTATCCAATTTGGAGCATTTTTTCATCATGGTTTGTTAATTTTTAGAAAAATGTGGAGTTTGAGGTTGAGTTTTGTTTAACGGCATATCAACCTCTGTTGGTTAATTTAACGCCAAAAAGGTGAGATATAAGGGTTCTTTATGTTCAGTTATAGTGAGAAGGTTGATTTAGTTAGATTTTAATTAAATTTTTTTTTGTTTTATTCTTTTTTATTTTAGAAAACTGAAAAGGTATTCTAGTTTTGTATTCAAAAATATTTTGCAGAGAATGTGTTTCTTCAAAAATGTGTTATGGTAATATTGTTCCTTCAAAAATATGTTGTTGGTAATATTTTTCATTTAAAAATGTATATTTTTTCTATAAATTATATATATTTTATGTATATATTTCTATAAAAGTGAACTCTTATATTTTCATAATGTTTTGACCCTAGTTTTGAGGGGCAACTATTTGCCAATAGCTGGGTCCCTAACAGGTGCTACAACCCCGGGTCAGAGGGTTGACTTGGGAACAACAGCAATTACGAGGTGGTTCCATGCTTCTCACAACCTCCCAATCAGAAACCTTCGTGAGAGTTACGGGAGAGAAAAAGTGCAAGATATAATTCGTTTTTTTTATGAACAATTTGATAAAAAAAAACGTAAGTTTCTTCACTAAGACTTAATTTGAGTTCAGCATATACATTTACACAGAGATAATGCTATTTTGGATAAATTTGAAGGGGAAAAGCGAAGGAAATTAAAACGAACATTTACCGGATGACTGAGGCGAGCCCGGTTCGCTAGCTTTTTTTTTTTTTTGGTGGGGGGTCTCCAGATCCGGAGGTGAATTGGCATGGCAAAGGACGCGTTCCACAAGCTGAGTAAAGTACTAACATACAGGAAAATTTCACTAGAAACAAAGAAAAGAGTGCTGGATTGCTATGTGATGTCAGTTCTTCAATACGGCAGTGAATGCTGGACAATATCATCGAAAATGAGGACAACATTGGAAGCAGCAGAAATGTGGTTCTACAAAGGATGCTGCGGGTATCGTGGACTGAGCATGCAAGCAACGATGAGGTGTTGGAAAGAATGGTAACAAAAAAGAAATTAATACAGAACATCAGGAAGAGACAACTGAAGTTCCTAGGACACGCAATGAGGAAGGAGAGCCTGGAGAACAAGGAAAGAGAGACAGAGGAAGGCAGCGGATAACATATTTGCAGGGCCTGATCAGGTGGTTGACGGAACGGGGGTTTCCAGGAGTAACAGGAGCAAACATACTAAGAGCCACAAAGGATAGGGAGACGTGGAGAACCATGATCGCCTAAGTCCTGAAGGGACAGGGCACATAGAAGAAGAAGAAGAAGAAGAAGAAGAAGAAGAAGAAGAAGAAGAAGATGTCGCATCAGGGTGGATTTCTGTGGAACCCTTCCCCGTTTAAGGCAAGTCTCTTCTTATGTACCTAGTTAATCTTCGTCTTTTGCTAAGATTCATATCGAGATTCCCAAACACCCCCAGTTTTTTGAATCCCGTTGTTTTCATCTCGACTGGATCAGAATTTTCTCCTTCCCCAAGCTGTATTTATTTTTTTATCCTTGTCATCTCCCGTAGCAAAGAGAGCTTCTTGACTTTTTCATAAAGACAGAATACAGCGGCCTCTTATTTGAGTGGGTTGAACGGGTTCAACTAACATCAATTTATTATTTTTGTATATTATGTTATTTTTGTTTGTATTTTTTGGTTTCATGTACCCTTCCCTATTCATTGCATAAAGTTTTATATTTTTTGGTATGTATAGTGAATATAAAGAAATTTTTAAAATTCATGGGGAAATTCTTTTTAGGTTCCCTGTAAATATGCGGTATTTTGGTATATGGCGGATTGCTTGACGATGTATGCGTTCTGATGGAGAATGGAAAATTGTAAAGAGTGATTGGGTCGCGATTCTGATTATCTAGGTATAAGACAATTATTGATGGCCAACCTAAGTTTTATGCTCCGCCACCCTCGTCAACACTGACCTTGTGCTAAAAATTTATTCTATATAATAAATCCTGTGATCATACTGACGTGTATTGTTCGACTTCTTTTGATCAAGTCAGACTTACTACTTTGTTAAAAGAACTTTATTTTCAGATTACGAAAGACGTTAATTTTTGTTAAATTACCGATTGAAATCCTTTAATCTTTTTGCTTTGATTTTTTCTTCCCTTTTTTGAGTACTTTATTTCATTTTTTTTTATTGGCCGTTATATTTTGTTTGTTTTTTTGCTTACGAGACTATTGTTACGAATTTAAAATTTTTATATTAGTTGATTATTTAGGCCGCCATATTTGTTTTATAAATAACCAAGTTTTGCCGGATTATAGTTTTATTTTATTTTTGTCTGTAGTTTATTTTTCATTTTTATTTTGACTAGTTCCTGTTTCTTATTGAATTTTTTTTTTTTGTGAAACTTTTTTTTTTCTTTCCCTACTCCAGGTTCTTTATTTTCTCGCCTGTTTAGGTTAAACTTGTTACTTTTTTGATTCAACTTTTTTTTCCTTTGAGTGCTACATTTTCGTAACTTTCCGTTCTTAATTTATTTTTTTAATCGTTTAATTTTTAAGGTTACAGTTCTCCGGAAGTAAACCTTTCTAGTTACTTTTTTTCTTAATTAAAAAAAAAAAGGTAAACTTTTGTTTTAAGTGCCGACGGTTTTTCTCCTTCAAATTTATCCAAAATAGCATTATCTCTGTGCAAATGTATATGCTGAACTCAAATCAACTGTTCGTTATTGAAGAAACTTCCGTTTGTTTATCTAAATGTCCATAAAACAACGAACTATATCTTGCACTTTTTCTCTCCCGTAACTCTCACGAAGTCATGTAATTAACTGCAGAATGACATTCTACGTAGGCATCAATTTTGGTCGAATTTCGTCCTTTACTGAAATTCCGGCGATGTACTTCCTGTTTTGAGTATAATAAGCGTAGAAATACAATAGCGCATTACTTTAATTCCCAGAAGTACATCGCCGGAAGTATCAGTAAATGAACAAAAATCGACAAAAAATCTGCTAAAATTCGATCAAATGCGCAGTCTGTCATTCTGCAGTTAATTACATGACTTCGTGAGAGTTACGGGAGAGAAAAAGTGCAAGATATAGTTCGTTTTTTTATGGATATTTAGATAAATAAAGATAAGTTTCTTCAATAACTAAGAGTTGATTTGAGTTCAGCATATACATTTGCACAGAGATAATGCTATTTTGGATAAATTTGATTTGGAAAAGCAACGGGACTTAAAACGAAAATTTACCTTTTTTCTTCCCCTCCTCCAGGTTCTTTAATTTTTTGCCTCTTTAGGCTAAACTTTTTTTTTTTAATTCAGCTTTTTTACGCTTGAGTGCTACATTTTCGTAACTTTCTGTTTTTAATTTATTTTTTAATCGTTTTATTTTTAAGGTTACAGTTCTCCGGAAGTAAATGTTTCTAGTTGCTTTTTTCTTAATTAGAAAAAAAAAACCTTTTGTCATTTTAAGTTTATTTATAGTGTAACTTTTTACTTTTTTTACAAACCTTCTGTATTAAGTTTATTTTTTTCGGTGTTTTCCTTTTGATAGATTTATTTTTATAGTTTACCGAAAGTAAGCATTTTTTGTTTATTTTTCTTTTTAAAACTTTCACAATTTTACTTTTTGCCGTTTTAGACTAACATCATTCGTCTTTTTTATTCTATTTAAAGTTTAGTCTTTAAGAACCTTTCGGGATTAAGCTTCATCCGGAAATAACATTTGTAAGAAATTTGTTTTTTGTAACTTTTTTATATTTGTTTCAAAAATGTTTGTAATTCGCTGTTAGCATTGTTCCTTTATCTCACCCCTCCCACCATATTTCATTTTAGCTTCTAAACAAGAAAAAGTCTTGGTAAGATATCTTTTTACAAAATGGCCGACAAAATTCGTAAAAAACGTTTTTGGTACTAAGAACCCGCCCAATAAAAAAGTAGTTACCAATGAACCTCCCCATAAGGGTGACATCACTAAAAATCCTTCCAAAGGAGGGTGTAAAACCAAGTGATCCTTCCAATATTGGTGCTACAACCATAGACCCGACCCAAAATGGGACCATACATAAAGTCCCATGTCATGAGGGTACCACGAGTAAAGACCATCCCCAGGAGGCTGATAATTTTATGGAATATTCTCAAGAGCGTGTTAGTTTGCCCAATACCTTTTTTTTTTAATCATCTCACCCCAAGCAAGGCATTCCACTGCCACTATTAGCGCATGGGGCTACATAGGGGAAGGTAAAGAGAAGGAGTGGTTAGACATAGGGAATGTCAGGAGGAAGGTGACAGATGAGTAAGGATAGCGAGGATGAGGGTTGGGCAGATGGGAAGAGTGCTTGATAGAATGGGAGCAGGTTAGTGTGTTAGGAGGTGTCTATTGACCTTACATTTAAACTCCTGGAGATTGTAGCCGTCGGGGAAGCAATCGTTTGGAAGAGAAGTGCGAGGAAAGAAACTGTTGGAGTAGAAGTTACGGCTGCATTTTATTGGTTTCACTGTAAAAGGGTGGGATCTAGTTGCTAATCTAGTATCTCGTTCAAATTCGTATTTAGCGGGCACTAGTGATCTAAGTTCATCGGAGCAGAAGCAGTGAAAGTATTTATAGAAGAGGCACAGGGAAGCCACGTCGCGCCGGTGGGAGAGAGACTGCAGGCGGTCTGCCAAGTCGGTATCGATCACATTACAGATTCTCCGCTGTATTTTGTCGAGAAGCCCGAGGAGAATAGCAGGGGCACACAACCAGATATGGCAGCAGTATTCAATGCACGAGCGGATGGTAGATTTATATATGTGCAGGATAGATTTAGACGGAAAAAAACTTCCGGGCCCTACACAGAAAACCGACTTTCATAGCAGCGGATTTAGCAATGGATTCGATATAGTCATTCCATTTGAGGTCCGCTGAAAGTGTGAGACCAAGGAGGCGTAGTGTTTTACTCTCCGGGAGGCAAGCCTGGTCCATGCTAATGGGAGGTAGGTGAGATTGTCGATGATGGTTAATTGAGAGTAGCTTCGTTTTAGAAGCATTAAAATTTACTATCCATTTCTTACCCCAGTCCAGTATGGATTGGAGGTCTTTTTCAATCTCGGCTGTGAGGTTAGCTTTGACGCCTAACGCACTGAAAAATACTCAAGACAAATCTGAGGACATGAAGGGTGAAGATGATGCCAAGGTCGCAGAACCGTCCTGTTGTTGAAAGTCCCCACCAAAAATGTGTAATCAACAGCGCGGAGTTCTTGGAGAGGTCCAAGAGTCACGCCCACTTTATGAAAGAAGGTGGACTCTTGGAAGAACCTCCTTTCCCAAGAATTGAAGAATGTTGAAAAAGAATCATGTCAGTCTTCGTGGCGGATAAGCGTTCGCGTAAAATTTATCACTCCACGAAAGACATAGTGGTTAAAACCTTGCAGTTCGGAGAGGAAGCCGCTGAAAATAGTCAATGAAGTGGGCTTCTTCATGTGAGACATACTACTGCCTACGTCAGAAGACTGCGTAGCGATTAATCTAATAAATAAAGACATAATTCTGAAAACTGAGTACGATGGCTGTCGCATGATCAACATAGAGTTATTCAAGGTTCCTCGTCAGGTTATCGAGGAGCATCTGGCTGTTTATTTTTCCCAGCATGGTCAAATACTGGGTGCCTTTTGCGATCGCCTGACTGGGGGATGGTCTTTGAAAATCGGGATAGACCGTCCCAACTGCCTAAATGTAAGGGGCCTGAAACTTATAGTGTCCGAAGTGCTGGAGGTGTGTAGAGAATTGTCACCTTCTCTCCTACTGTCCAGAGAAAACCTCCTCTGGTAGTCATGTCCCTGGCGATCAAAATTTCCCCTGGCCGTGTATTTGGAATCTTTTCCGCCTGTGGTGGGTGTTTCAATAGCTGAAACCGGTGTGGTATTAACCCTGGCTGTTTCATACTATCAGCCTACATTCCCCGGAAAAAACTTTGCCAGCCGCTGGTGCAGCCTTGGAGAAGGTTTGCTTGGTCGGTTGTTTTGTTTTTATGGCACATCAACCTCGGCGGGTCATTTATTGCCAACTAATTTTTTTTTTTATTTATTTATTGCTGGTAATACCTTTTTCTTTCAACAATTTATTGTTGTTTTTATATAAGTTTTGTGTCTAGTAATACTTTTTTCTTTTCGAGTATCAAGATTCATTTGGGATTTGCTTTTAAGGGCAGGGTCCCCAAGTCCAACCCTTGTTATTTAACCCATAACTGGAGGGAAGGAACGGATTAATACCTTTCCCAAGGGTACCAGTGCTTAAGTGAATGCAGGGTATTCAACTGGATTTCAAACTCGGCTCACCGATTTCTCTTTCCGAGCCGATATCCATTACACCACAACGCACATCCATCACTAAACGCTTACAGCACCTGGTATTCCCAAGCGGTCAACAATCTAAGTACTGACCAGGCTCAACGTTGCTTAACTTCGGTGATCGAGCGAGAACCGGTGGCTTTAGAGAAGGAGAAAGAAGAATGGTTGGTTGTTGGCAAGATCAAGGGGAGCGTCAGGAAGCAGGACATCGGTCCACTATGACCCCAAGGACAGAAGAAACATACAGACCCACTCCTTCTACCAGTGCGAAGGGTGACATCCCGGTCTGGAAAAATGTTGAAGATCTTTTTAAAGAAGTACTACCCAGGCTACGAGGGCACTTTAAGGGTTAAGCTCCTGGATGAGAAGCTAAAAGATGCTCAAACGCAAGCAGCTCCATCTCGCTCCTCGGTCTCTACCCCGTCTTCCCCAGTAAAATCTTTGCACACAAAAATATCGAATTCAACCCAGTCTTCTCTCCAAAAACCTATCCCTCTCAGTAGCGATCACAGCACATTTAAAACACCCACTCGTGCCTCTCTCCCAAGAACCAAATGTCGCCACCAAAGAGACAAAGAAGTCCCGCTGCGAAAGACAAACAAGCTCGCAAAAAGCCAATAAGTTGCCCCTACAGACAGGGGGAGGACGTATGTCGTATTTCTCCGGCGGTAGACATGGGGGGTGGTCGATAAGGCCATCAAAGCATTTGATTTCACCCCACCAATTACAATATTATAAAGTAAGCAAATTTTTAATTGAAAAAGTTCTTGTTCAGGACGGGTCCCAGTTTTGGTTCACTCCTCCCTTTTTAGGGTACTTACTCATTTTTCTCTGGGATATCGGAGGCCTCTCCTTAGATGGCACTATCAACACTAAGATGAGCCAAGAATCGATGGGAGAGGCTGTCGGTATTCTTTCTCCCTCAATGTACCGTCCAGACTCCCAACCCTAATCAGGTCTGACAACAGCTTTTTGGTTAGCAACTATGAATGCCCTTTGGCTGAGGTCAGTGTCTCGAAGGCTCACTCACAATTTTCAGCGCCTCTGAGTGGATGCTTGTTTCTCGCAGGAGACTCAATTTTTAACTGGCGGCTATGGAGACATTCTGTCTATGGGTCTGACCTCTATTGCGCTTGTCTTGATGAACGTTTTAAAGGTGTTTCCTGGCTAGTGAGCAAGTCTCTGAAGGCGGTGTGTGCGCGTGTCTTCGCGGATCAGGCTGCCAGGCTTTGCTTGCTGGATATTACTATATAGAGTAAGGTTAATCATCTCATTGGGGTTTATGCACCTAATGTCCATAGGGAGCGTCCTGCTTTGTTTCAGCAAATTGAGTCGTTCTTAGGAACATCTCGTCTGGTAGTCTTAGCGGAGCATTGGAATGCCGTCCTTGACCCTGGGAAAGTCTCTATTCTCTCTTGGGAGGAAGTGTGGACTTTGACTAATAGAGGCAACTCGGATTCGGTGTGTGCCAGCTACCTCGACCGAGTTTTAGTTAAGAGAGACGACATAGAGCTCTTACGTTGTCCAAGTTTCCATTCAATAGTTTACACAGATCATAGTCTCGTCGTGGTTCGTGTAATCTTTGATAAGTCTAGGGCAAAATTGGCTGGCTACTGAAAATTGAACTGTTAATTGTTTGATGGGGGGGGGCGAGATTTCTGGGTCTTGCTGTTACTAAAATTAAAGCACGATTTGACAGGGGCTGTAGTTGGGAATAAGTGGTGGGCCTGCTTGAAATCAAAACTTAGGTCGTCTGTTGCTGACGATAGTCGTCGGCTCAACGTAGCTAATTTAGCAGCACAAACGGCACGTAAGAAAAAGATTGATCGGACAATTAAATCCCATAATGGTGGGAACTCAGCCTTAGCAAAGGTAGAACTGGCGTCCATGCTTTTCAAGAAGAACCAGGCTCTGGTAGTTAGGGCTAATTTAAAAAGAATATCGGGGGAGATGAAGGAAACTACCACAACCTTTAAATTTGCAGTTTTTCATTTTGTTTTATTTTTTCAGCGCAGTCTTATCGGTTAGTACATAAAGTTTTCGATTATCAAAAAAAGTTTTTTTAAATTTTAATATTTAAACAATTTTAGTTGGGGCTCAGTTTCTCATACAACGTTTTAGTAAATCCATCCTTCAATTTGGAACCACTCGCGTTGGGATCGCTTTCTGTTTTTGTTTTTTTTTTCATTTTTTTTTTTTTCGGACGAGTTCTTACTTGTGTCTTTTTCAAGTTTTCTTCAGTTCTTACGATGGCATCTTCCACGGAAACTCCAAGAATTGCTTTATTCAAAAATTTCGCAAAGGATTCAGTAGTTGAATATTCGCAAGCAAAAAGTTAATTGCACAGGATCGATTTACTATAAGGTTGTAAGAAAAACTGAGCCCCCTCCCACTAAAATTGTTAAAATATTGAAATTTTTTCAAATTTTGTTTTGTCAATCGGAAAGTTTAGGGTGTAATCGATAAGATTACACTGAAAAAAGTAAAAAAAAAAAGAAAAAGAAAAGTGAAAAACAACAAATTTAAAGGTGGTGGTAGTCGCCTTCAGGTTCGCCAGAATATCTTCTGAGGCAACAAATATGGCCGTTGAACTCCGTGCAGAGGGATCTCGTTATGCAGCTACCCGGTATATCGACCACATCACAGTACCGGACGGGCGTACCCTGATCACAGACGCAGTAATATACGGGGCTTTTCAGGATTACATTCAGGATCATTTCACCAGGTAGCTCTAGCTAATCACTCTTGGGATTTAGTGTGGACTTGGATTAATAAGGGCAGTTCGGCTTCGGTAGCGCGTGCCAGCTACATCGACCGAGTTTTAGTCAAGAAAATCGATGTTGAGCATTTAGGTTGTCTAAGTTTCCATTCCATAATTTACTCGGATCATAGGTTCGTCCGGGTTTGGGTAAACTTAGAAAAAACTAAGGCTAAATTGTCTGGATACTAGAAGTTGAATTGTTTGATGAGCAAGATTTGCAGAACCAGTCGCAGCTAATGATACAGCGGGTATTGCAGGGGGCTGTTGTTGGGAATAAGTGGTAGGATTATTTAAAATCTAAAATTTGGTCGTTTGTT
This sequence comes from Ascarosepion bandense, assembly GCA_037127315.1. Classification (NCBI taxonomy): domain Eukaryota; kingdom Metazoa; phylum Mollusca; class Cephalopoda; order Sepiida; family Sepiidae; genus Ascarosepion; species Ascarosepion bandense. The sequence continues at coordinate 279,512 of JBBBDQ010032675.1, read as the reverse complement.
GCTGAATAAAGCCATCAACTCAATTTATCTAGGTTGGCAGCACAAACGGCAGTAGAAGCGGAAGTTAATCGGGCGATCAAATTCTGTGTTAGTGAGGACGTAGCCATAGCTAGGGTGTAGCAGGCCTCTTGCTTATCAAAAAGGATCAAGCTCTGGTAGTTAGGGCTAGTTTAACAGTAATGTCTCCCGAGACAACGAATATGGCCGCTGAATTGCGTGCAGCGGACGTGAGAAAAGCTGCCAAAAGGTATATCGCGTGAGTCACATTGCCGGATAAGCGGACCGTGACGACAAATGCGGGCATAGTTGAGGCATTTCGTGGCTGCTTTCAGGAACTGTTCACCAGGGAGGTCGGTCTGAACATTGCTCAGTTCGACGCCTATTTGGCCGATTTTCATCGTCTCAAGGCGGCTGAAGCGGCTGGGTGTGAGGGTCTGAAACCTGGGATGTGCGGAAGCTGGTTAGTCGGGACAAGACTCTGAAATTTGATGGTCTTCCTTACTAACTGTACTTGAGGCAGTCGTCCGTTCTTGTTTCTTTGCTGGTACTGATTTTCAACAACTGGATGAACCAGGGGTCTATACTCCAACGCTTCTCCAGGGATGTGATCAAATTGTTGCGCAAAACAAGGACGATGGGGATGGGTAAAATAACTTCAATACTTTGACGATGTTAAGTATAGAGTTGAAGATTTTAGCCAACGTCTTAGCAGGCCGTTTACAGGCTGTCCTGCCTAGTTGGATTGACCTTGAGCAGACTTGTATTGTGAAGGGTAGGACTATTCAGAACAAACTTCATTTGGTACGCTGGATCATCGAGAAAGTTGACATTGAAGCCCCTTTGATCAATTTAGATCAGTCCAAGTCAATAGGGGTTTTCTACGTTTTCTGAAGTCGGTCCTTTTGGCAGCCATTTTGAGCCGTACTTTCAAACTTGGATCCGACTTTTGTACGCGTAACTCGGTGCGCTAGTCGAAGTGAATTGGGTACGATCGGATCCTTTTTTCTGTTGACTCTCTCTATTCGTCAAGTTTGTCCGCTTTCACCTTTCTACTTTCTTGCGTTTGAACCTTTCCTTCGCAAGTTGAAGGCGAATCTGGTCTTAAGCGGAATCTCCTGGTGCTACCACCTCAATCAGGTATTCCGCCTATGCTTACGACGTTTCGGCTCTTGTGTTGAGCAGAGCCGAGATTGACGAAGTCGGCAAAGAAATCAGAGGGTACGAGACGGTGACAGGGAACAAGGTGAACTACAAAAAGTCTATTGGCTTGCGGTTTGGCGCGTGGAAGGGAGTTTCTCTTTTTCTGCCTTTCCTCTGGAACTGTCAAAATACTCGGCGACTAATTCGGTCCTGATTTCCAGTTGGAAATGAATTGGTGGGAGGTACGAAAGAAGGCCTAGGCCACATGTCAACTGTGGTCTCTTAGGAATCTTTCCTTAAAGGGGAGGGGGGAAATATTTGTTTTGCGCATCTAACCGATTCTCCTTTACCGACTCCCTGTGCTTCGACTTCCGTATACCATATTAATGCCATTTTTCAGGGCCTTGTTCCCCCTTTTTTGTGGGGTCCAAGGCTCCTAAGGTGTGTCGGGAGATCCGTTACCTCTGCTCTTCTGAAGGCGGCCTGGGCATGCCTAGCGTTGCGATTCGTCAACATACGCTACGCATCGCCTTCCTAGACTGAATGTGTTCGCAAGCGGATGGGAAACGGCGAATTATGGTAGGTAGACGCGTACAACAACTTCCCGTCCCTATGAAGTGCCCCCTCATGCGATTAATTTGAAAAAAAAATCACTAAGTAAGGTGGTAAAATATTTCGTTAGAAAAAAGAAAAGAGTAAGGATATGTTACATAATGTCAGTTCTTCTATATAACAGTGAATGCTGGACAATCTCCTCACAGATAAAGAACAGACTTGAAGCAACAGAAATGTGGGTCTACAGAAGGATGCTGTGAATACTATCGACTGAACAACGACGAAATTTTAGAGAAAATGGAAGCAAAAAGAACACTTATACATATCATCACAGAGAGACAGTTGACATTTTTCGAACACATAATGTGGAAAAAAGGCTTGGAAAATTTGATATTCACAGGACAGATTTGGATACCTCAACGTGGTTTAATGGTCAGCAAGTTTGTCCAGCTAGAATCTATTGCAGCTGAGTAGTGAATTCGATCCTCACTAGGTACTCTATACTCTCGGCCTTGTGCCATATTGTTATGGAGCCCTATCTATAGGATTGGACTCTTCCTCCGTAAATAAATAATAACCAGCGTGACTTCCGGGACGCAGCTGTGTAACAGTCTAGGGACAGTCGAGACTCAGCGTAACCATACCGTTCGGACGTACACTTCTATTTACTGACTACTAACACTCTTATTTATATATTTGTTCTGTTATTCAAATACATTGGTTCAAACCTACCTTATTGTTTCCGTGTCTTTCTTCCTGGCCCGAACAGGCCACAACAACTTGGCGACTGGACAAGTAGACGGCAGAGTGGGGTTTGAGGGCGATAACAGGAGAAAATGCGCCAAGAGCCACCAGGAATAGGGAAACGTGGAAAGCCATGATCGCCTACGTCCTGAAAGAACAAGGCACTTAGAAGAAGAATATATATGCCAACTGTTTATAAGATATTGTGGATATAAAATGGGGTATCAATTATTTATTATAATCAATATATAAACTGATCCCTCATTTTGTGGCCACGCTAGTTTCTATACATTTATATTCTAGATTAATGGTCTTGACCTAGTCGATGGCAGAGCGGGGTTTGGGTGGTGTAACATGAGAAAGCGTGCTAAGAGCCACCAGGGATTGGGAGATGTGGAAGGCCATGATCGCCTACGTCCTGAAAGAACAAGGCACTTAAAAGAAGAATATATATGCCAACTGTTTATAAGAAATTGTGGATATAAAATGGGGTATCAATTCTTTATTATAACCAATATATAAAATCCCTCATTTTGTGGCCATGCTAGTTTCTATACATTTATATTCTAGATTTATGGGATTGAGCTAGTGAATGACAGAGCGGGATTTGGGTGGTGTAACATGAGAAAGCGTGCTAAGAGCCACCAGGGATAGGAAGACGTGGAAAGATGTGATCGCCTACGTCCTGAAGGTACACAGCACATAAAAGAAGAAGAAAAATGGATTTAAATTCTGAATTTCTTTTTCGACAGGTTTCTGATTAATCTGAAAAAACTTCGTAATAAATAAAAAAAAGTTAACTTCGTGCCTAGTCAATGCCTAGATAACGGACCGCTTGGGAATACCAGGTTGTTGTAAGCATGGATGCGCACCTTGTGTAATTAATAAATCATGGCTCGAAATTGTTAATCGGTGGGACGAGTTTCAATTCCAGTTCGGTTCGTTAAATTCACTTTCGCGTAAGTACTCTTGGGAAAAGCATGAATCCCCCGCCCATTTATGGGCTACTTAGTGAAACCTGTATCACTAAATTCAGTCAGTCTGTTAAATGCCATACGTGATATACACTTGAGCGATCATGTCTCGAAAGTCACATGACTGACTGGGCTAAAGATTTTCCCGAAGTAGGTTGCCATTACTTTCTGCAGTAAACTGGTTGCTATAGAAACCAATCTGTCCTCTTATTTAACCCATAACTGGAGGGAAGAGACGGATTAATACCTTTCCCAAGGGTATTTGTGCGTAAGTGAATGCAACAAATTCAGCTGAACCTCGAATTCTGCTCCCGATTTTTCGTTCCGCGCTGATATCCATTGCACAACGAAAAGTTATTAACATTAAAAAAAAATAATTTTTAAGCACTAAAAATATTTTCTGGCATAAAATAACCTGCAGTTGGTTAATAAGCCGTAGAAAACGTGTATCACTAACTCTTGTCTTAATGGTAAGTTCAGTAGGTTCGACAACGTCAAATTGACAGTTCATCTAAAAAAAAAAAAAAAGAAAAAAAAAACGGAAAATCGGTTGTTAACGGGGGCAAGAAATGGGTTGTTAATTTTAACGCCTCCAAAATAAAACTGCTTTCATTTAAACATTTTTATCCTTCCATCGGTATGGCTGATGCTAACCTCCAGGAGGGTGACTCGTTGCTCCTTCTCGTGCTAATGCTTTTTTCCCTGACACGAAAGAGTATATTGCTAGGTAGGCTACTAAGATGTCTAGTACATTTGGTTGTGCTAGACAATTTTTCTGACCGGAAATTGTTTTGCACATTCATAAGTCTACCATTTGTATGTACATTAAATATGACTCTTTCATGTAGTCTGGTGCTTCAACTAATTATTTAAAGGTTCTTGATAAAATCCAGAAGAGAAGCTGCAATACTATCGGACCTAGCCTGGCATCTTAGATTCGGTCATTTTCGCATTGCCTTTTCTTTAAAAGATTTTCATGGTAATTGTTTTGATGGGCTTTCCTCTTGAGTATTTTCGAATTTAAGAGCAGTTGGATCTCATCATTTTACATATGAAATGGCTAGAAGTAACCATGGGTTCCTTGTTAACATTTTTTCTCTCGCACTTCTTATATGTAAACCTCGGCTTTTAGTTTCTTTTATTTTGCTTATAAGTTACATTACTATCATCCAGTACTACCAAAACATCAATTTGCGCTCCGGATTTTTCCCAGGACGCAAATTGATGGATTACTTATGGAAATTATACAATAACAGACTAAAATACATAATAAAAAGTTCAAAGAAAACGGTTGAGTTCCCTTCATTTCGACATCTCGTGACTTTGCACTACACATGAAGGAATTCAAAAAATTAAAATATTCTGCTGATCTTTTGAAATGATTTGTGAGCGTCTTTGTGGTTGCCAACACTGTTTGTTTATAGATATGTAATTTAGAATAAAGCTCATTTCGTCTTTTTGCCTTGATAAAGTCCATCACAGGACGAAACGCGTAGGCGATTTAAAATAAAGTTTTCTTCTTGTCTTTATTTTATTTAACCATTCTGTTCTTAATCTCAGATCAGAACTGAGTATATATATATATATATATATATTCTCTGATAAGCTTAATAACATTAACATTAAATGAAGAAAGAAAATTACAATATTGATACATAATTTTTTTAATATCCAGACTAAGCTTTCGGCTTACATAAGCCATTTTCAAAGATGTCAATAACATTATCTACTATAAACACGGACAAACGATAATGACACACTGTTTTTGTTTAACTGAGTATATTTTTATATATTTATATATTTTATACATATATTTTGTGCTTTATATAAATTCAAAAAGTAAAAGGAAAGCCGAAGAACTGAAGTTAGTTAAGTGTCATATGTGATACATGCTTGGGCAATCATGTTTCGAATGAGACATGACTGATTGGGCAGAAGATTTTCCTGCAGTAAGTTGCCATTGCATTCTGCGGTAGACTGTTTGTCAGCCATGACTATAGAACCCAATCTATCTTGCCATTTAGTTCATAGCTAGAGTGAGAAGAGATGGATTATATCATTATATTAATAAGTAGTAATTAGTGGGGGATCAGTTTATTACTTCGTAAAAACAGAAAACCGATCCCCCACTTTATGCCCAGTTGTAGCTTTAATTGTTTCTAACTATTATGTTCAGTCATTCAGTTAAGGGCCTAACGTGATACACGCTCGAGTAATCATGTTTTGAATGAAACATGACTGACTGGGCAGAAGATTTTCCCGCTATAGGTTGCCATTACTTTCTGCGGTAGACTGGGTGCCACCAAAGCCTATAGAACTCAATCTATTCTGCTATTTAGCACACAGCTGGAGTGAGAAGAGATGGATTATATCATTAGATTAATTGGTAATTAATGGTGAATCAGTTTATTACTTCAAAACAATAGAAAACCGATCCCCCACTTTATGCCCCGTAGAAGCTTTAATTGTTTCCAACTATTATGTTCAGTTAGTCAGTTAATCGCCGTACGTGATACATGCTTTGGTCGATCATGTTTCGAATGAGACATGGTTGACTGGGCAGAATATTTTCCAGCAGTAGGTTACCATTTGGTACTGCGGTACACTGGTTGCCAACCAAGGCTATAGAACCCAATCTATCGCGCCATTTAACCCATAACCTGAGGGAGAAGAGATGGATTAATACCATTCTTGAGGGCAAGTGAATGCAACAAATTCGACTGGAATTCGAACACGGCACTTCGATTTCTGAGTTGAAGCACAGTGGTAAAAAAAAAAAAAAAATGACAAAACAAAACAAACAAACAAGAATTAGGTTATTAGTCAAAATAACCTGTAGAATTTTGACTGGAATTCTCTAAGAATTTTTGGAAAGATGAGGCTGCCGAATTAATTAATCTGTGTGGGTAGTATTATATCCGAAGGCGAATTGGCATGGCAAAGGACGCGTTCCAGAAGATGAGCAAAATACTAACACACAGGAAAATCTCAATAGAAACGAAGAAAAGAGTGCTAGACTGCTACGTGATGTCAGTTCTTCAATACGGCTGTGAATGCTGGACAATATCATCGAAAATGAGGACAAAACTGGAAGCGGCCGAAATGTGGTTCTACAGAAGGATGCTACGGATATCGTGGACTGAGCATACAAGCAACGACGAGGTGTTAGAAAGAATGGCAACAAAAAGGAAATTGATGCTGAGCATCAGGAAGAGACAACTGAAGTTCCTGGGACATGCAATGAGGAAGGAGAGCCTAGAGAATCTGATACTGACTGGACAGATAGAAGGAAGGAGAGACAGAGGAAGGCAGCGGATAACATATTTGCAGGGCCTGATCAGGTGGATGACGGAACGGGGGTTGCCAGGAGCAACAGGAGCAAACATACTAAGAGCTACAAGGGATAGGGAGACGTGGAGAGCCGTGATCACATAAGTCCTGAAGGGACAGGGCACATAGAAGAAGAAGTATTAATGGGTTTTACTCGTGACTTGAATGTCTCCCTAGTAATTCAAACAATTAGCTTAGTTTGTACGTTTGAACGTCTCACTCAGGGTATGTTTGTATTTGTACTTGTTTGCGTTCTCTCTCTCTCTCTCTCTCTCTCTCTCTCTCTCTCTCCCCCTCTCTCTCTCTTTCTGTGTGTGTGTGTGTGACCTTCATATTCTGACCACCCCGACCTATCGAATGGTTATTTTCTTCTCAAAAACAAAAAAAACCTTCTTAAGTGTGCTTTGCGCATGCGCGTACGTTCAATAATGCGCGCGCACGTGAGTTTACGCATGCGTAGTGTACACAGTTTGACATCTGACGAAACTACGTCCTTGCTTTATTTACTGTGTGACATTTGTTTAGACCATTTAAAAGGTCAAAGTTATCTTGACTTGGTCGTTTTTTCTTCTTTAATTTTTTAGCTATTTTTAACAAAAAACCTTTTGGTTGATGATAGGGAAGAGGCTTTGGCTTTTCGAGAAAGGGGCAGATGAACGCTATCGAGCAGTGAACACTAAACGGGTGTTATATTTAGTGACAAACGTCGGCAAATGTCGGGTGTCTACGACTTCACGGTAGCCATTGTGAATGAAAACCCTTTTCTCTTCTCTTTCACTAACATTTTCTTTCGTTCAACAATATTAATACCAACTTCTAATTTCTCTGTGCTCTGTCCTTTCAGGACGTAGGCAATCATGGTCTTCCACATCTTCCTATCCCTAGTAGCTCTTAGTACGCTTTCTCCTGTTACCCCACCCAAACCTCGACCTGCAATCCATTTGCTCAAGCCCATTAAGTATGCTAGACGTTGCATTAAACTGTCCGTCTTTCTTTCTATCTGACCTGTGAGTATCAGATTCTCTAAGCCTTCCTTCACTATTACATGTCCCAATAACTTCAGCTGTTTTTCCTGAGATTGAATATTAGTTTCTTTTTCGTTTTCATCATCTCCAGAAAATCATTTGATGAATATGTAAATTTTCTAAAACTTCCTCCTATCGTTTAAGAAAGTCATTAAAATTTGTATATTTTTCTCACAGTCAATAATAAAATTTATAAAGAAAATTTAGCCTACTCATAAATTCTGTCATATATATATATATATATATATATATATATATATATATATATATACGAGTGAATACAGAACGAAGAAAGATTTTTACAACGTCCAAAACATTAATTTAAAACAGTGCTCGATATATAATATATAGAGCTGTGAATTAAGTTTAGAGAAAAAGCTTAGAATAAGCTTAGAAGCAACTTCATAAATTTTGGAGAATTTTTGTCTTTATTTTCACCTGAAATTAAATTCAAAATACAATGCTTAGAACGGCTCATGATTAAACATAACAGACATTCATTGTCTCTTATATTTAACAGTATATGTTTAGAAAATTATGTGCTGCCTCGATACAATATATATATATATATATATATATATATATATATACGCAAATATATAAAAATAGACACTGAGATCAAACTGAGCGGTAACAGTCTTTCATGATTCAAATAATCTTCACTGTATCTAATATATATAATGTGTTAAAAGTATATTTTATCATCACACACATATATATATGTATATATATAAAAGAAAGAGAGAGTGGGAGAGAGAGAGAGAAAGAGCGGAGAGAAGAAAAATTAGTACATAAATAAACGTTTATCTAGTTAGAATTTATATCGGCAGTTTTAAAAATGGCAAACTGCTTCTTCACACCTGAAAAATCAAATGTTACATTTAAGTCAAAATATTAAAAAAATAGTTTGACAGAGAGAGAAAATAAGATTAGGTGAAAGGTATCGGTGTATACCATTAAACGTTGAAAGCAACAGATACCGGAAATGTCACAAAAATAAAATAAAGAACACATACATCAAATTACACACATACAAAAAATCTGAAAAGTAAAATAATATACAAGAAGAAACAAGGAAATAAGCATACACCAAATAAACACACACAAACATATGACTATAAGACACCATATATACACACAATAATATACACACAATAATATACACACAATAATTAATATACACACAATAACACAAAACTAAAAGTAGCTAAACTCAAGAATAGAATAAAAATTGTAAAAAAAGAAAAAAAAGGGGTCTTTAGAGTATAATATAATTACAGTCTGAAATAACTACTAATCACAAGAAAATTGAAAAGTTAGACATAACAATTAAAGATTCACAAGGAAAAATTTTGGCGTCCCTGAGGGTGACTACCACCATCATTAAATTTGTTGTTTTTCATTTTTTTGTTTTGACTTATTCTAGCACAGTCTTATAGATTACATAAAGTTTTCGATAATCAAAAACAATTTGGAAAAATTTCAATATTTAAACAATTTTAGGGGTGCTCAGTTTCTCATACAACGTTATAGTAAATTGATCCTCCATTTTGGGACCACTCGCGTTGGAGTCGATTTGTTTTGTTTTACTTTTTGAGGGGACGTGTTGTTGCTCTTATTTTTGTCTTTGTCAAGTTTTCTTCAGTTCTTACGATGGCATCTTCCTCGGAAACTCCAAGAATGACTTTATTCAAAAATTTTGCAAAAGATTCAGGAGTTGAATATGCGTAAGCAAAAAAAGTTAATTGCACAGAATTGATTTACTATTAGGTTGCATTAAAAGCTGAGATCCCCCACCAAATTGTTTAAATATTGAAATTTTTGCAAATTTTTTTGTCAATCGAAAGTTTAAGTTTTAATCGAGATGATTGCACTGAAAATTATTTTTAAGAAACTGATAATTTACAGATGGTGGTAATGTCGTACCGACGCGTGGTTCCAAAATGGAGGATCTATTTACTATAAAGTTGTATGAAAAACTGAGCCCTCCATCCATTTCTTTAAATATAGAAATTGTTCCCAAAATCTTTTTTGTCAGTCGGAAAGTTTAGGGTGTAATCCATAAGATTGCACTAAAAAAAAAAAAAAAAAAAAAAATGCGAAAAACAACAAATTTAAAGATGGTGTTAGTCACCCTCAGGTCCGCCAAAATTTTTCATAAAATAAGAAAAAAATTTGCCAAAAGTAATCATAAAGACGAAAAATATAAAAAATATTTTAAAAAAAAAGGGGGGGGGGGGGAATAATAAAGAATTAATTTAAATAATGTAAAGAATTACGACATAAAAGAAAAAAAAAGAACCTATATAGTAAAAACTAAAAAAAAAATACCTTCTCAAGTTATTAACTATAACAAAAAAACTTTTAAATATAAATAAAGAATAAATAAAAATATTGAAATAGAATTAAAAGAGCAAATTCACAACAGAGAAAATAACAGATGAATTTTATAGAAATCCTTTCCTTTCTCTCCACCTTTGAAACTGTTATCACACCTGCCTTCTCATCTTTCTATTGCTCCTTTCTAACTGGTTCGTCTTCCTCTTCACTCTCTTCTTTTTTTTTTTTTAATCATCTCACCCCAAGCAAGACATTCCACTGTCACTATTGCGCATGGGGCTACATAGGGGAAGGTAAAGAGAAGGAGTGGTTAGACATAGGGAATGTCAGGAGGAAGGTGACAGATGAGTAAGGATAGCGAGGATGAGGGTTGGGCAGATGGGAAGAGTGTTTGATAGAATGGGAGCAGGTTAGTGTGTTAGGAGGTGTCTATTGACCTTACATTTAAACTCCTGGAGATTGTAGCCGTCGGGGAAGCAATCATGTGGAAGAGAATTCCACAGTCGGGAAGTGCGAGGAAAGAAACTGTTGGAGTAGAAGTTACGGCTGCATTTTATCGGTAAATAATTAATATTTTTACACTCATGTAGCCCCCTGCACATCAGTGACATTACCGCCTTGCTCGGGGTGAAACGATTAAAAAAAACAATCCAGTTCTACTAAACAGGTAATTTAAATTTATTTTTGTGACAGCATTTAAAAATAACTTCATTGAGTTGGTTTTAAAACGACGTAATGAAGTTATTTTTAAGTGCCACATCGTTTAAATTGATAAAAAATATCACGGACAAATAAAAATGACTTTTTTTTCATTAAAGTTGACTTGTTTACTTTTGGATAAGAAACTGTGCAGATATTGAAAATATCGGGAGATCTATTCAGTCAGTTAAGTGCCATAAGTGAAACACGCTTGGGCGATCATGTCTCGAAAGAGACATGACTGACTGGGCAGAAGATTTTTCCCCAGTAGGTTGTCATGGCTTTCTGCGGTAGACTGGTTGCCGACCAAGGCTATAGAATCCAATGTGTCCTGCTATTTAACCCATAACTGGAGGAAAGAGACGGGTTAATACCTTTCCCAAGGGCATTTGTGCGTAAGTGAATGCAGTGGATTCAGTTTGAGATCTATTACGAGAGCAATAAAGCTTAAAGGTCAAATTTCGGTATTGTCTGATCGGCAGGTTCTCTGTAGCTCAGTTGGTTACAGCCTACCGGGTCTAACGGTTGCACAATCTTCCCAGAAGAACGCAGGTTTGAATTCAAAGCTCAAATATTCTTCAATAAGATATCTTGGACATTTAAGCTGACAGCTTTAAATAAATAAACGTACTGTTTAATGAATAAACGGGGTGTCTACTCAATGAACAACATCCACTAAATATGCTGTTTAACCTGATAATATATATATATATATGCTTTTTTCTTTCGCACTTTTTTCTTCTATACCAATTTCTTTCGTTGGAACAACAAAATCCTATTTCTGTTATATATATATATATATATATATATATATATATAAAGAAATAGGGTTTTGTTGTTCCAATATATATATATATATATATATATAAAACAGAAATAGGGTTTTGTTATACCAACGAAAGAAATTGGTATAGAAGAAAAAAGGGTAAATTTTTTATTTGTTCCCAGAACGCCTTTGTCCCTTCAAATCTTTCCAAAACATCCTTATTTCCGTGCAAATGTAAATGCTGAATTCAAATCGATAATTCTTTATTGACGAAACCTACCTTTTTTCAAATTAACGACCAGAAAAATATCGAACTTTTTGTCACTGTTTATCTCTACCCAGTAACCACGCTTCAAAAATGTTATTCTCTGCAGAATGACTTCACTCGTAGTTTGCCGATTTTTCTGACGTTTTACTTCCCTTTTGCAATTACTACGCGGAAATTGAGTTCCGAAACCAAACAAATTGCGGAGTAATTGCTCAAAGGAAGTAAATAGGCTGAAATAAGTATCCTACGCCCCAAGTCATTCAGCGGTGAATCAAATATGACAACGATGGTAAAGGGGGAGATATAGTCCAATTTTTTTCTTGTCGATAACATGAAAAAAGGTAGGTTTCTTCAATAAACAATTATCGATTTGAGTTCAGCATATACATTTGCATGGAATTAAGGATGTTTTGGAAAGATTTGACAGGCTTTAAAAAGGGGGAAAAAATCAAAAATTTACCGAAAAAAGTGCGAGAAGCCATGAACGTTTTGTTTAAAGTGTAGATTTATTGTTGCTATTATTATTAATATTGCTTGTTTTCTGTATGATATATTAAGTGACCATAATGGTATTTGTGTCGCTACACGTGTTTTGGGTCTAAAGTTAACTCTCTTCAGTCGAATAAACTTGTGACTTCACATATCGATATCTGTTTGTTTTTCTGATGGCTAAGGTATCGTGTATAAATAGATAAGTCAAGTGGTGAACAGACCAGAAAGTTCATATGCGTGTGTGCGGGGTTTTTTTTCACACTCGCACGTTAAATCCCTCCAGTCACATTTCGTTGGCTATAAAATATTTTTTTTTATTGACTTGCGAAATTTGATTAAATCTTTATATTTCAAAATTGTTTTCAGCGATTTTGATTCAATTCCAGTTGAATTCCTTGCATTCACTTACGTACAAATACTCTTGGGAAAGGTATTAATCCATCTCTCCTCTCCAGTTATGGGTTAAATAATAGGAGAGATTAGGTTCTATAGCTTTGGCTGGCAACGAGTCTACCGCAGAAAGCAATGGCAACCTACTGAGGGATAAACTTCTGCCCAATTAGTCATGTCTCTTTCGAGACATGATCCCTCAGGCGTGTATCACGTATGGCACTTAACTGACTGTCTGAAGATAGTAGTTAGAAACAATTAAAGCTTCTACGGGGCATAAAGTGGGGGATCGGCTTTCTATTGTTACGAAGTAATAAACTGATCCCTAATTAATACTTATTAATATAATGATAAAATCCATCTCTTCTCACTCCAGCTGTAAGCTAAATTGCAGGATAGATTGGGTTCTATAGTCATGGCTGGCAACGAGTCTACGGCAGAAAGCAATGGTAACCTACTACGGGATAATCTTCTACCCAGTCAGTCATCTCTCTTTCGAGACATGATCGCCCAAGCGTGTATCACGTATGGTATTTAAGTGACTGACTGAACATAATAGTTGGAAACGATTAAAGCTTCTAGTGGGCATAAAGTGCGGGATCGGTTTTCTGTTGTTATGAAATAATAAACTGATCCCCCACTTACTACTATTGATTAATATAATGATATAATCAATCTCTTCTCACTCAGTCTATGAGCTAAATGGTAGGATAGATTGGATTCTATAGCCTTGGTCGGCAACCAGTCTACCGCAGAAAGTAATGGCAACCTACTGCGGGATAATCTTCTGCCCAGTCAGTCATGTCTCTTTCGAGACATGATCGCTCAAGCGTGTATCACGTATGGCCCTTAACTGACTGACTACTGTACAGGTTATCTATTTTTTTTATTGATTTTGGAATACTATTTCAATTAATGTTCGTGTGTGTGTGTGTTTTTTTTTTTTCTATCGAGTTTGAATTTCGTATGTTTGTTATTATTGCATATAATATCAAAACCATATACCACAAAAATAAAAAGCTATATCAGAGACTGTGTACATTTCTTAAGCTTCTTACCACAAAAAGTAGACCCAGTTACACTCATAGTAACATGTGACGTGAACTGCCGATACAACAACACCCTATGAACTAGGTAAACAGGCTATTACATTTTGGATTGAGAAACACCCAGAAATGTTACCCACACGCTTCACAAAATAATTCATGATACAAAATATAGAACTAATTTCAGACAACAATTCATTCGAGTTTAACAAACAAAATTATATTTAAACTACAGGTACCGCGATGGGAACAAAAATGGCACCGACATATGCAACACTCACTCTAGCATATCTAGAAGAAAGTCTATACAACCAAACAGGACATAAATATGGGGAAGACACAAGAACAGAATTCACTTAATGCATGGAAGAGATATCTCAATGATTGCTTTATTTTTTGGAGATCAACATCTGGAGACATAAATAAACTACACAATCTACTCCAAAACTTTCACCCAAAAATTAAGTTCACATTAGAATATAGCTATAATGAATTGCCATTTTAAGACATATTCATAAAAAACAAAAACAATTACATCATCACAGATATTTACCATAAACCCACATATACTCAACAATAACTCCATTTCAAGACTCACCACCCTAAAAGATATCTAAAATCCACCCCCTACTCGGTAGCACGATAAAATATGCCTGGAGGGGGAACTGTGGTGATATCGATCGAGCAAAAGCGATGGACCGGATGTTTGTACCCTCGCAACCAAAAAGCAAATGACCAAAAGTCGTCGGTGCGCATCCGGCTTGCGCAGATGTTCGGGTTGAAAAATAAAAATTAATTAAATATTAAATTTCCATTTCGCGAGCCTACGCGAATTTTATTTATCGGCTAATGGGAAGCCCAGAATCAAATACGGATATGAATTCCCAAAAGTCGAAATAAAAAGCCGATATAGAAAGCATCGCCAGACAGACCGACACACACGGACTGACTCGAGAGAGAGGAGTGTAATCAGTATCCCTTTGACCTAAGTCAAGCGGCTAACTATCCTAGCCTCCCTTCCCTCTTCTCTTATCTTTCGCTATCTCAAAACTACTTACTGACCTGAGGAGCGAATACATCAAAGACATTCCTTACTTACAACGCTCCCACATTCCTTAGCATTAATTCTCTTTTCAGTATTTTATTGCCATGAACATTTTAACGTCCTTTGGACCTATACTTCAAGTATTACTTTAATTGTAAAAACCTTAATTGATTTACGTGTATATATAAAATGTTAATTTTTCAACTCAATTTGCTTTTCTGGATTTATAATCATTTTATGACTTATAGTGGGCTATCTACAACGAGGCCAAATTCCGTTAATCTGCAACAACATACTACTACCCTTCACTAAAACGGACTCTCCTCTATAAACTGGAAAAGAATGGATAACCCACAATAGAACTACGAAAAACACTACAAATAAGAGGATACCCCACTGCACTAATAAATAAGGCTTTCCAACTGGCAGAAGAAATATCAGTAGAATCTCTACGCAAACAGAAAAAGAAATAAGTAAATAAATAAATAAATAAAAATAAAAAAAACAAGAAAAAAAGAAATATAAATTTCTGTTTTTTCTTGCTATAAGTTATACTTATACCTTACTTGTAGGATAATATATGTTTCTCTTTTTTACCTTCAATAGTTATTTTTTGTGGTAAAGCCTGCACTCCACAGCAATTTCAATTAACACTTATAAACTGTTCATAGTAATTTTTTTTATTTAAAATCCTCCTTAAAATGTCGACATTTTTCATGGGCTCTATCCCTGACACTCTATTGAATGTCATCAATTAATGTGATTTGAAATAGGTTTTTGCGATTCTGTAGCGTTTTCGTAACAACCTACAGCCTTCATTCGCTCGACGTTGTTTTTTTTTTTTTTTTTATCTGCTTTTACCGTTCAAACGGTTGGCATAATCCCGTAAATACAATGATTATGACAACCCTTTTCTTAGGAAACGAATGGAACCATAAAGCGACGAGGTAGCCAACGACAAAACTTGCGCCTACAACATTCACTCCTTCAGCATATCAAATTCTAAAACCTGTTTTCAATAATCGTCGAAAAATAGAGGAACACCGACAGCGGGTAGAAATGAGAATGTTCATCCGCACGACACGAGGAACTCGAACGACATGTAGAGTCAGAGGGAAAACATTGTCACCAGTGCACTGTCAAATATGTTGCTGTCTAGGGGGTGTGTGGTGGGGATTGCTTAGGAAAACACGTAGAGTGTGCAAATGAATTGTCTGCTACTGAAAAAGCAGGCGGCATTTTCGTAACTCAATAATAACAGATCATTTGTTCACTTGCTCGACAAGTAATGTTGCAATTTGGAAGAGAAGGAAAAATGACTGTTCAAATGGACGAAACATTTGACTGTCCCTGTCCTTTATTGCTATCTATCTATCTATCTATCTATCTATCTATCTATCTATCTATCTATCTATCTATCTATCTTCATTCTTCTATCTATCTGTCTGTCTTCATTCTTCTATCTATGTCTGTCTTCATTCTTCTATCTATCTATCTGTCTTCATTCTTCTATCTATCTATCTATCTATCTATCTATCTATCTATCTATCTATCTATCTATCTATCTATCTGTCTGATTCTTATCTTCTGCATTCTCTTCTATCTATCTGTCTTCATTCTTCATCTATCTATCTATCTATCTATCTATCTATCTATCTATTCTATTCTTCTATCTATCTGTCTGTCTTCATTCTTCTATCTATCTATCTATCTGTCTTCATTCTTCCATCTATCTGTCTTCATTCTTCTATCTATCTATCTATCTATCTATCTATCTATCTATCTATCTATTCTATTCTTCTATCTATCTGTCTGTCATTCTTCTATCTATCTATCTGTCTTCATTCTTCCATCTATCTGTCTTCATTCTTATATCTATCTATCTATCTATCTATCTATCTATCTATCTATCTGCATTCTTCTATCTATCTGTTTTCATTCTTCTATCTATCTATCTATCTATCTATCTATCTATCTATCTATCTCATTCTATATAACCTTTTTTAATCTTATTTGTCTTTCTTTCTCTCACTCCTTCTTGATATATATATATATATATATATATATATATTTCTGTTTGTTCATATCTATCTATCTTTATATCTATCAGTCTATTTCTAAATCTCTCTCTATATATATGCATATATATGTGTGGGGGGGGGGTGTGCTTATGTATATATATTAATTAAAAAGTACAGATTAAATTAAAACTACAGATCCTCGAGGTAATATACTTTAAAAAAATTAAGTCGTCATTCAATAGCATCAGCTACGAATAATCTAGGAATGTTTTAAAATGTGTTTAAAAAAGAACAGTTTTTCATGCTTTAATACGAGTATCACCATGACATTACATTAAAAAGAAAAAAAATTACAAAGCGGATAATTTTCACGTTCGAATGAACGCTAGTCATAACTGTCAAGATTTGTTTTATTTAATTTATTTGTTTTATTGTTTTTGTTTTTTTATATTTGGCGGGGGTTGTTTGGAAGCATATTTTTATTTTAAATCACAGTTATTTATCATTCAAAAAGGTTTTGATGGAAACATTTTTCATTCAATAGAGAAATACAGTAATGTGTAAAAAACACAATTTAATGGTTATTTTGTTGCTGCTATTTGCACCCCTGCCGATGATCTCAGAAGGAAATTTGGAGGACCTGAAGAACAGGACCACCACTTTAAATTTGTTCTTTCTCATTTTTTTTTTTTACTTTTTTCAGTGCAATCTTATTGATTAAACCCTAAACTTCCTGATTGACAACAACAATTGGAAAAAATTCAATATTTAAACAATTTTAGTGGGGAGGGCTCAGTTTTTCATACAACGCTATAGTAAACCAATCCTCCATTCTGGAACCACTCACCGGTACGACATTACCACCACCTGTAAATTTGTTGATTATCATTTTTTTTTCTTTTTTTAGTGCAATCTTATTGATTAAACCCTAAACTTCCTGATTGACAACAACAATTGGAAAAATTTCAATATTTAAACAATTTTAGTGGGGAGGGCTCAGTTTTTCATACAACGCTATAGTAAACCAATCCTCCATTCTGGAACCACTCACCGGTACGACATTACCACCACCTGTAAATTTGTTGATTATCATTTTTTTTTCTTTTTTTAGTGCAATCTTATTGATTAAACCCTAAACTTCCTGATTGACAACAACAATTGGAAAAATTTCAATATTTAAACAATTTTAGTGGGGAGGGCTCAGTTTTTCATACAACGCTATAGTAAACCAATCCTCCATTCTGGAACCACTCACCGGTACGACATTACCACCACCTGTAAATTTGTTGATTATCATTTTTTTTCTTTTTTTAGTGCAATCTTATTGATTAAAGACTAAACTTCCCGATTGATAAAAACATTTGTAAACAATTTCAAAATTTAAGCAGTTTTAGCGGGGGTGGGGGTCAGTTTTACATAAAACCTTATAGTAAATCGATCCTGTGCAACTTTTTTGCTTGCGCATATTCAACAACTGTACCCTTTGCGAAATTTTTGAATAAAGCTATTCTTGGAGGTTCCGAGGAAGATGCCATCGTAAGAACTGAAGAAAACTTGAAAAAGACAAAAACAAGAGCAACAACTCGTCCCCACAAAAAAATAAAAAACAAAACAAAATTTTTTTTTTTCGACCGCAACACGAGTGGTTCCAAAATGGAGGATCGATTTACTATAACGTTGTATGAGAAACTGAGTCCCCCGTAAAATTGTTTAAATATGGAAATTTTTCCAAATTTTCTTTGATAATCGGAAACTTTATGTAATAAGCGATAAGACTGCGCTGAAAAAAAGTTAAAAAAAAATACAACAACAAAATTAAAGGTGGGGCTAGTCTCCCTCAGGTTCGTCGAAAGTGAGTGGTTGTCTCTTTCAGGTCCGCCGGAAATTGAAAAGATTTGAAATCTTGAGAAATTTTTTTTTTTAATCATATCACCCCGAGCAAGGTGGTAACGCCACTGAAGCGCAGGGGACTACGTATGAGTGAAAAGATTGGAAAAGAGAAAGCCGGAAACCACATCCTAAGCAGGAAACAAGGAATGGGCCTCTTCACCTGTTCAATAGACATGGGTGGAGTGTGAACCGGGCGATAGTTTAGTCTATCTACTGGAAAATATAAACACCTTTAAAACTTACAGCACATTTCTCACATCTTTCGATCATAATCAACGGAAGATTATTCGTAACTACGAACGGATTTTAATAAAAATAAGCAGTATTCATCAGTATTCTCATCCTTCTCTTACCCACTTCCTGGCACCCCTGAAACCTGTCACTCTTTCTCATAACTTTCCTCCTATGTAACCCCCTGTACAACAGTGGAAGTGAAATGCTTTGCTTGGGGCATTGATCATCTCCTATTTCACTAACCTGCATTCTCTCTCTCTCATTTTCTTCTCTCCGTCCACTCCATCCTCATCAGTATTCTCATCCTTCTCTTACCCACTTCCTGACACCTCCTATAACCTGTCACTCTTTCTCATAACTTTCCTATGTAACCCCTGCAAAACAGTGGCAATAAAATGCCTTGATTGGGACAAATATGATTATAAAAATATATATATAGAAGAAGAAATTTATATTCGGAATATGTTGCACTTCCTGCCTGTGGAATTCCCTTCCATCTACTTGCTTCTCCGACAGCTACAATCTCCAAGAATTTAAATGTAAATTCAATAGTCAACTTCTGTATAAGTAGTGTATATACATGCCAGTCACCGAAAGAACTCAATTCATTTCTGAAGAGTAATGCTTATATCACAGAATTGGAAACTGTTTTTAAAAATTTCTTCTCTAGAGAGCTCAATCGTAATGAGAGCATAATATATACATAATTTAATTTTATGAATAGATGATGTGTGTTGCTGGTATCGTTATTCTGGGGAACAGTTTTGTCTTAGCATATCGGAACAGGATTCAAGTTTTGTTTTCTTGAGTTGCAGACCTGATGAATGATTCGTTGCCGCCGGGTAGTAGAGGAAGTTTTGCGTGTTCTTGCTATACTGTTAGTGGTAAGTAAATGAAGGAAAGCTGGAGCAAGGGATTGTCGTCATTTTTTGTGTGAAGATTGGTAAAACTGCTAACGAAAGATAACAATAGCCCTTGCTGAAGAAAACATCTGTTTTGCTTGTTAGTGGATCTGAAACTAATCGTAAGGTGAAAGAAATTAAATTATGCAATTGTTCCAATTAACTTGCAGAAAAGTATATATATATATATATATAAGTCTTACGAGAATTTAATTCTATCAACAGTTGATGTGTGTCGCTTGTATTCTGGAGAACAGTTTTATCTGAGCATATTGGAAAAGGATTCAACTTTTGTTTTCTTGAGTCGCAGACCTGATGAATGATTCGCTGCCGCCGAGTAGTAGAGGAAGTTTTGCGTGTTCTTGCTATACTGTTAATGGAAAGTAAATGAAGGAAAACTCGAGCAAGGTATTTTCATCAGTTTTTGTGTGAAGATTGGTAAAACTGCTAACGAAAGATAACAATAGCCCTTGCTGAAGAAAACAGGAATTTACACATACAGGTGACGCGAAAAGATGTGCAAATTTTTTGACACCCACGAAACATTGCCCGGTTTATTAGTTAGTGACGAGAAGAACAGAAAATTAAATATATAATACCCCACCCCCACCCCCCAAAAATGACATCATCTTATACTCTAATAGCATAAACAATTCTCTCTTAAATTATCTCAAACTTGCGGAACCCGTAGAATTTACACGGAAGGATAATTACGATTTCCTGGAAAAATTTTACTTTGTCATACTACAAACGATAGTAACATAAAAGTATTGGATAATTAAATAACGATAACACAGTGTGTAATCTTATTAAAATATCTATAAAAGTAATGTCTATAGAAGCTACTTTACTGCAATCTTATATTATTAGCGGAACCCGTGGAATTTCCACGGAAGGATAATTATGATTTCCTGGAAAAAATTTACTTTGTCATACTACAAATGATAGTAACGTCCTCAAACATAAAAATATTGGATAATAAAATAACGATAACACAGAGTGTAATCTTATTAAAATATCTATAAAAGTAATGCCCATAGAAGCTACTTTACTGTAATCTTATATTATATTAAGCGGCGTATGCACAGACCATAACAAAAATACTGTACGCTATTTTGTGCAAGATTTTGAAAAAAAAATTTTTTTTCCTGAAAAAAAAAACATGGCTCTTTTGTCCATTGTAAACAGAAAAGACCAACTGAGTAATGGCCAAGAGTGTAGAGGCCAGAAATTTCGTTATTGGGTCGTGGGATACGACAACAAACTCACCTATTTTTACTATATTGTACAGTACACACACATATACACGCATACAATTACTCTACAAACACCAGCTTAAGCTGCTACTGCTACGGTAATGCTATAGGCTCTCTGCTTCTACTGTCTCATTCTTTACTACCCTTCCGTTTGGCAAAGATGAGAGAAAGGCTGAGGAGAGATAAAAGGGGAAAAAGCTCATGTAGAGAGTAAGTGGCGTAACGGACAGAGGAACAAAGTAACTAAGGAAGGAACAAGCAGAATTATTATATGATTTTAGCAAAACATGTAAAAACTAAATTGACTGTACAGGCTTATGAGAATCTGTCAGGAAGATGAATCAGCGATAATGTTTAATATATTGTTAATATGACTAACACGTTCACCAGACTTGACACCTTGTGTCTTTTTTTTTTTTTTGTATGGGTTTATATGAAAGTACAGGTCGATATCCCCCTTTTAACACAAGCCTAGCGGAAATCTAGCAGCGAATAAGTGAGTCGCTAGCAAATGTTGTTGGTTGTTTTGTTTTTATGGCAAATCAACCTCGGCGGGTCATTTATTGCCAACTAATTTATTATTTATTTATTGCTGGTAATACCTTTTTTTTAACAATTTATTGTTGTTTTTATATAAGTTTTTGCGTCTAGTAATAATTTTTCTTTTCGAGTATCAAGATTCATTGGGATTTGTTTTTAAGGGCAGGGTCCCCAAGTCCTACCCTGTTATTTAATCCACAACTGGAGGGAAGGGACGGATTAATACCTTTCCCAAGGGTACCAGTGCTTAAGTGAATGCAGGGTATTCAACTGGAATTCGAACTCGGCTCACCGATTTCTCTTTCCGAGCCGATATCCACTGCACCACAACGCACATCCGTCACTAAACGCTTACAGCACCTGGTATTCCCAAGCGGTCACACATCTACGTACTGACCAGGCTCAACGTTGCTTAACTTCGGTGATGGAGCGAGAACGTGTGTATTCAACGTAATATGGCCGTAAGCCCGCTAGCGGATGTTACGCAAGACATGCTACAGCGTGTTTGGTAATAGCTGGATGATCGACTTCACGCGCGTCGCGTCACAGGTGATGTGCATGCTAAACATTTGCGAAGCTTTGTGCAATAAGTTATAAAATCTATATCGTTTGAATATTGAATTTTGATAAAAAGAATTTTATTGTTCAACATGAAGCCTATTTAATTTTGTTTGCACATGCATTAATATTTGTACTTATTACTAGCAGTATATCCCGGCGTTGCTCGGGTGTAATGAAAGCTTTAAAACTAATCCATGGTTCTGGAGCTCAGACTCTTTGGACGTTGGCACGAAAGACTAAAAAGCAATAGTTGTTTTCAGTTAAAGCGAAATCGTAGACTGAAAGAAAAATGAATGGATGTAAGTCAAATTTTGATTTCCTGCTATCGATATCAAATAAGTATTTTTTCGTCGTAAACTGAATGTTGAAGGTTAAATAAGTCCTCTGAGTAAATGGTATCATGGCTGAGGATAAGAACTACAATTATACCTACTTAGAGCCAAACCCGAATCAAAAACTAAAATAAAAGGGCTGAAAAATACAAACATACAGGGAGATAAACAGACACACAAACATCTTGCCGTTTATATATATATTATCGATTATTTGCAGTATTGTAAGAACTGCAACCTTGAAACTTCTGAATATCGTTTCTTATGTTTTTGTCTATGAGTGTATCAAATTTGATTAAAATCGGACCACTCCTTTCACCCGATTTTTTCGATTATCGATTTTTGATATTTATTGGGGGTACCTTGACACAAAACCTAACTATGAACACTCGCAAACGCTTATAGTACAACTGTGTAAATTTTCAAGAAAATCGGTTCAGCCGTTGTGGAGTCTATAGGTAACGGACACACACACAGACACACACACACAGACAAAGTTATAAATAAGGTTATGTATTTTAAGCTGGACATTGATTTATCTGCGGCGACATTTTTGACTCATTGCTCGGAACTAATACATTTCTTTTTACATCTATAGCAGCTACGCTTACTCCAGGTTTTTCGCCTATTTGAATAAATAAAAATTAAATTCAGTATACATAAACTGTCTATCTAATCTAAACTTATAAATGGAACTGTGTGTGTGTGTGTGTGTGTGTGTGTGTGTGTGCCTCTGAACTCTCCTCTGTCCTCTATAAAATCTATAATTACTGCCTTTTTGCTTCCTGTTTTCCTGCATGCTGGACGTCCTCTTCTGTCGTTCCTGTTTTTAAGAACTTTGGTGAACTCTCGGACCCATCCATCTATCGCCCTATAAGCCTTCTACCAATTTTCGGGAAAGTGTTCGAGGCCATTATAATGCGGAAATAGTTCACCATCTTACTGCCCATAAACTATTCTCTGACAGGCAGTATGGCTTCCACTTCGCCATGTCCACAGCTGACATACTAACGACCATCACGGAGTACATGTTCCAGGCCCTTGAGAAGTCCGGCGTGGCTCGTGCTGTTGCTCTGGATATTTCCAAGGCTTTTGACAGGGTTTGGCACGCTGGTCTTCTATACAAGATTTGGGGTTACAGTATTACCGGACGCTTGCTTGATCTGATACAATCTTTTCTATATAATCGCATAATGAAGGTCGTCTTGAATGGGCATGACTCCACATCCTACTGTACAAACGCTGGTGTCCCTCAGGGGTCTATCCTAAGCCTGACGCTTTTTCTTATTTACATAAATGATCTCCCAGACAAGATCAAGTGCCAAGTTGGCATCTACGCAGATGACACCACAATTTTCTCAAGCATCAGTATGAAATCCGGTGTGGCGGACAAATATAACCTCGCTGCTGATCTTGAGAGAGATCTACATTCTGTGGTAGATTGGGGTAAGAAGTGCCTTGTAAATTTCAGTGCGTCTAAGACCAAGCTGCTGTCTGTCAACTTCTCCTGCCTCCCATGAGCATGGACCAAGTGAGTCTCCCTGAGAGCAATAAACATATATATATATATATGTATATATATATTATTCGCTGTTACATAAGAATATCATGCAGTTATATACATGTTCTTATGTAACAATTATTAATATATATATATATGATGTTAATATTACCCGTTTCTTTAAAGGAGAATAGTCGGTATCTATTAAGCGAAGCGTCTGCAGTACTTTCTTTTGAAATATTATAAAATCATTCTGTTAAACCTATTTTCATGAGAATATGTTTCTCTAGTTCAGTAACTGTTATCGCACTTTCCATTATTGATGGGAGATTCCTTCCTAAACTTTTGTCTACTGTAGTATGGAAATCAATATCTTGATTATGTCATTATTTTCTCTTCAAGTTGCATGTTCTATTCATTTTAGTTGTTACTGCTGTTGAAAGTTCTCAAGTAATATTGTTTTTTATTGGTGCAGTTTCAGCGGACCTGTACGAAATTACCATCACCTGCAAATTTGTTGATTATCATTTTTTTTCTTGTTTTTTTTTTCTGTGTATCTAATCGATTAGTACATAAATTTTCCGTTTTCACAAAAAAATTGGAAAAAATTCAATATTTAAAGATTTTATATGGTGGAGCTCAGTTTCTCATACAACGTTATAGTAAATCGATTCTCTATTTTTGAAAACACTCGCTTCGAGTTGTTGCCCTTTTTCTTTTTTTTTTTCCAAAATTTGTAGAAAATTAATGAAAAAAATGGCTCCGGAAATATGTTTTTATTCAAGATTTTTTTAGAATAGGAATTATTTTAAAGATAATGGTTCATTTGTTATTATTATTTTGCAACATTTTACAAGACAAGGAAGCAAAGATGAACTCGTTCGAATCACCCTAAATTTTCTTCATTCTTTCATTGATGAAACTGCAGTATATTTAATTAGTAAATATTTATAAATTCATTTGATGCACATGTTATTGTGCAATATTAAAAAAAAATTTATTTTCATTTATAATTATTCACTTGGCAATAAATACTAAAAAATTAGTATGAAATATATCATTTAAAACACTTGGGTGCCCTAATAATTATGTCTGGTAGTATATATATATATATATATATATATATATATATATATATATATATATATACAGAGAAAGAGGAGATGATTAACGCAACCATAAAATTTATCACTTAGGAGATTATATTTCGCATTAATACACTAAAGTTTCACAGAAGGATATTTTTGAGATCGCTTTGTCCACTCGTCAAGAAGTATCAGCAATTGTATGCCGATTTTTGCCTTTTCATTATTGTTTATGAAGATTATAAAATAATTTATGCACTTTTTATTGCTATTAGGTGGATTTTCTTCAATGTGCGTGCGTGTGTACGTGTACGTGTACGCATGTTTATGTCTGTGTACATTTGTACGTGTGTGTCATTTCATATATTTTTTTTTTCTAAACATATGCTGTTAAATATAAGAGACAATGAATGTCTATTATGTTTAATCATGAGCCGTTCTAAACGTCGTATTTTTGCTTTAATTTCAGTTGAAAATGAAGAAAAAAATTCCCCAGAACATCAGAAAAAAACCAACTGTATAACAAAAACCTATAAATTAACGGTGGAAAAATATTTATTAAACTCATACACAAAAATGTGCTTTCATCAAGCAACTTATAGAAGATATTCAACAAAAACAGTAAAAATTCTAATACAGTTTCACACCGAAAACACAACAGTATAGTAACCAACAAACTATGCACACAAATCAAACCCATTTGTAATTGCAGAGCAAATAATGAATGCCCCTTAAATGGAAATTGCTTACAAAACAATGTAATATATTAAGCCACTGTAAAATCAACAGATAACGAAGAAAATATGTACATAGTAGTAACTGAAGGAACATAGAATAATAAAAACAACTGCGCACGCAAAACATCCTTTATGAAGTGTAAATACGCTAACAGTGCATTACTTTCTAAACATACCTAAGAAATTTAAAACAGGAGTCTAAACACAATAAATATATCAGGGATTTAAGGAAAACAGTATTAGTTATTGTGGTTAGTTCAATCATAGATAGACCCTATAACCAGGATTTATGACCTAGTATCACAACAGTTACGCACACATACCCTTGGGTTAAGTATTAATCCGTCTCTTCCCTCCAGTTATGGGTTAAATAGTAGGACAGTTTGGGTTCCATATCCTTCGCTGGCAACCATTCTACCGCAGAAAGCAATGGCAAACTCCTGCGGGATAATCTTCTGTCCAGTCAGTCATGTCTCTTTCGAGACATGATCGCCAAATGCGTGTATCACGTATGGCACTTAACTGACTGACTGAACATAATAGTTGGAAACTATTTAAGTTTCTACTGCGCATAAAGTGGGGGATTGGTTTTCTATTGTTATGAAGTAATAACCTGATCCCCCACTAATTGTTACTTATTAATATGATATAATCCATCTCTTCTACCTCCAGTAATGAGCCAAATGGCAGGATAGATTGGGTTCTATAGTCACGGCTGGCAACCAGTCTACCGCAGAAAGCAATGGCAACCTACTGTGGGATAATCTTCTGTCCAGTCAGTTATGTCTCTTTCGAGACATGATCGCCCAAAGAGTTTATCACGTATGGCACTTAACTGACTGATCACAATTAGCTGAATGTACTTAACGTCGAAAAAGTGCTTAAAGATGTTCGCAATTATCGGGTTTGTCACCATGTCTAAGTTTATTTAATGCAAATGAGCTGAATAAAGTGACATAGGAGCAACTCTTGTTCCAAAAACAACTGCTAGCTGCTAACTAATTAGTGCATTACGCCACATTAGCAGCACCAGACATCAAAAACGTTACGGCGCCGAACGCGGCGGGTCGACAATTGTCTTTGGAAGAGAAGATAATTAGAAGGAAACGCTTCTGTTCCTTTGAACATATCCCTGACAAAACAAAGAAAAGTCACATGCTGCACTCAGAATATATATATATATATATATATATATATATATATATATAGTAGTGTGCGAAAGTATTAGGACAAGAACTATTTTATCTTTTATGAGGCATAAAAATAAAGTTTAAAATCACACCTGCCTAACACTTTTGTTAGTGTGCAATAGTGTTCGGACAGGGGTGACTTTCCAAAAAATCTCCCTGAAATTCAAATACAGGGTGAAAAGCCAAGTAAATTGCTAATAAATACTGATTATTTAAAAATTGGTGTGAAGAAAATGTAATTAAAAAGAACTTTAATTTTTCTTATTTTCAATTAAACAAGTTATTTTGAAGCTGCTCATTCAATTATCCTTGGATATGACTAAATGTTTTCTTATTCCCCACTCTCGAATTGATAAACCTAATGTTACTTCGCAAGACACACTTTGAGAATAACATACAAGCTGCTTGGTAGGAGATACCATTGGATACATTGAAGAAGCTTGTGATGTCAATGCCTGACAGAATGAAAGCTGTGATCAAAGCAAAAGGCTATTATACTAAATATTAAATTTATTTTCTAACAAGTATTTTTTTCTTGTTAAAGCATTTGTTGAGTAAATCAAATAAAATTACTTGAATTAAATTGTTTATTTTCTCTCAATATCCCTCATAAAAGATAAAATAGTTATTGTCCTAATACTTTTGCACAATATTCTCTCTCTCTCTCTCTCTCTCTCTCTCTCTCTCTCTATATATATATATATATATATATATATATATATTTTAATCCAAGCTGAAAAAACAGGAAGGTAAATTCCAAAACCCGATCCTAATTAATATTAAATATTAAATTTTAATATTAAAAAATGATACAGGAGGAGCAAATATAAATTAAATTAATTTTTTTCAAAGATGTTGAATGACCATTTCGACATGAAATTTCCGAAGAGGATAACGCATCACCTCAGTAACAAATGCTATCCCGAAACTGGAGATAATTTGAAGTAAATTATGTCTATTTTCTCTTTTCAACTCATAGATAGAATTGTAAAAAAAAAAAAAAAAAAAAAATGGGAAAAAATGGTATCGTCTGGTTTCAAAAAAAAGGGGAAGAGGACTGAACGGACGGCGTGTTGAATTAATATTAGGTTAAACAAAACGGAAAGGAGGTGGGAGGTAAAAGAGATAAAGGAAGGGAGGGGAAAAAGAAGAGAAAGAAAGAAAAAATTTTCTTATTACAGACGCTAGATACATTCAAATAAACCTAAATTCCTAAAAACGTTGAAGTATTAGAAAAAAGACCTTTTATTTAAAAAGGTATATTTAGGGAAAAAAATTATTATATATATATATATATATATATATATAAACAAAAAACAAAGGAAAATGTTTCTTTACCAGCGTATTTTCTGATTCTCTCCCTGAGATTATCTCCCATCATGT
The DNA here is from genome assembly GCA_037127315.1 of Ascarosepion bandense. Taxonomy (NCBI): domain Eukaryota; kingdom Metazoa; phylum Mollusca; class Cephalopoda; order Sepiida; family Sepiidae; genus Ascarosepion; species Ascarosepion bandense. Next base: position 251,066 of record JBBBDQ010032675.1, on the reverse strand, counting down.
CTGCAAAGCAGATGAAGACTGAAAGAGAGATTTTGCACATTCTCGATATTCCGTACATCGATTTTTAGAACTTCGATTATCCGGACACGAAACGAAGAGAAACACTGAAAACATCCGAACATTTTTTTAATTATCCGAACTAAAAAAATTCAGATTTTTTATCTCAGACCAGCGTTTCCAGAATTTTGAAATCCACAATCAAAATTCAAAGCTTCCATTTCAAACACTAAAGTAATTATTAGGATTTGTCTTCACTCTCCTCCTGCGTAAAACTTTAACTTTTATGTAGCCCCCTTTGCATCAGCGGCGGTACCACCTTGCTTCGGGTGAAACGATTAAAAATACGTATCTAATGAATGTCGAACTCTCTACAATATTCGTAGACTATATTATATAGTATATATTTATACCATAATAATAATATATTTATTATGAATATATTATATTATATAATAATATATATTAATATACTATATTATTATATATAATATATTAATATATTATATTAATATATCTATCTAATCTAAATCTAAACTTCTGTATAAATGGAACTTTGTCTGTGTGTGTGTGTGTCTGTTACCTACAGACTCCGAAACGGCTGAACCGATTTTCTTGAAAATTTACACAGTTGTATTATAAGCGTCTGCAAGTGTTCTTGGCTAGGTTTTGTGTCGAGGTACACCCGATAAATATCGAAAATCGATAATCGTAAACATCGGGTTATAGAAGGAATAGTCGGATTTTAATCAAATTTGATTCACTCATAGACAAAGACATAAGAAACGATAGTCAGAAGTTTCAATATTGCAGTTCTTACAATAGTGCAGAAAATCGATAAAACATATATATATATATATATATATATATATAAGGCAAGATGTTTGTGTGTGTGTTTCTGTTTATCTGCCTGTATGACTGTATTTTTTTCAGCCCTTTTATTTTTTGCATCGGGTTTGGCTCTAAGTAGGTATAATTGTAGTTCTTAGTCTCAGCCATGATACAATTTACTCAGAGGACTTATTTACCCTTCAAAATTCAGTTTACGACGAAAAAACTTATTTGATATCGATACCAGGAAATCAAAATTTGACTTACATCCATTCATTTTTCTTTCAGTCTACGGTTTCGCTTTAACTGAAAACAACTATTGCTTTTTAGTCTTTCGTGCTAACGTCTGAGCTCCAGGACCATGGATTAGTTTTAAAGCTTCCATGACACCCGAGCAACGCTGGGCTATACTGCTATTATATTATATTATATTATATTATATTATATTATAAATAAATGATAAATATAATTACAATATTCATAATACAATATTATGTAGTCTCTCTACAATATTCTGAGAGACTATATTATTTGTTGATCCACGATGTGGATCTCGATAGCTTTGTTTTTGTTTTTTTTCTGATACACTCTCAGATATAAAGACAGCCTATTGAGGACTGAACTTTAAACAGCAATGATATGCAAAACAATAAGGTTTCACTGTTGGCACAAGGACACACATACTGAGCAATTTACGTAAAAACCAGCTTGTTGTGGCTTTTACTTTTTAAAATTGGAGCTCCCTGCTGCGATTGGTTAAATATGACCGTAAGCAGTAAACGATTTTACATTTAATAATCAGTCAGTTAAGGGCCATACGTGATAAACGCTTCTAGGCGATCATGTCTCTTTCGAGACATGACCGAGCAGAAAATTATTCCGCAGTTGGTTGCAATTGCTTTCTGCGGTATATCTGGTTGCCAGCTAAGGCTATAGAACCCAATTTATCCTGCTATTTAGCTCATGACTCTAATGAGAAGAGATGGATTATATCATTATATTAATAAGCAGTAATTAGTGGGGGATCAGTTTATTACTTCATAAAAATAGAAAACCGATCCCCCACTTTATGCTCAATGGAGGCTTTAATTGTTTCTAACTATTATGTTCAGTCAGTCAGTTAATTGCCATGCGTGATACATGCTATGGGCGATCATGTCTCTTTCGAGACATGACTGACTGTGCAGAAGATTATCCCGCAGTAGGTTGCCATTGCTTTCTGCGGTAGACTAGTTGCCAGCCAAGGCTATAAAACACAATGTGTTCAATTTATAAATAAGTTTACATATATATATATATATATATATATATGTACAAAGTCGACGCAATAATATAAGCGCACGTGATCGCATGCAATGACACTTAAAAAACATTAGCGAAGTTCTAAAAATTTATGTACAATTTGAGGGAAAATCAAATTAGCAAAGCCCTAAAAATTTATGTACATAATTTGAGAGAAGAGATGGATTAATACCTTTCCCAAGGCTATCTGTGCGTAAGTGAATGCAACGAATTCAACTGGAATTCGAACTCGGCTTCCCGATTTGTCGTTCCACTGCACCACAACGCACATCCTACATTTAATAACTGGGGCCTAATTCAGATCTATGTCTTTGTTTTGTGAGAAAACGTTCTGATTAGTTGTTTGTTCAAGGAAACAAAAGAAAATAGAAACAAACAAACAAACAAACAAACCGAAAGCATTCGCTAATGTCCCGTAAATAGCGTAATTTGAATCGGGAATTTTGGGCGGGAAATGAAAGAAAAACAACACGCGAATTTCACGGGCTGACATGATTTGATTATTGTTCAGAAAATTGGAGAATATTTCTTCATTAATTGAAACTTGAGTCTTAAGGACGCAGACATGTGCGTAAGCGGTAGAATTGCTTAACTTAATAATAAGGGGACATAATTCAAGTATTCCCGGCTGACAATAGAATACTTGCGTGTGCGCATGCGCACATAAATTTTTAGGACTTCTCTAATGTTTTTTAAGTGTCATTGCATGCGATCACGTGCGCTTATATTATTGCGTTGACTTTGTATATATATATATATATATATATATGTGTGTGTGTGTGTGTGTGTGTAAACTTATTTATAAATTGAACTCTGTGTGTGTGTGAGTGTGTGTCCGTTACCTATAGACTCCAAAACGGCAGAACCGATTTTCTTGAAAATTTACACAGTTGTACTATAAGCGTCTGCGAGTGTTCTTAGCTAGGTTTTGTGTCGAGTTACCCCCGATAAATATCGAAAATCGATATTTATCGGGGGTAATCGTGTTGTAGAAAATCGTGTTGTACAAGGAGTGGTCCGATTTTAATCAATTTGATACAGTCATAGACAAAAACATAAGAAACGATATTCAGAAGTTTCAAGGTTGCAGCTCTTACAATAGTGCAGAAAATCGATAATATATATATATATATATATATATATATATATATATATATATATATATATATATATATATATATATATATAAAAGGCAGGATGTTTGTGTGTGTGTCTGTTTATCTGTCTGTATGTCCTTTATGCAAATCCACAATTTTTATCCGATTCTCAACAAACTTCACACAAATATTCTTTAGGCTGAGTCTGAGCTCCAGGACCATGGGTTAGTTTTAAAGCTTTTATTACACCCGAGCAACGTCAGGTTATACTGCTAGTATATCTATAGAAAAAGGAATTAGTGTCATTTTTTCATTGTAATCGATGACATTATAGGCCAGAGCTTGTATGATTTTACAATGTTTAATTCCTTCTACAGAAGGTATCTGAAGGGACGACAAAAAGGGCTACAAATAAACTGCAAGAAAACCGAATGCATGGTCATCAGCTAAAAAAGCAACCGAAAATGCCAAACACAGGTGGGGAATACTACTAGAATCAAGCAGGTACAAAAATTTAAATACCTGGGAAGCGTTATAACAGAAGATGGAAAGTGCAACACAGAGATCCGAAGGTGAATTGGCAGGGCGAAGGAAGCATTCCAGAGGTTGAGTAAGGTATTAAGAAACAGGACAATCTTGTTAGAAACAAAGAAGAGAGTACTGGATTGCTATGTGATGTCAGTTCTTCAATATGGCAGTGGATGCTGGAGAATCTCATCAAATATGAAGGAAAATCTTGAAGCAGCGGAAATGTGGTTCTACAGAAGGATGGTGCGGATATCATGAATCGTGCAACAGGAGAAAGCATGCTAAGAGCCAACAGGGATAGGGAAACATAGAAGGCCATGATTGCCTACCTCCTGAAAGTACAAGGCACACAGAAGAAGAAGAAGAAGAAGAAGAAGAAGAAGAAGAAGAAGAACTCCCTTGAATGCAATGCAATGAAAGGGAAATTTAGCGTAATGCTCTTTTCAACTTCTCGCCAACAAAAGTGCCACTCCAGGAATGAAGACCACAGATTACACCAACATCACTTTCTCATGTTTAATATTATCTTTTAATGATAAGACTTATCACTTGCAAATAATTTATTCATTCACCACGACAAACACTAAACCCAGAAACATTTATTAACAACAACATAACAAGAACCACAACGAAATTAGTACAAGTAAACTTTCATACCTCTACGAAATTAGTACAAGCAAACCCTTCTAATGAGTAATGTAGTTTAGTTGTTTGTTTTACCAGCTTATCTACCCTTTTGGGTCATTTAATGCTGAAGAATTTTTTATTTTTTTTGTTTTTTTTACTACTTGTTGATCTTTTGGTAGTTTACTGCTGTCGAGATATAAGTAGAAATGTTGTGATTTGATGTGTGATGATTATATGCTATCTTCTTTTGTAACTATATTTTGTTATATAATTTTGTTGCTTTTAGAAATTCTTAAAGGTCATTTGGGTCAGCTTTGTTGAAGATGTCTTTCAGATTGTTATATTGATCGTATCTTAATCGTATTTGTTCAAGATCTATACAGCTTGTTAGTATATGTTTCACTGTGTAGAGCTCCTGACATGGAATGCAAATTCGTACCTTCTCACCTTTTAGTTGGTGTGAATGGACGACAACGGTGTGGCCTATTTGAAGTCTAGTCATTACTACTTCTTCTCTTCTTGACATTTTCCTATTGGAAATTTTAACTTCTATCCATTCTTTCAGGATGGGTTTAATTTTGTAGAGTTTGTTATTTTTGCAGGAGTTATACAACTCTTGCAATTTAGTCGTAATGAAGTTGATGCTTATAGGTTTGTAATCTGTCTGGGGTACTTTTATGTAAATAATGTTGATGTTTAATGGTCTTTTAGCTGCTATTTCTACTTTTTCGTTTCCTCCGAGACTAATGTGGCTACGTTGTATATATTTTATACATTTCAGACGGGAGCCAAACAGGACCCAGAAGGTCAATAGTCACCTCCTAACACACTAACTGGCATCCATTCTCTCAAACACTCTTCCCATCTACCCAACCCTCATCCTCAGTATCCTTACCCGTCTATCATCCTCCCTCTGACATTTCCTACATCTAGCCACTCTTTCTCATCACTTTCCCCTATGTAACCCCCTAATCACTCTTTCTTATCACTTTCCCCTATGTAACCCCCTGTGCAACAGTGGCAGTGAAATGCCTTGCTTGGGGTGAAATGATTAAGAAAAAAATGTAAATGTAAGTAGAAACAACAGTTGACCAAACAGCTGTTGTATTTTGCTACACTTGTATGTCTTTTAGAACCACTAGTATGTGGGCCCACTTAATACTTTTTTTAAAAATCATATCACCCCAAGCAAGGCGGTAACGCCACTGATGCGCAGGGGGCTACGTAAGAATAAGAAGATTGGAAGAGAGAAAACCGGAAACCACATCCTAAACAGGGAACAAGGGATGAGCCTCTTCACCTGTTCAATAGACGTGGGTGGAGTGTGAACCGGGCGATAGTTTAGTCTATCTACTCCAATTGAAAAATCAAAAAAAAAAAAAAAAGAAAAAGGAAAGAGTAAAAACATTGGAAAAGAGAAAACAGAAAACCACATCCTAACATCGCAAAATATTTGAAGACACATTCCTGCTCACATTCACAATACATAAAACGTACTTACTGATAAAACTAGTAAACACCATAGAAAGGGCAAGAGAAGGATGTGAACTCAGAAGTGAAGACAGTTACGAATGTATAAAGAAAGGAAAAGAACAAGATATATGGGGTGATGTAGAAAGGACTGGAGTCAAATGTTCAAGAGATGGGAATTGACATTGTATTTAAATTCCTGGAGGCTACATAAGAGTAAAAGACGAACCAGTTACAGCTGGTGTAAGAGAAAGAGCAAGAGAAAGGTGTGAACATAGATGTGAAGACAGTTGCGAAGGTAGAGAGAAAGGAAAAGAACAATATGTAGAAAGGACTTGAGTCAAGTGAATAAGAGATGGGAATTGACATTGCATTTAAATTCCTTGAGGTTGTAGCCGTAGGAAAGCAAGTATATGGAAGGGCGTTCCACAGGCGGGAAGTGCGAGAGAAGATGCTTCATTTTTGGGTCCACCAAATAGATTGCCCTTTTCACACTCCTCCCTGGTCTTTTGAACAGGAGTATACGTTTACCTCTTTTTTCTTGTTTAGGATTAGGTTTCAGGTTCCTTTTAAAGCTTTTTCATTCTCTTTCATTCTCTGTACCCGACACATGCGTTTTAGTAGAATTATGGAATTGTTTGGGGTGAAATGATTAAAAATCGATAAATGAAAAAGTATTTAACGCCTGATTTGAACGTATTGAATGTCCTAAAAAAAAAACTGGCCGTGCGGTCTTACATTTGAATCCTTTAGGGAGGAACCTGACTGCACATGTGAGGTTCCTCTGTCAATATTCCCGGTTAGTAAAGATATATAAGGATTGAAATCCTAAATGTATCGTTAAATTTGGGGCTAAATTGTCTTCGAAATAGATAAAGCGGAAAAATATCAAATTAGCAAGGGTTGCATTACTACCTCTGTTATATTCTACACAAAATATTGAATTAAAAAAAATAATCTCAAATCCGTCTAAAATAAGTGTCAACAAGTAAATTAATGCGGGATAACGTATTTAATGTAAGTAGAAGTTGTAAATAAAGCGTTTAAGGGGATGAATAGAGTGTTAATCTATATATATATATAGGTAGGTTTTGGCTCACTTTAGATTTTTCGTGAGTTTTTGCTCTACCCTTTTGGGTCATTTAATGTTGAAGAATTTTTTATTTTTTTTGTTTTTTTTACTACTTGTTGATCTTTTGGTAGTTTACTGCTGTCGAGATATAAGTAGAAATGTTGTGATTTGATGTGTGATGATTATATGCTATCTTCTTTTGTAACTATATTTTGTTATATAATTTTGTTGCTTTTAGAAATTCTTAAAGGTCATTTGGGTCAGCTTTGTTGAAGATGTCTTTCAGATTGTTATATTGATCGTATCTTAATCGTATTTGTTCAAGATCTATACAGCTTGTTAGTATATGTTTCACTGTGTAGAGCTCCTGACATGGAATGCAAATTCGTACCTTCTCACCTTTTAGTTGGTGTGAATGGACGACAACGGTGTGGCCTATTTGAAGTCTAGTCATTACTACTTCTTTTCTTCTTGACATTTTCCTATTGGAAATTTTAACTTCTATCCATTCTTTCAGGATGGGTTTAATTTTGTAGAGTTTGTTATTTTAGTACTTTCGTATTGAGCACTTTTTCTTGTTTAGGTTCCGTTTGGGTTTTTTTCTTTACTGCGGAATCTTGAATGTTTTGTTCTTGTTCCGCTGGTTTCTTTTTTTTCTCCCCATTTATCCGACGACTTAGTACGCCGGATTGTAACGGATTTAGGTTCTGTTTGTTAATGGTTTTTTCGAAAGTTTATATTGGCATACATTTACGGAGTGCATTCTCACAGAGTCTAAGTAGTTATTATTATCACTATATATATATATATATATATATATATATATATATATATATATAAAGCAATGTGTGTTTGAGCAGATGGTTTACCCGCAGCAGGTTGCCATTAATTTTTACGGTAGATTGGTTGCCAGTCAAGGCTATAGAACATATATGTCCTGTTATTTAACCCCTAACTAATTCCAAATGGAATTTGTGCGTAAGTGAATACAAGGAATTCAACTGGAATTCGACCTCGGCTCCCCGATTTCTCGTTCCAAACCGATATCCACTGCACCATATTATAAACGGCCAGAATAAATCCAAAATAAGGTATAACTGCGTGAGAAAATGATCCCAAAGGAAATGTGCAAACAAGTTAATTTTAGTCATTATGATATATTTTTTGCTTACACCGCCACTCAAGGTAGTGGGTGAGGAATGTGATTGTATAGATATATGATCATACGATCACGAATCCCATAACCGGTAAGAGTCGTAGAGACACCGCATCTCCTGCTGCTAGCAGTAGTGTTTCCTGGGTGGAAACAGTTGTTATCATATCCAGTCAGTTAAGGGCGGTTTATGATGTCAACCCTCAGAGGCGACAGTCTGTTTCATACGTAACACGCTTTAATTGACTGGATGTGGTAAAAACTTTCTAAATTTTTTAATTTCTATATATATCTAACAGTAAAATATTTAACTACCTGATGAGGTATTAACAAGTAGTATCGAAACACGACAGCTCTTGTATTGCTGTAAAATATGTTTTTAATATAAACACTTATAATAAAAAATATTACTATATATATATATATATATATATATATATATATATATATATATATATATGTTTATGTGTGCGTGTGTGTGTAAATTCAGTTATTAAAAATGTATAAAAACAATAAAGACAAATGGAAAATATTTCTTTACCAACGTGTTTCGATCCCTGAAAGTCCTTACCAAGGCAAGTGTAATGATTTTACTTTGCAACATGTATAATTATAGGAAAGTAAATATTACAAACGCTCGAAAATATTCTTCAGTTTAACTGTGAAAGTCAAGGTAAACTATGAAGGATGCTAAATGATATAAATTAATGTTTATTAGAATAAAGGAAAGTGCATTTAGGTGCAGTGGATACCGACACGGAATGACAAATCGGGGTGCAGTGTTCGAATTCTAGATGAATTCCTTGCAATCACCTACGTGCACATACCCTTGGGAAAGGTATTAATCTGTCTCTTCCCTCCAGTTGTGGGTTAAATAATAGAATAGATCGTGTTGGCTGGCAACGAGTCTACTGCAGAAACCAGTGACAACCTACTGCGGAATAATCTTCTGCCCAGTCAGTCATGTCACTTTCGAGACATGATCGCCTAGGCCTTGTATCACTTATGGCATTTAACTGTCTGAAGTAAATGTTGAAGTTTTTGTTTTCGTATTTGCTTATGTTTTCATTTATTTATTTTTTAATTTTATTTTTTTTCTTATTAGAATTATTATTTATTATTTTATTTTAATTTGATAAATCATTTACTTATTTTAAATAATAGAAGGTTAATTAGTTTTCTTTTATTTTCAAATTTTTTTATAGTCACCTACGTTGATTTGGGAAAAGAGCATTTCTTTTAGGAAAAGAAATATTTGAAAAAAAATCCTGGACGTGGGTTAATGTCTTCTCAAGATTTAACAGCGGCATTTTCAATAGATTTACCGATTGAATAGCACTGTCCCATCTTGCCAAATATATATTTAAACTTATTTATAAATGAAACTATGTCTGTGTGTGTGTGTATGTGTGTGTGTGTGTCCGTTACATATAGATTCCGAAACGCCTGAACCGATTTTCTTGAAAAAAAAAAAATTAAAAAAATTGAAACTTCAAATTCTCCAGGCATTCTATATCAGAAGAAAACAACCCTCATTAAATAAATTTAATTATGCCTATAGCAACAATGTTTTAAAATGTTTATAATAGCAATGTTTATGTTTTTAACAAAATCGAATAGATTGTCTTACATATTAAATTACCTACCTTAGATTTAAAAGATTAGATTGTCAAATCGCAATAGATTCAACAGACAATTTTAAAATAATTTTAACAAAGCGAGTTCATACGTATGTACAAATTAAAAATCGCCACTATCAGTCATATCCGTTTTTTGTCTTAGCAATTCATTCCTGAAGAAGATCTCGGATGAGATTAAAAGTATTTGTGAAAATTAAAAAAAGAAAATCTATCTTCCTTAAAGATTTTAATATCAAAATTAAGAGTTTGAGTTTTGTTTAATGGCTTATCAACCCCTGTGGGTTATTTAAGCCAAAAAGTTGAGGATTTTAGGGAATGTTTTTTAAAGTTTGGTTATAGTAAGAAGGTTGATTTAGTCAGATTTTTAATGAAAATTTATTGTTTTTATTCATTTTTATTTAAAAAAACTGAAATGTTTTGCTGAGAATATATTTTTTCTTCAAAAATATGTGATGACAATAATTGTTTTTTTTTTCAAAAATGTATTGTTGGTCATATTTTTTCTTCTAAAATGTATATATTTCTATAAAACTGTATTTTTATACTTTCATAGTGTTTTGATCCCAGTTTGGAGGTTAACTATTTTCCCATAGCTGGGACCCTAACAGGTGCTACCAATCCGAGTCTGGGTGGACCAAAGAACAACAGCAATTAAGAGTTGGTTCTATGCTTCTCACAACCTCCCAATCAGAAGCCTTGCTGCCGGATACAGTTTACCGTCATGCCCAGGACCTCAACAATAAGAAGTCGTCAACAAAATTCGAAAGGATCACTATAAAAATGAACAGATATAGTATGTCCAGATTATTCAGATATGCTACCAAAAGACAAAACACATAGCCTGAAGACTGATTTTAAACATGACCCAGACTGATACTGCTGGGTATTGAGTTCAGTGCCCAATTTTATATATACATATGCTCTATCTCTGATATTGAGCACTTTAACTAAATATAGCATAACTTAAAACGGTAATTTTGACATACTAGATGTATAGCCCGGCGTTGCTCGCGTGCAATGAAAGCTTTAAAACTAATCTATGGTCCTGGAGCTCAGACTCTTTGGACGTTGGTACGAAAGACTAAACAACAAGAGTTGTTTCCACTTAAAGCGAAATCGTAGACTGAAAGAAAAATGAATGGATGTAAGTCAAATTTTCATTTCCTGGTATCGATATCAAATAAGGTTTTTTCGTCGTAAACGGAATTTTGTAAGCTAAATAAGTCCTCTAAGTAAATGGTATCATGGCTGAGACTAAGAACTACAATTATACCTACTTAGAGCCAAACCCGAAGTAAAAACTAAAATAAAAGGGCTGGAAAAAATACAGACATACAGGCACATAAACAGACACACACACAAACATCTTGCCTTTTATATATATGTATTATCGATTTTCTGAACTATTGTAAGAACTGCAACCTTGAAACTTCTGAATATCGTTTATTATGTCTTTGTCTATGAGTGTATCAAATTTTATTAAAATCGGACCATTCTTCTATAACACGATTTTTTCGATTTTCGATATTTATCGGGGGTACTTCGAGACAAAACCTAGCTAAGAACACTCGCAGACGGTTATAGTACAACTGTGTAAATTTTCAAGAAAATTGGTTCAGCCGTTTCAGAGTCTATATGTAACGGACACACACACATAGACACACACACACAGAGAGACAAAGTTCCATTTTTAAATAAGTTTATAATTATATATACATATATATATATATATATATATATTTGTCTGTAAATTCAGATAAATTTAGAGGGGGAGTAGCTATTTTCAACATGTCAGTTTATAACATGTATTTTCATCACCGAGTATTAGTCTATATTTCTGAAATGAGGTAGTATTTACATTATACGACTAGTGTCCTCATCTTTCAGTTGTTCTTGTCCTTAAGGACGCATAGCCCAGTGGATATAGAAGTTGGTTAGTTCTTGTGACTTGACCCACAAATTGTGAGTTCAATACCAGGCTACAGTAATAGTGAACAAGAAACTTACAGGATTAAAGGGAGAGAACTCATGACTTCCAAAATAGGCATTATTACGCAAGGAATGGAGTCCATATACCCCAGTGATTGTAATAAAGTGTTCGGTTCGAAATTCCTCGCACCTGAAGAAGGTCGGAAATTCCAAGCACTTGAAGAAGGCCGAAACGTCGTACAAATGGCATCAAAGATGAGGACATTAGTCCGAATAAAGTAAATACTGTATTTTCATCCCCGTTTAATGAAAGGATGAGGAATAAATCTAATACCGGAAGCAGGAGCTAGTAAAAGAAGGGGTGGAGAATGTTAGCTATTATTGGATTAAGCTAGAGGAATCTTAGTAGTAATTTCTCTTATGGTATTGGGAGGCATTTGGCTGATATATATATATATATATATATGTGTGTGTGTGTGTGTGTGTGTGTGTGTGTGTGTGTGTGTGTGTGCGTAAATTATTTTCAAATATAGTGTTTCTGTTAAGAGACACATTGAAGAAAAAGACAAGAAGAAAAACTACTCTTATACAACGCGTTTCGTTCTCTGAGTGATTTTATCAAGGGAAATATGAGAATTTAGTTTGTTGCACCTGCTTATATAGAAGAGCAAGGATGTCATTAAGTTATCAAAGCTTTTAAATTTGAGAATTTTCATGAATATTCTTCAGCGTTTGAAAGGACCCTTAAAACATGTGTAGGACACAAACTGCCATAATTTTAAATATTGATAGGGCAAAAGTAAGTGAATAATATTTAAGAAATATTTGCTTTTTTTATGTGCTCCATGCATATATATATATATATTAGGGCCTTGAATAAGTTTTTCCTTTTTTTCCAACATATCACGTTCCCAGAATTGCGTGCGTGTAGTTTCAGATGGTGACGCATCTACAATCCAGTACTATAAGCAAGCTTGAAATTCAGTGTATGTAAATTTGATGAAGCGTAAACAATTTGCTTTTCATAGCGCTAAACATTACGAATTTTGTGCTAAAGAAAGTGTATTTGCAAGGAGTTTTACTGCTCTACTTTATTCAAAAGAAATCTGCAACTGACGGACACAGAAAATCTTGTTGAAACTTTTGATGTACTTTCCCGTCTTGTAAAAATTATAGTTAAGTTGGAGAGTCCATCATACAAGAAAGTAGAGAGTTACTTTTCAATCACTCTGTAATTTGATCAGAGTTTGAAGTCAATAATATGATTTAAATAATTTGATTTTATAATTTATATAAAATATTCAAATAAGTATTTAGCTTATATATATATATATATATATATATATATATATATATATAATATAAACTTATATAATAAATGGAACTTTGTTTGTGTGTGTGTCTGTGTGTGTGTGTGTGTCCGTTACCCATAGACTCCGAAACGGCTGAACAATTTTCTTGAAAATTTACACAGTTGTACTATAAGCGTCTGCAAGTGTTCTTAGCTACGTCTTGTGTCGATGTACGCCCGATAAATATCGAAAATCGATAATCGAAAAAATCTGGTAATAGAAGGAGTGGTCCGATTTTAATCAAATTTGATACACTCATAGACAAAGATATCAGAAACGATATTCAGTGTGTGTGTGTGTGTGTGTGTGTCCGTTACCTATAGACTCAGAAACGGCTGAAGCGATTTTTGGAAATTTACACAGTTGTACTATAAGCGTCTGCGAGTGTTCTTAGCTAGGTTTTGTGTCGAGGTACTCCCGATAAATATCGAAAATCGATAATCGAAAAAATCGGGTTATAGAAGGAGTGGTCCGATTTTAATCAAATTTGATACACTCATAGACAAAGACATAAGAAACGATATTCAGAAGTTTCAAGGTTGCAGTTCTTACAATAGTGCAGAAAATCGATAATATATATATATATATAAAAGGCAAGATGTTTGTGTGTGGGTCTGTTTATGTGCCTATATGTCTGTATTTTTTTCAGCCCTTTTATTTTAGTTTTTTCTTCGGGTTTGGCTCTAAGTAAGTATAATTGTAGTTCTTAGTCTCAACCATGATACCATTTTCCGAGAGGATTTATTTAGACTTCAAAATTCAGTTTACGACGAAAAAAACTTATTTAATATCGATACCAAGAAATCAAAATTTGACTTACATCCATTCATTTTTCTTTCAGTCTACGGTTTCACTTTAACTGGAAACAATTATTGCTTTTTAGTCTTTCGTGCCAACGTCCAAAGAGTCTGAGCTCCAGGATCATGGATTAGTTTTAAACCTTTCATTACACCCGAGCAACGCCAGGCTATACTACTAGTTTTGAATATTTTCTTTATAAATAAATATGATAGAAAATATACGCCCCGTAGCATGATTCAGCGGATACTTTTCTGTATTAAGTTTTTTCGAATATTCTGACCTGTACAAGGAATTATTCAAATACAAATTGTCGTCTAAGTTACGCTAAAATGAAAATAACACTGACATCTCATTTTTATAGATATATTTACCAAAGATATCTCGAAATACTAAAGAATAAATTTATTCAAAACAATCTCCATTGGCTTCAATCACGGCCTTAAAACGACTTTGGAATATCCTGCATCTCTTTTGGACGGTGTCCTTGTTTAAGTTGATGAATGCTGTCATAATACCTGCCTTTGGTTAATCTTTTTTTGTTACAAAGAATTTTGCTGTTCAATCGCTCAACTGCTTCCTATACACAATAATAAGAGGGTTTTGCAGCCTATGGAGTTAGCTGACCAGATGTAAGGGCTGTTGTAGTCGTAGAAATTGTCTGACAGCCATGACTGGGTTCTCTTGCTTACGTGACATGGTGCAGAGTCCTGTTACCAGCAATCGTCTTCTTGATTCAGGGCAGCACTTCCTCTTCAAGTCCCTTGATGAAAGCCTCAGTGTTGAGTCTCAGGTTTTCTGGGAAGACAGAAACCTTCGTAATCACCATTAGACTCATCCAACTTCTTCCGAATCCTCCTCACCATCCTCAGATTGACACACAAACAATCTAAAATATTCGCATTGAAGCTTTCGGTGCAAATGACAATAAGTACATTCTGCCGTTTCCAAATTTCTGGCAGTGGGATTTGTGTCATGGTGCCATTTATTGCAGAGACTGTGCCCAACTGACCCGACTATATTGTGCAATCGACAAAATAAAAAAAAAACAGCCTACGCGCATGTGCAATATTAAAAATGTACAAAGGCGCAATTTATTCACTTCGCTTTATATACTGTTTAATAAAAAGACGGAGACTCTACTCAAATACAAGTATCCACTAAAAATGAAGTTTACTGCCACTGGTGCACAGGGTGTTACATAGGATGAAAGTTATGACAAAGACTGATAGGTTATAGGGGGTGTCAGGAAGTGGGTAAGAGAAGGATTTAAATGCTGATGAGAGTAGAGTGGACGGAGAAGGGAGCATGAGAAAGAGGATGCAAGTTAGTGAGATAGGAGATAACTTTTGACTTTACATTTAAATTCTTCGACATTGCAGCTGACGGGGAAGCAATGAAACGGAAGGGAATTCCACGGGCGGGAAGTGCGAGAAAAGAAGCTAATGGAGTAGAATTTGTGTTTACAATTTGATATGTACTGAAAAGGAATATATATATATATATATATATATATATATATATATATATTATATATATATATATATATATACATATATATATATATATTATTCGAAGTAGATAAGTGGTTTTGGCAAATGTAAACGGGTAGGCCAATGTAGCGAGTAACCGTAATGTACCCGTACTCGTCGTACTCTTATGCAGTATGCTTAGGCCTAGGCTTATATCATAGTCGTAGTCAATAGGCGTTCCATTAAGCCTAGTTCTAGGCGTTCCTGCATTAGTCTGTATTTATGGCTGACACAAGCCAATCATATTACTGTGAGGGTCGACCAAGGTGTATACATATTCATTACATCACATTTTATTCCGCAGGGAAGCCCCATTACGCCAGTGAGAAAGTGAAAATATCTGAGCTGCAAACTCAGGATGGATCACATTACAGATTCTTCGTTGGAGTTTGTTAAGGACCCCTAGGTGGATAGCAGGGGCACCCGACCAAATATGGCAGCAGTATATATATATATATATATATATATATATATATATATATTAAACACGTTGTATTAAACGATAGCGACAAGTCAACTTTGTAGATTTTCTTTTGTATTTTCTCATATTTACTAATGAGGCTTTTTAGTTCCAAATTATATTTATGCAAATATTTTCCAAAGGTTAACCGAGTATTTTCGAACGTCGTCGTTCATCATCAGGGTCAAATTTTATGGTTTTACAATTTTAAACATTAACAATTGCCTTGTTGTAGAAAATGTGTTACGACATTTTGAAGAACAAAATAAACGTTAAGAAAATCTTTTAAAAATTTCAATAACCTGGTAATGAGCAACACCCTTCTCCAGCTGCTGCCGGGGTTGATAGAACTAATGTTGTGTATGAATTCAAATGTCCTTTTGAAGAATGCTCTTCTAATCCACATACATGCATTGGATTTACGACTACCCGGCTATCTAGACGATTAACTAGACATTTAAATGATTCTAGCACCATTACACAAGATCTTATGTCACATACTGTTTCCCTTCCACATTCCGACATTCGTAAAATTCTTATAGACAATACTAAAATTATTGATCAACACACAGACATTAGACGCCTTAAAATTTTAGAGGCACTACATATTAGAAGTTATAAACCTCTTATCAATCGTACAGCTTACCAAGTTTCTGGACACATACTACAATGTGCTTAGATAGTATATTTGAAATATAATTAAGGTAAATAATTCTTGCCTCTACGTAATTAGATAATTCACATAATTACTTCCCTTGAATTTTAAATTCCCAAATGAATTTCTATGCTATTAATAAAATTTTTGAAACTCAAATTATTCCATGTTATCAGATAATTTACGCCTCCACGTGATCACATATTTTCACGCTTGCACGTGATCACATTATTACTTCCCTTGAAATTTCTGAAGAATTTTCTTAACGTTTATTTAGTTTTTCAAAATGTTGTAACGCATTTTCTGCAACAAGGTCATTGTTGATGTTTAAAATTGTAAAATCGTAAAATTTGACCCTGTTGATGAACGACGACGTTCGAAAGTACTCGGTTAACCTTTGGAAAATATTAGCATGAATATAATTTGGAAATAAAAAGCCTCATTAGTAAATATGAGAAAATACAAAAAAAAAAATCTACAAGACAGAGTTGTCTCTATCGTTTAATACAACGTGTTTAAAAGAGAAGATGCTGCCGAAATATACCTACTATATATATATATATATATATATATATATATATATATATATATATATATATTATATATATATATATATATATATATATATATATATATATTTCTTTTTTTCAGTTGTTATAGAAATCTCAGAAGACTGTCAGCTGAAAAAGAGAAACTTGAAAGTTAGCGTTTAAAAAAATTTAATAAATAATAGAAAATTAATTATTGCCGGGACCTAACGAATGAAAAATCACGAATCCATGTCGACCTAGTAGTTGAATCATATTTCGTTTAATTCAATTATATATAGTAGTGTGCAAAAGTATTAGGACAAGAACTATTTCATCTTTCATATATATATATATATATATATATATATATATATGTGTGTATGTATGTATGTATGTATGTATGTATGTAGTATAAAGTAAAATAAATTTCCAAAATTCAAAAATGTTGAATGAACATTTTGACATAAAATCCCGAAGACAGATTTTACGTCTTATCAACAACGTCCATCTTTCAAAATGGAAATAAAAATAAGAATAAAAGGAGATAGAATAAAAGTTAGAAAAAAAATTAAAATTAAAATAAAAAAAACAAATAAAAAAGACGGTTAAGATGTTATAAATTTAGTTTAAAAAAATTCCGGAATTCATGTCTAATTTTCGATTTTCACTTTTAGATAGAGTTGTAAGTGAAGAAATTGAAAATTTGGACTTAAATTTTTAATATTAATTAGTATCAGTTTCTTGGGATTTACCTTCCTACTTTTCCGCTTTGGATTAAAGTATTTTAATAAGAATATTTTAATATATATATATATATATATATATAAGGTAGGTATAGATGGAATAAAGTTCCGTATCCCAAAAAGACTATTCTTAAAAACAGAACTGAATACAATGTAAAGCGAATAATATTTATTTTTCAAATTAAAATCAGCACCATCACATGATAAGACACGAGTAGTGTCGAAACAAAATAGCTACTTTTGTAGTAATATTATGACATATGTATGTTATATATATATATATATATATATATATATATATATGACATATTTATGTTATATATATATATATATATATATATATATAATGACTGTTATTGTTGCTTAGCAATGTTTTCTGTCAACACAAGATAAAATCATCTTTAATGGTGGATGTCGTTATGTTTACGTCCCTGCAACCTATCTGGAGATGGTTCATGTGAGCCGAAAGCTTAGCGTGTTAGGATAAAGTTTAGCGTCTAGGTTGTTTTTTTGTTTTTTTTGTTCTTTTTCAATAGTTTTACTCATAAAAGCTATTTTGGCAAGCAGTTTTTTTTATCTCTCTCTCTCTCTCTCTCTATATATATATATATATATATATATATATATATATATATATATACGAGAGTCATTTAATAAATGAGGTGAATTTTTCGGTATAAGGACTTCTAATATAGATAGAGGCATACTTTTTTTTTAATTTTTTTCCTTTACTTCTTTTCAAAGACATTTAATTTTTTTTTGCGGATTGAAAAAAAAAAACAAAAAAACTTTGAGAGTTTGGGTGATCCAGGATTGAACAGAGGCCAGTTATCAAGTTTTTGGTTGTTGAAAGGTGCAAACCAGTTGAAATTCATAGGAAATATTTGTCAACTGTGTATAGTGACACATGTTTCAGCCAAAAGATGTCTACAACTGGGCTAAATTGCTTAATAAAGGACGGAGTAGTGTTGAGGATGAAGAGAGGCCTGGGAGGCCTACAGAAGTGAGGTCTCCGGAGGAGATCGAATCAATCAATGACCTCATTCAGTCTAACAGAAGGGTGACAGTGGATGACCTTGCAAAGATTTGAGCCTATCTGTTGGGATAGTGCAAAAAATTGCCCATTGTCCATCAAAAAAAGGCAAGGTCTCACACAGCAGCCCAAACAGTGTAGACCATCAAAGAGCTGGGCTGGGAACTGCTCCCCCATCCCCCTTACAGCCCAGACCTTGTCCCTTTAGATTTTCACCACTTTAGTCCCTTGAAATCGTTCACGAGAGGCACGCAGTTTAAAAGTGACGATTAAATCAAAAGTGCTGCGAGCAATTGGATGAGACATTAGTCCAAAAATTTTTACGCTGAGGAAATAAGGAAGCTTGTGCACAGATGGGAAAAGTATGGGACACTACTGAGAAACTACGTTGAAAAAAAGTAAGTTCTATCTGTATTAAAAGTTCTTGTAACGAAAACTTCATCATATTTTTTGAATGACCCTCGTAGAAGTCCTTATACCGAAAAATTCACCTTATTTATTGAATGACCCTCGTAGATGTCCTTATAGCGAAAAATTCACCTTATTTATTGAATGACCCTCGTAGATGTCCTTATAGCGAAAAATACACCTTATTTATTGAATGACCCTCGTAGATGTCCTTATGCCGAAAAATTCACCTTATTTATTGAATGACCCTCGTAGAAGTCCTTATACCGAAAACTTCACCTTATTTATTGAATGACCCTCGTAGATGTCCTTATACTGAAAAATTCACCTTATTTATTGAATGACCCTCGTAGATGTCCTTATACCGAAAAATTCACCTTATTTATTGAATGACCCTCGTAGATGTCCTTATAGCGAAAAATACACCTTATTTATTGAATGACCCTCGTAGATGTCCTTATGCCGAAAAATTCACCTTATTTATTGAATGACCCTCGTAGAAGTCCTTATACCGAAAACTTCACCTTATTTATTGAATGACCCTCGTAGATGTCCTTATACTGAAAAATTCACCTTATTTATTGAATGATCGTCGTAGAAGTCCTTATACTGAAAAATTCACCTTATTTATTGAATGACCCTAGTAGAAGTCCTTATACCGAAAAATTCACCTTATTTATTGAATGAACCTCGTATATATATATATATATATATATATATATATATATATATATATATATATATATATGAATGAAGACTAAAGGAAAATTACTAAATTATTTTACTAAATCGTTTCGTTCTCCGGTAGACTTTATCAAGGCAAATGACATGATTTTATTTTGCAACACACATTTATAAAAAAAGATGAAAGCATCGTTATGTTTCTGAAAATTTTTAAATTCACGATTGCCTAAAAGTATTCATCGAACTAAATGTGAAAATCATGGTAAACTATGGGACATTGTAAGTAATGTAATTCAATGCCTCATAAATGAAAGTGAGCTGGTGTTGTTAATCTTATTGCTGGAATATTTTTTCTCTTCGCATATAAAACATTGGCGGTCTTCTTTAACGTAGTCCTAAACGACAAGCATATGCCTAACTTAAACATAAAATTTTATATAAAAATCTTCCCATAAAGAAGAGCGTAAATTTACAAAACACACACAAACACACACACACACACACACACACACACACACACACACACACACACACATATATATATATATATATATATACACACATATATACATATATATATACACATATATACATATATACACATATATACACACATGAATACACATATATACATATACATACACCTATATATATATACACATATTTACACATATATACATATATATATATATATATATACACATATATACATATATATACACATATATACACGCATGAATACACATATATACATATACATACACCTATATATATATATATATATAGCAATGAATAAGTTTCATCTCTTTCTTAGTTTAGTTAACATGTGCTAAGGATGGATGAGGAGACTATTAATTCCATCACAGCATGGCGATCTTCTTTTTTTTTTTTTTTTAGAGATGGGCGTTACCACAAATTTTAAATCTGCCAGGTCTGAGATTAACTTTAGCCAGCTTGGTTGATTGGGTATAAAAGGACTAGTCCACCTCCACCTCCTCCACCTGCTCATTATTATTATTATTATTATTATTATTATTATTATTATTATATAATAAAACCCTTGCTGTAAGATAAATCCCTTGCCAGAAAAAGAAGTCCATCTGGGTGGAATTGAGCTGGCTAATTCGATTAAAAAATGTACATAACTTTTACTTTATAATCGATTCTTCCAAATTAAGATGTTTACCGATGTAGTGATATAATGCTCTTATAAACCATTGTAATAGCAAAATTACTATATATATATATATATATATATATATATATATATATATATATATATATGTGTGTGTATGTGTGTGTGTGTGTGTATGAATATATATCGCTCATTCAGTAATGAATTAGAGCACCCTGGCTATTGGCGTATGATACATTATACGTATAAAAGTATGTCTCCTTCTACCGAGCGCCCATAGCTCAGAGGCAGAATCGCCGACTGACGCCAATTCGATCGGGTTTCAATCCTGGCTTAAAAGCAATCAGATGTCTAATCGTATTGATGAGCTGTGATACAGCGGACCAGATCTGTATCCGGATGAATATATATATATGTTAATAAGTATACATATTGTCCATATATATATATACTACCGGCCATAATTATTAGGCCACCCCAGTTTTTAAAAAATATATATTTCAAACTATTTTCAGTATTATTGCCATGTGGATAATTCTAAATGAAAATATAATGGTTCTTTTGTTATTATTGCTCTGCGAAATTTTAAAATGCAGCCAGAAAGCCTTTCCTTCGACCAGCCAATAAGAAAAAGAGACTAGCCTATGGAAGAGAGCACAAAAACTGGACACCAGAACAGTTCATTTGATGCACATATTCTTCTTCTTCTTCTATGTGCCCTGTCCCTTCAGGACGTAGGCGATCATGGATCTCCACGTCTCCCTATCCCTTGTGGCTCTTAGTATGTTTGCTCCTGTTGCTCCTGGCAACCCCCGTTCCGTCATCCACCTGATCAGGCCCTGCAAATATGTTATCCGCTGCCTTCCTCTGTCTCTCCTTCCTTCTATCTGACCAGTCAGTATCAGGTTCTCCAGGCTTTCCTTCCTCATTGCATGTCCCAGGAACTTCAGTTGTCTCTTCCTGATGCTCAGCATCAATTTCCTTTTTGTTGCCATTCTTTCTAACACTTCGTCGTTGCTTGTATGCTCAGTCCACGATATCCGTAGCATCCTTCTGTAGAACCACATTTCGGCCGCTTCCAGTTTTGTCCTCATTTTCGATGATATTGTCCAGCATTCACAGCCGTACTGAAGAACTGACATCACGTAGCAGTCTAGCACTCTTTTCTTCGTTTCTATTGAGATCTTCCTGTGTGTTAGTATTTTGCTCATCTTCTGGAACGCGTCCTTTGCCATGCCAATTCGCCTTCGGATCTCCGTGTCGCACTTTCCATCTCCTGTTAGAACACTTCCTAGGTACTTAAATTCTTGGACTTGTTTGATTCTGTTATCCCCCACCTGTATTTGGCATTTTGGGTTGTATCTTTTGCTGATGACCATGCACTCAGTTTTCTTAAAGTTTATTTGTAGTCCCTTCATATCACTCTCCACTGCTACTTTCTGTATGAGATCTTGCAGTTTCCTTTCCGTGTCCGCAATCAGTACTGTATCGTCCGCGTATCTTATGTTGTTCAGGTTGTGGCCTCCAATAATAAATCCTGGTGTGTCATCTAGGGTCCTCAAAATATTCTCGCTGTATAGGTTGAACAAATCCGGTGAAAAGACACAGCCTTGTCTTACGCCTTTTTCTATCTTTGTGTATCTACTGAGGTCGTTACCTGTCCGTATGCAGGCCGTTTGCTGCCAGTAGAGATTCTTGATTATTCTTATATCTTTGCCGAAAATGTCGAGGTTTCCTATCATTTCCATCAATTCTTTGTGTCGTATTTTGTCGAATGCTTTCGCGTAATCAATGAAGCATAGGTACAAGTCTTTCTTCATTTGTAATGCCCTTTCAGAGAGCATCCTAATCATGAATATGGCGTTCCTTGTTCCAGTGTCTTTGACGAACCCGCACTGTTCCTGTCCTATCTCTGGCCTGATTCTGCTTCTCGCTCTATTCATCAGGATTCTGACAATCAGTTTTGTAATGTGACTCATTAAGCTGATAGTTCTGTGCAGTTCACACTCGTTTGCACCTGGTTTCTTCGGCAGTGCTATAAATATCGACTTGCATAGGTCGTCTGGTATTATTCCGCTGCTATAAATTTCGTTTATTATGTCGGTAATCTTTTCTATGCCATACTCTTCTAAGGCTGTCAGCAGCTCTATCACTATGCCATCTGGGCCAGGTGCTTTATTTCTGTTCATTTTGGCCATTGCCGCTTCCACTTCGGATTTTAGTATTTCCGGTCCATCCATCTCCTTGTGTATTCTCGGTTGTTCTCTCTTGTCGCCAAAGAGATCCTTTATGTATTCTTCCCATCGCTGGAGTATTTCCTCTTTCTCTACTATGATTGTCCCTTCCTTGGATTTTATGCATCCTGTTGAGGAACAGGTTTTTTGTCCTGTCAGTTCTCTTATCTCTTTATGCATTTCTGCTTTGTTGTTCCTGCTCAGTCTCTCTACTTCTGCACATTTGTTGTTGAGCCATTCCTCTTTGGCTTGTCTGCATTTGTTCCTTATCTCCCTGTGAAGTTTTTTGTACTCTGTTCCGTGTCTTGGCGTTATTTTTTGTCTCCTTTGCATCATGTGGAGGATCTCTTCGGCCATCCACTCATTTTTTCTTCTTCGTCTGATTTCCTTTGGGGCTATGTTGTTCGCTGAGGTCACCATTGCTTCTTTTAGTGACTCCCATTTTGAGTATCCTTTTCCAATTTGTTCTTCATATTTCTTTTTTACGCTGTTATTATATTCTTTCTGCAGGGTGAGATCATCCTCTAGTGTGTCGTATTGCAGTCTTGGTGTTATGCTGGGTTTCTTCAGTCTTCGGAGTTTCACTTTTAGTTTGCAGATGACTGGGACGTGGTCGCTTCCGCAGTCAGCACCTGGGTACGTTTTGCATTGGACTACTGCGTTCCTGAATCTCTTGTTTATAGTTATGTAATCTATTTGGTTCTTCGTGTCCTCTCCTGGGCTTCTCCATGTCCATAAACGTCGTGGGTGTTCTTGGAACCAGGTGTTAGTAATGACCTGGTCATTGGCTGAGCACCATTGGATCCATTTTTCTCCTCTTTCGTTGCGCTCTCCTAGTCCGAAGTTGCCGTTCGTGTCTCCTTCTCTATCTTTACCTACCTTTGCATTTAAGTCCCCCATTACTATCCTGACTTCTTGGCTTTTGCACTGAGCCTTAGCACTGTCCAGTATTGAATAGAATGATTCTATTTCGTCCTCTGAGCTTTGAGTTGTCGGTGCACATATTATTGTGCAATATTAACAAATGAACCATTCTATTTTGATTTAGAATTATCCACATGGTAATAAATACTAAAAATAGTATGAAATATATAATTTCTTTTAAAAAAACCGGGGTGGTCTTAAAACTATGGCCGGTAGTATATATATATATATATATATATATATATATATATATATCCTACTACCGTGCACATTTATATAAAACATATATATTCTATGGTTAAGCGGAAATATAATCTTATTTCAGGCGAACCATCTTCAGCTTCCGTCTTTATTGTACAGAAGATTTTACACGAAAAAAATCTTCAGTACAATAAAGATGGAAGCTTATCAAAATTCGTCTGAAATAAGATTATATTTCCGCTTAACCATGGAATAGCGTATCTGCCTTAATTCTTAAACATATTTGCTCTATAAGTATTTATATACATATATATTTAGACCTCTCCTAGGAAGGTATCCTACCACTTTATGTACAGGCTACGTCTTTGGATTCCTCTATATCTACACCGCATGTATATATATATATATATATATATATATATATATATATAAGTAATAATTAATTTAATTTAATTTATTTAAATAAACTATATGTCAGTTTTTTGTTTTTTTCCCCCTAAAGATTTTAAAAAAATCTTTTTTCTAATAACTTTATCCAATTTAAAACGCTAGTTTTGTTAACACATTTCTACAGAGATTCTTCTTCTTCTTCTTCTTCTTCTATGTGCCCTGTCACTCCAGGACGTAGGCGATCATGGCTCTCCACGTCTCTATATCCCTTGTGGCTCTTAGTATGTTTGCTCCTGTTGCTCCTGGCAACCCCCGTTCCGTCATCCAGCTGATCAGGCCCTGCAAATATGTTATCCGCTGCCTTCCTCTGTCTCTCCTTTCTTCTATCTGACCAGTCAGTATCAGGTTCTCCAAGCCCACCTTCCTCATTGCACGTCCCAAGAATTTCAGTTGTCTCTTCCTGATGATCAGCATCAATTTTCTTTTTGTTGCCATTCTTTCAAATACCTCATCGTTGCTTGCATGCTCAGTCCACGATATCCGTAGCATCCTTCTGTAGAACCACATTTCGGCCGCTTCCAGTTTTGTCCTCATTTTCGATGATATTGTCCAGCATTACATTTTTCTTTTCTTTATTTTTTCTTTCTTTTTCCTTTTTCTTTTCTTTTTTTCTTTTTTGTTTAGCCCACTCCCCTCGTCAAACACCACTTCCTATTTCTTCTTTCACTTCCCCTTCCTCTTTTTTAAATCTAGACATAGCCAAATTAAAATTTTTTACTTACAACTAAATCTAAAAGTAAAGTTGTCCAAAATCAAAAAATAGACATTGATTGCTCTCTACTTATCAATCCCAAACCCTTTAGTTTGTCTGTGATGTAAATTTTGAACTTCCGTCGGAAAATCTTATTTTATTTTGAAAAAGGTTGCCGATGAAATATGAAATCTCTTTTAGGGATTTCACGTGGAAATGATCATACAGCGACTTTGAACTTAGAAATTTATTTTTTTATATATATATATATATATATAATTTTATAAACTTTGTGAAAAAAAATTTGGGTGGTCCCAAACTTATGGTCGGTAGTGTATATATATATATATATATATATATATATATATACACTACCGACCATAAGTTTGGGACCACCCACATTTTTTTTCACAAAGTTTATAAAATTTCAATTTTAGCAGAATCAAATTCGCCGAGTTTGTATTTTTTTTTTTTTATGCAGATATCAAGTAAAAAAAAAAGTATTCTTTTCAACTTTAAAGTAAACATTTACTCAGTTTGCTACTTGACTCTACCTTTTGTGATCAAGTTTTTGCCAAAAATACAGATTTACTCAGGTATTATAATTACGGTATAAATTATTTTTTGTAAACCATATTACTATGGTATAAATGGCAAGGAAGAAACAGATTAGCCTTGAAAAAAGAGCTCAGGTTGAAATTCTTTCGAAAGAAGGATATTTTGAACGTGTTATCGCTAAAAAATTGAGACTATCAAAAATGGCGTGCATTATTGCCTTTAACGACTCGTGGTGGTTTCTTTGATGAAAAGAAACTATGAATCAACTTTAATTAAATATGAAATTACTCTATGTTAATTTTAGTTTTAAATATTGTCCAATTGTGAGCAACAATGAAATATATATATATTTATTCTTCTACGACATAAAATTTGTTATTTCCTTCTCTTAGAGAATAAATAAAAGTGGTCCCAAACTTATGGTCGGTAAGTGTATCAGTCAGTTAAGTGCCATACGTGATACACGCTTGGGCGATCATGTCTCCAAAGAGATATGACTGACTGGGCAGAAGATTATCCCGCAGTAGGTTGCCATTGCTTTCTACGGTAGACTGGTTGCCGACCAAGGCTATAGAACCCAATCTGTCCTGTTATTTAACCCATAATTTGAAGGAAGAGACGGATTAATACCTTTCCCAAGGGTATTTGCGCGTAAGTGAATACAATGGATTCAGCTGGAATTCGAACTCGGCTCCACGATTTCTCGTTCCGAGCCGATATCCAATGTACCACAATGCACATCCAGGTAGTGTATATATTAATAAAAAAAAGGAAAAGCAAGAAGTAGAATCCCAAAACAAGATCTTATTAATATTAATTTTATTAATATTAAAAATGATTCACGTGAAGGGCTCGATGTAAATAGTATTATCTAATTACAGGGCCAAATCTGTATATTATCTTAAAAAATTCCGAATTCTACATTCATTGACGAGCTACTTCAGCTTCTTCACCTTGCTTCTTCACCAACGATCAAAAACAAAAGTTTATTAATTCAAATATGGTACAAACATTCACATACCGGAAGGAGCCCAAAAAACATATCATACACAGGAAGTTAAAAAGAAAACAAGAAAAGCGTGGGTGAATTAAAGAAAAGAAAAACATTTTCAACGCATGTAGAATTTGGAATTATATATATATATATATATATATATATATATATTGTAATAGTTGTTACAATGGTTTATGAAAGCATGGTATCACTACGCAAAATTTTTTATGTTTCGCAGCAGAACCGCTCCATTTTCGGGTGATATGTTGAACTGAATCACCCGAAGATGAGCAGTTCTGCTCCGAAACAAGAACATTTTGGTGTAGTGATACCATGCTTTCATAAACCGTTGTAACAATTATTACAATATTAAGCTCTACTCTGTATTGAACACTCTTTATAAAGTAAATTCTTGAACAGTGGATTTTAATCTAGGTGTTCTTTCACTTTCTTGCTGTCTCTCTCTCTCTCTCTCTCTCTCTCTATATATATATATATATATATATATAGGTGTGTGTGTGTGTGTGTGTGTAGCACTGTGCAAAGGTATTAGGGCAAGAACTATTTTATCTTTTATGAGGCATATTGACAGAAAATAAACAATTTAATTAAAGTAATTTTATTTGATTTACTCAACAAATGGTTTAACAAGAAAAAATACTTGTTACATAATAAATTTAATATTTAGTATAGTAGCCTTTTGCTTTGATCACAGCCTTCATTCTGTCAAGAATTAACATCACAAGCTTCTTTATCTCCTGCCAAGCAGCTTGCCTTTGTTCTCATAGTGTGTCTTGCGAAGAAACATTAGACTTTTCAATATTAATCCAAAATATCCCATAGATGTTCAATAGAGTAATTTCAAAATAACTTGTTTAATAGAAAATAAGAAAAATTAGATATAACTTCTTTTTAATGCATTTCTGTTACAACTTGTTTTAAATAATAAATTTTTATTAGTAATTTACTTGGCTTTTTACTCTGTATTTGAATTTCAGTGTGGGTTTTAGGAAAATCACACCTGTCCTAATACCTTTTGCACATGACCGGTAATGTGCAAAAGTGTTCGAGTAGGGGTGATTGTGAACTTTATTTTGATGCCTCATAAAAGATAAAATAGTTCTTGTCCTAATATCTTTGCACAGTACCGCATATATATATATATATAAAACGAGTGAATAAAATTATTTCTCTTTTCCATCTTTTTTACCCTTACATAGCCCCCTGCGCATCAGTGGCGTTATCGGGGTGATATGATTAAAAAAATATATATATCCGTATATATGATATAAACGTAAAAAATATCTTCGACAAAAACGTTTTGATATAAATTCGCACGATTGCAGAAAAGTTATACTGTAGAAACATAAACACACACACACACACACACACACACACACACACACATATATATATATATATATATATGGTGAGGAAAAGGTATGTCCGAGGCGGAAAAAGTTAACTTGTCACGCGTTTCGTTCTTCAGGTCATCATCGAACTAAATTTGCTGTTGTTACGACTGCACATGGCAGAAACGTGTACCGCTGGATTTTGTCGAATTTTAAAATATATATATATATATATATATATATATATATATATATATATTTAAATTCGACAAAATCCAGCGTTTCTGCCATGTGCAGTCGTAACAACAGAGCAAATTTATATATATATATATTATATGTATATATATATATATATATATATTTCATATATATATATATATATATATATATATAATCATATCGCCCCAAGCAAGGCATTTTACTACCAGTTTTGCAAGGGGTTACATAGGAGGAAAGTTATGAGAAAGAGTCACAATTTACAGGGGTGTCAGGAAGTGGGTAACAGAAAGATGAGAATACTGATGAGAATGGAGTGGAAGGAGAAAGAAGCATGAGAGAGAGGATGCAGATTACTGATATAGGAGATGACTATTGACATTTAAATTCTTGGAGATTGTAGCTGTCGGGAAAACAAGTAAACGGTAGGGAATTCTACAGGCGGGAAGTGCGAGAAAAGAAGCTGAGAAGTAGAATTTCCGTTTACAATTTATTGGTTTCACAGTAAAAGTGTGGGACCTAGTTGCTAATCTTGTGGCTCGAGTAAATTCGTATATAGGGGACACCATTGAGCTAAGTTCCTCGGAGCAGAAGCCGTGAAAGTATTTGTAGAAGAGACACAGGGAAGCCACCTGTATTTCAAAGTGATGTAGACGTAAAGGCAAACAACATTTTCTTTATTTACTTTAATATAGATTAAAAATAATATTCTCTTTGCCACACACACGCATACACGTATATATATATATATATATATATATATATATATATATATATATATATATATCAGCATGCGGTGTAGATATAAAAGAATCCAAAGGATTATCCTGTACATAAAGTGGTAGGATAATTCTCTAGGAGAGCTCTAAATATATAGATGTATATAAATACATATACAGCAAATATATGTAAAAATTAAGGCAGACACGATATTTCATGTTTAAGTGGAAGTTTAGGCCTGTTTCGGGCGAACCATCATCAGCTTCCGTCTTTAATGTACAGAAGATTTTACACGAATGAAATTCACAAACCCCGAAAAAACCGAAAACAGAAATAAAAATAAAGATCGCTCCCTTAAAAGTGAAAATTAAAGAAAAAGTTCATCATTACATCAGTTAGGCGAATACACACACACATACATACATAAACATGTATACATAAATATGAAGATCCTTTAATATTAATTTTATCAATATAAAAAATGATCCAAGTGCAGGGATCTATGTAAATAGTATTATCAATTTCACAAAGCCAAATAGGGATATTATTTAAAATAATTTCACAAGGCCAAATAGGGATATTATTTAAAATAATTTCCGAAAATTACATTTCGTTTAATAGCTATTTCAGCAAGAAAACTCTCGCTTTATCAGCAATGATCCAAAACAAAAATTTATTAATTCAAATATTGATATTTGAATTAATATATTTTAATCTCAGCTGAAACCCAAGAAGTTTCGGTGATTGGAAAATGGCATGAGATGCATTTTTCAAGAAATTAATGCACAAAGAAACTTGCACAAAAATGATTCGGACTATTGTCCTCATCATTTTTGCCACCCTTAGGACACCTCGACCGCCGACACTCTTCTTTTTCTTTCTGTATGTGCCATCTCCCTTCATGACGTAGGCAATCATGGCCCTCCACATCTCCCTATCCCTTGTATATCATAACACTCTTTCTCTGGATACCCCTCCCAAACCCCGCTCTGCCATCGATTTGTTTAAGCCCACCAAGTATGTCATACGTTGCTGTTCCCTGTCTATCTTTCCGTCTTTCTCCTCTATCCATCCTGTGAGTATCAGATTCTCCAAGCCCTTCTTCTTCAGTACATATCCCGGAAAATTTAGCTGTCTTTTTCTGATGTTAAGTATAAGTTTCCTTTTTGTTTCCATCCCCTCCAAAACCTCATCGTTCGATCCATGGTATTCTCAGCATCTTTCTGTAGAATCACATTGTGGTTGCTTCAAGACTTTCAAGCCAAAATGATTTACAGTTTTTTTATTTTTTTTATTTTTAACATCTTTTTGTTAGTATGGATCTCACACAGTGATATTAGAAAATTTACCAAGAATGATGAAATTTTCCCAGAGACTATGTAGAAATTTATTATAGATGATTTTGTGATCAAAGCACTCTCTCTCTATATGATAGAACTAGCAGTATAGCCCGGCGTTGCTCATGTGTAATGAAAGCTTTAAAACTAATCTATGGTCCTGGAGCTCAGACACTTTGGACGTTGGCATGAAAGACTAAAAATCAATAGTTGTTTCCAGTTAAAGCGAAACCGTAGACTGAAAGAAAAATGAATGGATGTAAGTCAAATTTTGATTTCCTGGTATCGATATCAAATAAGTTTTTTTCATCGTAAACTGAATTTTGAAGGGTAAATAAGTCCTCTGATTAAATGGTATCATGGCTGAGACTAAGAACTACAATTATACCTACTTAAACCCGAAGCAAAAACTAAAATAAAAGAGCTGAAAAAAATACAGACATACAGGCAAACTTGAAACCTCTGAATATCGTTTCTTATGTCTTTGTCTATGAATGTATCAAATTTGAGTAAAATCAGACCACTACTTCTATAACTCGATTTTTTCGATTATCGATTTTCGATATTTATCGGGGGTACCTCGACACAAAACCTAGCTAAGAACACTCACAAACGCTTCTGGCACAACTGTGTAAATTTTCAAGAAAATCGGTTCAGTCGTTTTGGAGTCTATAGATAACGGACGGACACACACACACACACACACACACACACAAAGTTCCATTTATATATAAGTTTAGATTTTTCATAATCATATCATATTGCAGTTCTTACAATAGTGCAGAAAATCGACAATATATATATATATATATATATATATAGATATATATATATAAGTCAAGATTTTTGTGTGTGTGTCTGTTTATCTGTCTGTATGTCCTTTATACAAATCCACAATTTTTATCCCATTCTCACCAAACTTCACACAAATATTCTTTAGGCTGAGCCTGAGCTCCAAGACCACGGATTAGTTTTAAAGCTTTCATTACAACCGAGCAATGCCGGGCTATACTGCTAGTATATTATAATATTATATTTATAATATTTACCAAGATTTATCCTTTCACCAAATTTATGCACACCCCGTGATTATCGTAGTTTATGGCAGTGAATGCTGGACAATGCCATCAAAGATGAATGAAAAACTTGAAGCAACTGAAATGTGTTTCTACAGAAGGCTACTAGATATAAAGTGGGGGATCAGTTCTATATTACAACCAATATATAAACTGACTCCTCACTTTGTGTCCACAGCAATTTCTACACATTTATATTCCTGAGATCCAAAAGCATAAGAATACATTCCAGGAGCTGAGAAAAGTATTAAGAAACAGGACAATTTCGCTAGAAACAAAGAGGAGAGTACTGGATTGCTATGTGTTGACAGTTCTTCAACATGGCTGTGAATGTTGGATAAAATCTTCAAACGTGAAGGAAAAACTTGAAGCAACTGAAATGTGGTTCTACAGAAGGATGCTGCGAATATCATGGATCGAGCATGTGGGCAATGATGAGGTCTTAGAAATGCTGGAAACAAAAAGGAAATTAATACTGAGCATCAGGAAGAGACAGCTGAAGTTCCTGGGACACGCAATGAGGAAGGAGGGCTTGGAGAATCTGATACTAACAGGCCAGATATAGGGGAAAAGAGACAGGTGAAAGCAACGTATAAGATATTTGAAGGACCTAATCAGGTGGATGACGGAACGCGGACTGCATGGAGTAACAGGAGAAGGCGTGCTCAGAGCCACCAGGGATAGGGAAACGTGGAAAGCCATGATCGCTTACGCCCTGAAGGGACAGGGCACATAGAAGAAGAAGTCAGTCAGTTAAAGTGCCGTACGTGATACACGCTTGGGCGATCATGTCTCGAAAGAGACATGACTGACTGGGCAGAAGATTATCCCGCAGTAGTTTGCCATTGCTTTCTGCGGTAGACTGGTTGCCGACCAAGGCTATAGAACCCAATCTGTCCTGCTATTTAACCCATAACTGGAAGGAAGAGACGGATTAATACCTTTCCCAGGGGTATTTGCGCGTAAGTGAATACAATGGGTTTAGCTGGAATTCGAACGCGGATCCCCGGTCTCTCGTTCCGAACCGATATCCACTGTACCACAACGCACATCCCAGAAGAAGAAGACTAGCTTATAAATGTACTAGTCAGGACCATTCGGCAGACTTAAACGTTGGCACACATTTTGACAGGATGACGAAGCGTTAAAAGCCGCGGACAAGCTTACATTCGCTTCAACGTTGGCAAAACATATTTTTACACACCCGCTTAACAAGGCCGCTTTTTTCCCGTTAAACCAATCACGCAAACACGGAACTGAAACACACATACGCAGCGTCGGTAATTTCAAGAGAAAATAATCGTTGAAATTCGACACGACTCAAGCTTTACGACTCATATAACAAAACCGCCCGAACGCCAAGCCAAGCACCTGATCTCATAAATGCGACATAAAAATGTAATATCTTATGTTTATCGCTGTAGAAGACCAGGGTGTGAAGCATTATTATTATTATTATCTGTTTGGCTGGCTTGACTGTTTACACCCACCCCAACCACCTCCTTACAAAATTCCCCGGACAGCAATGAAAATAATGAAATTGTACCTGTGTAAATAAGGTTTAAGGAGTTTTGGGGGCTTATATCTGCTGAAGGAAAGATGGAAGAGACGTCAGAAGCAAGAAGGGGACTTGTAGTCGTAGACTGTGAAAGGAAGACGCACACAAAATAACGATATAAATCGTCGTGTAATAGTTCCGAAGGGAACTTTGGTCAGACAGTAAAACCTTTAAAGAATCCAAGTCCTGACGTCTGCCCTGAAAATAAATAAATAAATATTTGTTGGAACACGCCAGGTTTGGGTTTAAGGATTTCTACAATTTCTTTTATATTAAAGGGATCAAAGAAGGAAGTGTGCGGTCAAGGCTCTCTGCAACATCCTCTACCTCGTAGGTCTTATAAAATTTCATCTTTTGGATGTGCGTTTTGGCGCAATGGATATTGACACGGAAGAACAAATCAGGGTGCCAACTTCGAATTCCAGTTGAATTCTTTGCATTCACTTACGCACAAATACAAAGGTATTAAGCCTTCTCATCCCTCCAGTTATGGGTTAAATACAAGGACAGATTGGGTTCTATAGCCTTACCTGGCAACCAATATACCGCAAAAAGCAATGGCAACCTACTGCGGGATAATCTTCTGTCAAGTCAGTCATGTCTCTTTCGTGACATGATCGCCCAAAGCGTGTATTATGTAAGGCACTTAACTGACTGAACATAATAGTTGGAAACAATTAAAGATTATACTGGGCATAAAGTGGGGGATCGGTTTTCTCTTGTTATGAAGTTATAAACTGATCCCCCTCTAAATACTAATATAAATCGGGTTATAGAAGGAGTGGTACGATTTTAATCAAATTTGATACACTCATAGACAAAGATATAAGAAACGATATTCAGAAGTTTTAAGGTTGCAGTTCTTACAATAGTGCAGAAAATCGATAATATATATATATAAAAGCTTTCATTACACCCGAGCAACGCCGGGCTATACTGCTAGTTATTACTATAATATTATAATCCATCTCTTCTCACTCCAGCTATAAATGGCAGGAGAGATTGGGTTCTATAGTCAGGGCTGGCAACCAGTCTACCGCAGAAAGTCATGGCAACTTACTGTAGGATAATCTTCTGCTCAGTCAGTCATGTCTCTTTAGAGACATGATCGCCCAAAGCGTGTATTACGTACGGCACTTAACTGACTGACTGAACATAATAGTTGGAAACAATTAAAGCTTCTACTGGACATAAAGAGGGGGATCAATTTTTATTCTTATAAAGTATTAAACTGATCCCCCACTAATTACTACTTATTAATATAATGATATAATCTATCTCTTCTCACTCCAGCTATGAGCTAAATGGCAGGATAGATTGGGTTCTATAGTTATGGCTGGTAACCTCTCTACCGCACAAATTAATGGCAGCCTACTGTGGGATAATCTTCTGCCGAGTCAGTGATGTCTCTTTCGAGACATGATCGACCAAAGAGTGTACCACTTATGGCCCTTATTTGACTGACTGATAACTTTATGCATGTTTGACATTAGGTCTTTTGTAAATATAATATTTACTTTTCTGAGAAAATAAGTCCCCCACCCTTATTTTGTCCCGTAATATTTATTTTTACCTCAGTGTTTTGTTTTACCTCATTTTTCATATTTTAAAATACACCAACATATTCAATCTGCGTTTGTATTTCAGAAATAAAATGGTTATCTGTTATTCCTACATCATCGCCTTCTTTTGCTTATCACCTACCATGATCACCCAAGCGTGTATCACGTATGGTACTTAACTGACTGACTGATTAGGTTTCATTACTTTACAATTGAAATTGCTGTATCTGACCATCACATCTATACTAAAAAATTTTTCTCCCATGCTTCTCTTTAAACTTCTATCTTTAAAAATTTAAATAAAATGTCATTTTTTTGTCTTTTGTCTTTTAATTTCTGTTTTTTTTTAATTTTTCTCTCTCTCTTTAATAATATTTTTTCTCATATTCCCTTATATTCAGTAACACTTTGTTTTTTGTGGCTTTACTGGGGTTTTTTGCACCCCCACCCCCAACCACGCTCACAATGGTACATAAGCCATCGATGAACCGTCTTGTTTTTTTTACAGGTAGGGGTGTTGACCCTACGCAAATACCCAATTATTGCCCAGTTCGTAATCCTTCCTATTTTTTTGAACAGAAGTAGAGGCTTATCCCTTGTTTCCTGTTTGGGAAAGGATTCTCGGTTTTTATTCTGTTCCTTAAGTCATAATATTAGTGCTGTCGCTAGTTTCTTGCAATGTGTGTGGATGGTGGCGATGTCTTTTTATTCTGAGTGTACTCGGTTGGCAGTTTTCTGGTTGCTACTTCTGACTGGTGATTAGAAGCCCGAACACTTGCATAGCGTCTTGAGAAGATGCTCTGATCAACAACTGAATAATATCGGAGTTTCTTGTAGTACCATGTCGCGCAGTATAAGTGTCCCTGCAAGTGCCTCCGGAGGTTACAGTATACTGTCGTCTTGAAGAATCTTGTGGCCCTAATGATATCAGAATGCTGTGATTGTTCTCTAATGAGAACATTTTCAACGACATGTTAAATAGAAGAAATGACATTGTTTTCTGTGGACCTTATAAAAGTATTTACAAAGATGCACACACCAAGTCCATGCTGTCTATAAAAGTCAAATTCTGTTGCCTCACTTTTTCCAGCATGGCTTCAAGCTTGTTATGATGAGCCTTGTATGACTCTTGCTTTTGATTAGTAAAATATAACATATCTACATCATAACAACAAAGTGACATATTATATGAAAGTTCTTGTTATGTTGTTAATAAATGTTTCTAATTTTGGTGTTTGTCGTGATGAATGAATAAATTATTTGCTAGTGATAAATCTTATCATTAAAAGGTAATACTAAACATGAGAAAGTGATGTTAATATAAAACTTATTTGTGGTCTTTATTCCTGGAGTTGCTCAAATAACCTGCCAAGGTTGGTTTGCCATAAAAACAAAGCAAACAAATGTTTTCTGTGGACCTTACAAAAGTATTTACAAAGATGCACACACCAAGTCCATGCTGTCTATAAAAGTCAAATTCTGTTGCCTCACTTTTTCCAGCATGGCTTCAAGTTTATTATGATGAAACTTGTATGACTCTTGCTTTTGATTAGTAAAATATAGCATATCTACATCATAACAACAAAGTGACATATTATAGAAAAGTTCTTGTCGTGTTTGTCGTGATGAATGAATAAATTATTTGCTAGTGATAAGTCTTATCATTAAAGGTAATATTAAACATGAGAAAAGGATGTTGGTGTAAAACTTATTTGTGGTCTTTATTCCTGTAGTTGCTCAAATAACCTGCCAAGGTTGATTTGCCATAAAAACAAAACAAACATTTTCAACGACAAGTTAAATAGAAGGAATGACATTGTTTTTCTGTGGACCTTGTGAAAGTATTTACAAATATGCACACACCAAGTCTATGCTGTCTATAAAAGTCAAATTCTGCTGCCTCACTTTTTCCAGTATAGCTTCAAGTTTGTTATGATGAACCTTGTATGACTCTTACTTCTGATTAGTAGAATATAACATAACTGCATCTGTTGCGGAGTAGTTTACACACGGACAGTTATAATTGTGCCATCATCATCATCATCATCATCATCATTTATCCATTACACGCAGATGATACATAGGGCAGCAACCTTTGTTGCTGTTTCTGTAACAAACTGTTTTTTTAAGGGGCAGGGTTGTTACCCCTGCGCCCAACCCCCAAACCTGAAGGACAGATAATCGTGCTATGCCGGTTGATAATCGATTTAACGCACCCAAAATGCTAGGAACTTGGTAATCTTCCACTGTAAGCTGACTTCTTAGTATTCGGCTAACTGCAGACTAATATCAACTGCCGAGTAGTTCTACTAAACTCCAATATAACTCTAAAGAACTCTCTAGAACTTCTAAGAACTATGAACTTCCCAAGAACTTCATTATTTATTGTACAGAAGTACAAATGCGGCACAAGGCCTAATACGGGGATGGGGAAAGGCTGGTCATCAACTGTCCTATATTTAACTTAGCTATTCACTTTCGTTGACCCTGACACGCTTACAATAACCTTTCACCATAAAACCACATTTTTACTTACCATTCTTACCACGTCCACCATAATACCTCAGGTTCTCTATGTAGTCCTACTTAACTCCCATATGTACAATGTTCAGTGGAGGGCATGGGCAGAAATAACAACATTTAAAATCCCCAATGATTTTATACAATGAAAATAAGATATGTACAAGAAACTAAACAAAATCATATTAGTAATAAAAGCCCCCCACTACTCTAATAATGTGACAGCAAAATCACTTCCCCGGACGAAATATAATGCGTGGCTTTAGAAGTATAATACCATATATCCGATCAGCAATTACTCACACAATCACTCACACATTTAAACATCATAACAAAAACGAAAAGCACACTTGAAAAATAACGAAAGTCGCCACGCATCCACCGGGGAACTAACATTGTCGAACACCTAAGGAGGGAAGGGAAGGGGGGTTAAACTAAAGAAAAATAGGGGAGAAAAAAAGAAAAGGGGGCCAATGAGCAATCATAACCTAGCTAAGTTAACATTGAAGCCAAAAAACAGAAAATCAAACTTTCCCTACACTAACCTAACAGGGACGGGGTGCACATGTTCTGCCCAGCACACCCAATATCCTGATGCCTAACCAGCATCAAACAACCACTCCAGGTCAGCACCTTTCACTCGACAGAATCGCGCAAGACTCACCCACCTTTTGCCAAATTCAGATGGAGTGAGTCGTTTCCTTTCCGTCCTGATCTTGACTTTAAGCTGATGCTTAAAGAACAAGATCAGTTGGGAAGAGGTAAACTTCTCATCACCATAGAATTCCTTCTGTCGCGTCGTCCAAATCACGATTCGCATAACACCTAGTAAGCAAAAGAGCACATAGTGCTCAGCCCTAGATAACGGAGGTACGACATTGCTACAAACAGAACTAGCCTCAAGGACAAAGAACTTTCCACGCAGCATACGAACCATGAGGTCTTCAAGAAACTTACACAACGGAGCAACAACACTGCAGTGGAAGAAGGCATGATCGACGGTTTCCGTCGTCAGCCCACAACGCACGCAGGTTGATTTTGGTGTTAGGCCCGCTGCATGAAGCCTCTTGCCTACCCAGAGAGCCTTTCGAATCATCAGCCAGGTGAGTGATGCCTCATCGTTAGTGAGACATTTCAACCCAGGCGCCCAAGGCCATATGGAGCGAGCCTCCTGCTTCGTAAGCCCGAGCTCGCCAATCAGTTCATCTTGAACGGCCCCCCTAACTAAAACCCGATATAATGCCCTAAGAGACAACGATTGGGCGTTGGAGAGGCCATCCGTAGCCCGCAAGAGAAACTGGAGAGCCAAACGACATTCTTTATAGAAGGAGCACTCGCCACGAGGAGTACGGCCGGCCTCCTCCTCCGACAAATGCACACTTCTCAGGGATGGAAAGTTTTTATGGACGTCCTCTTGAACGAGGGCGCCGTTCTCATCCTCCAGCATACACATTCGATCCAGGAATCTAATGCGAAGCGTGTGTTGACGAATCTCAACGCTAGGCATGCCCAGACCGCCCTCAGATGGATGCAGGCAACAGATCTCGCGACGTACCTTGGGAGACTTGCCTTCTCCCCAAAGGAAGGAGAACAAGAACTGAATTAAACCCAAACGAATGGCACACGGGAGAGGAAGTACCGAGAGTCGGTAAAGGAGAATCGGGTAGATGTGCGAGGCACATACTTCCGCCCTCCCCTTTAAGGAGAGCTTCCTCCGAGTCCACAGACGAACTGCGCCCTCGGCCTTCTCTCGAACCTCCGACCAATTCATTTCCAACTGGAGATCAGGACCGAAAAAGACGCCGAGAATCTTGATCGGCCCGTCCGTCCAGAGGAAAGGTCCGGGAAGAGAAACTCCCTTCCACGCACCCAATCGCAAGCCAACAGACTTATCGCGATTGATCTTGGCCCCTGTCACCGTCTCATAGCATCTGATTTCTTTGCTGACTTCGTCAATCTCGGCTTTGCTCGACACAAAAACCGAAACGTCGTCAGCATAGGCGGAGTACCTGGCCGAGGTGGTAGCACCAGGTACGGAAATTCCGCGAAGGACCGGATTCGCCTTTAACTTGCGAAGGAATGGCTCCAACGCAAGAACGTACAGCAAAGGCGAAAGTGGACAACCTTGACGAATGGAGCGAGATAAAGTGAAGGGCTTCGATCTTACCCCATTCACTTCCACCAGCGCACCGGGGGACTCATACAGCAGTCGGATCCAGGAGCGAAAGTACGGCCCGAAACCGGCGGCGGAAAGGACAGACTCCAAGAAACGATGGTCAACCCTATCGAATGCCTTGGACTGATCCAAATTGATCAGCGCGGCTTCGGTGTCGGTTTTCTCGATGATCAGGCGTACCAAATGAAGGTTGTCCTGAATAGTCCTGCCCTTCACAGCACAAGTCTGCTCGGGGCCAATCAGACTAGAGAGGACAGCCTGCAAACGGCCGGCCAAGATCTTGGCAAAAATCTTTAAGTCAGTATTTAACATCGTTAAAGGCCGATAATTATCTATGCCACCCCCACCGCTCTTGCTCTTGCGAAGCAACTTGATTACACCCCTGGTGAAGCGTCGAGGTATAGACCCCTGCTTCATCCAGTTGTTATAAACAAGAGCCAGCAGAGGAACAAGAACGGACGACTGCCTCAAGTACAGTTCGTAGGGAAGACCATCCAATCCTGGAGTTTTGTCCCGGCCAACCAATTTCAGCGCATCCCAGATTTCCGACTCTGTTATGGGCCCCTCGCACCTAGCCGCTTCAGCCGCC
The DNA here is from genome assembly GCA_037127315.1 of Ascarosepion bandense. Taxonomy (NCBI): domain Eukaryota; kingdom Metazoa; phylum Mollusca; class Cephalopoda; order Sepiida; family Sepiidae; genus Ascarosepion; species Ascarosepion bandense. Next base: position 210,932 of record JBBBDQ010032675.1, on the reverse strand, counting down.
TCGAGGCGGGGAAAGTCAGCCAAATAGGTGTCGAACTGAGCAGAGCTCAGACCGGGCTCCCTGGTGAAAAGATCCTGGAAGTAATCCCGAAAAGCTCCACATATACCCACGTCTGTAGTCACGGTACGACCATCCGGCAATGTGATGTCCTTGATATGCCGATTGGCTGCTTGCCTAGCTTCCTCTGCACGCAATTCTGCGGCCATATTCGTTGCCTCAGAAGACATTCTTTTTAACCTAGCCCTAACTACCAGAGCTTGATCCTTCTTGATAGCCAAGGAGGCCAGCTCGGCCCTAGCTAAGGCTACGTCCCCACTATTACGGGATTTAACTGCCCGATCAACTTTTTTCTCTAACGTCGATTGCGCCGCTAAATTAGCTAAGTTGAGCCGACGGCTATAGTCGGCAGCAAACGACCTAATTTTGGATTTAAGTGTATCCCACCACTTATTCCCAACCACAGCCCCCGTCAGTTCCCGCTTTAGTGTTAGTAAAAGCTGGTGCTGGAAATCTTGGCTATCAAATAATGACGCGTTCAATTTCCAGTAGCCAGCCAACTTAACCTTAGGCTTATCTAAGTTTACACGAACCCGGACGAGCCTATGATCCGTGTAAACTATCGAATGGAAACTTGGACAACCTAAGAGCCCTACGTCGACTCTCCTAACTAGGACTCGGTCGAGGTAGCTTGCGCGTACCTTCGAATCCGAGCTGCCCCTATTAGTCCAAGTCCACACTACCTCCCGGGGGTGTTCATTTCGGTATTTATCGACAAGATCATTCCTGTCGATAAATTCCCGAAATGGTTTCACATCCGGGTTGTTAGTACCCGATCTTTCTCCTATACGATCCTTCTCAGGGTCAAGGACGGCATTCCAATCCCCCGCTAAAATTACCCGCCTCGATGTTCCAAAGAACGACTCGAGCTGCCGAAACAAAGCAGGACGCTCCGCATGGACATTGGGCGCATAAACCCCAATGAGGCGAAAAGACTTCTCCTTTATGGTAATATCCAGCACACAAATCCTGCCCGCTGGATCCGCGAAGACAAGCGTACACGCCGCACCCAAAGACTTGCTCACTAGCCAGGAAACACCTCTAGAACGACCATCAAAACATGCTGAATAGAGATCGTAATCCCTAGACAGTATGCCCTCATAGTCGCCAGTTAAAAACCGGGTCTCCTGCAGACAACAAACATCCACCCCGAGGCGCTGGAGATCATGAAGGAGTCTCACCCTCCGAGACTCAGACCTCAGCCCCCGGGCATTCAAGCTTGCTAACCAGAGAGCCATTATGATCCTTAATTAGGGTTGGGGTCCTGGACAGAACATGGACGGGGAAAGGATGCCGACAGCCTCTCCCATTGACCCATGGCCCATCTCATTCTTGATGGTGCCGTCAGAGGAGATGCCGCCAACATCCCAGGGAAAGGTTAGTTTTAGTGCCCTATAGAGGGAGGGGTGAACTAAAACCGGGACCCGTCCTGAACAAAATTTTTCTAAGTTTGTGATCCTTTCCGATTTTGTCGTGATGATTGGTGGAGTCATTTCTATTTCTTTAGCCGCCTCCTCGACCATGCCCCACGCCTGCCGCGCCCCCGACCCCGTGCGGATAACTGTTAATATCCTCTGTGCAGTTGGGAAGTTTTGCGGCACTTCTACGTCTTTGTCTCCGCACTTCTTCATCGCCAAGAGCGCGTTGAGTTGTTTGATTCTGTTTCCAAAGCTCTTGGCCCTTTCGGCCTGGGCCGGGGAAATACGGCAGATGTCCTCCCCTTGCCTGTAAGGCACTTTTGTAGGTTTTTTTCGTGTTTCCTTGTCTTCAGATGAAGAACTCCTTTGTCTTTTTGATGGAGGCGGCATCTGTTTTGGAGGAGAGGGACAGGGAGAGAGGCAGGGAGAAACTTTAAAATAGTTTATGATTGGGCTGGGGTCTCGACTTCGAGGGGATGGTTTTCGGGGTGTAGGCTGTGACGAATGAATCTTTTTGTTGTTGCTGGTGTTTTTCTTTTTAGGGGAGGACGGGGCAGAGGCCGAGGGGCGAGCTGGACGGTTTTTGAGCTGTTGCTTCAGGTCTTCTGAAGGCCGAAATGGCCGTTTTTCGAGTTGTTTTTTTAACTCTTTGATTTTTTCCATTTTTTTGTAGCCAGGATCGTAGGCTCTTCTCAATTCTTCCAGTTTGGGGGCTGACCAGGCCGAGGCATCGCCCTTCTTGCTGGTGGAGGGAGTGGGGCTGTTCGTGCCTTTAGTCTTTGGGGTCTCCAGGGACCGAGGTTCCGCTGCTTGGCGCTTCCCCCTGGCCCTGCCAACAACCAGCCACTCCCCCTTCTCCTTCCCCGAGGCTGCACTTGCAGCTGGTGATGGTTTTTCGGGGGGTGAGGGAACTTTTTTGTTCCCAACCGGGGTAACTGCCGCACCGGTCCTGGGTATTGGCATGCCCACTACGGGCGAGACGGATGTTACAGAAGCGGCCAGAGGGGGAGTTTGGTCGACTGGGGCCTGGCTTCCAGAGGACTTCTTCTCTGGGCAGGAGGAGGAGAGGTGACCAATCTCTCCGCACCTCCAGCATTTGGGTTTGCGACCGGTAACTATTACCGGTAGGCTCAGGCCCCCTACGTCAAGACAGTTGGGGATAGTCTCGAAGTCTTCACGGCTGATCATAATATCAAAAGACCATCCCCCGGTCAGATCATCGCAGGAGACATCTAAAATTTGGCCAAACTGCGAAAAGTAGGCCGCCAGATGCTCCCCGATGACCTGAGGAGGAACCTCAAACACTGCTACCTTGGTCCTTTGTTTGCCATCATACACAATTCTAAATATCAGATCTTTAGTTTTCAGGTCTTCAGTTGCCAATTTTAGGCAATCTTCTGGCGTGGGTAGCAGTATGTCCCACATGAAGAAGCCCGCACCTTTCACTATCCTTAAGGGCTTATACCCCTTTGACTGCAGTGTTTTCAACACTGTGTCTTTCGTGCTGCGACAAATCTTGCGCGTACGCTTGTCCACCACGAAGACTGACACTATTCTTTTTTCAATCCTCTTTAATTCTTGGGGATCTACCAAGAGCCCACCTTCTACGACAAGGTGTGCGTAGCTCTTAGCTCTCTCCAAGAACTCCGTCAGATTGATCTTAACTTTCGGGGGGGACTTCCAGCCACAGGGCGATTCCCCGGCCTCAGCATCTTTCGTTGTCTTGTCTTTGTTTCCTTCTTCCGTTCCAGGTTCCTTAACCCCTTCCTGACCATTCTCGGCCATTGCTGCTTTCACAACATTTCCTTGGTCCTTTCCATTGTCCTGCCCTCCTCCCGGGAGAGGGGGAAAAGCTTCATCGGTTTTTTCCGGTGGACCCTTCCAAGGGGGGTCGAAGCTTAATTTTTTCTTTATAGACCGACTTGTGTCGGTCATTTTAAAGTTTTAAAGCACTATGCCACACACTTTTTTTTTTCCACCAATCAAAAATCAACTTATATATAGGGGTGGGAAAAGGCGGGAGTAAAAATAGAAAATATAAAGAAAACAAATAAATAACAACACAAAATGTACAAAAAAACAAGACAAGAAAACGGTTTTAAAATAAAAACAACAAACCCCGAAGGATTTTAAAAATGAATACAAAGTACGATTAGCCTATTTACGGCAAAACACTAGCCTTTAACGGCCCAAAAATAAACAAAATTGATAACTACGAAAAGAAACTAAAAATAGCCTTAAATGGCAAAAAAGGGGGTAGCCTCTTGAGAGGTTTACAAAAATAAAAGGGGGGGGAAAAACAATAACTTGTACAAACAATAAACTTTACGAGTTACAAAGCACTAATTCACAAAGAATTTAGAATAAAACAAACAGAAAAACGAGGAGTTGCTTAAAAGGCTACTCCCGACAAAGAAAATAGGGGGAGGGGCTAAAATTAAATTTAAGTGGTTTAACTAAACTTTACAAAATAAAAGGAATTAACGAAAATAAATTTAAACAACGATTAAACTTTACAAATATACAATCAAATTAAATACACAAAGAAAACAAATACAAACAAATACAAACAAACAAAAAGAAAACAAAAAGTCTCCTAACGGCGACTTCCGAAAAAGAAAAACTGGGGAGGGGCTGAAAAAAAGAAAAGTTAAAGTGGAAGAAAAATAAAAATCAGCTAATTCTTCAGTTTCTTGTCAAATAGGGACAGTTAAAAAAATATAAATATGGCACTTAAGGCCAAACAGATACTGAAAAAAATAAAAATAAAAATAAACTCAAAACGGCCGACCTAAATAAAAACAAATATGGCCGCCAAAAATACGAAAATAAAAACAAAAAAGCTAGAAGAATAAAAAAAAGAAAAGAACAAAGTAAATAAAACGAAAAAGAAAAGAAATAAAAATAAACTTAGCTCTACAAAAAGGGGCTTTTTTGTAAAATAAACAGTCCAAATAAGTGAATCACAGTTTTTTTTAAACAAAAAGTGTCTGACGCTCGCCAAAACAAGGTCGGAGAAAATGACAACAAACGTCAAAAACTTCTCAAGAACTTCATTATTTATTGTACAGAAGTACAAATGCGGCACAAGGCCTAATACGGGGATGGGGAAGGCTGGTCATCAACTGTCCTATATTTAACTTAGCTATTCACTTTCGTTGACCCTGACACGCTAACAATAACCTTTCACCATAAAACCACATTTTTACTTACCATTCTTACCACGTCCACCATAATACCTCAGGTTCTCTATGTAGTCCTACTTAACTCCCATATGTACAATGTTCAGTGGAGGGCATGGGCAGAAATAACAACATTTAAAATTCCCCAATGATTTTATACAATGAAAGTAAGATATGTACAAGAAACTAAACAAAATCATATTAGTAATAAAAGCCCCCCACTACTCTAATATTGTGACAGCAAAATCACTTCTCCGGACGAAATATAATGCGTGGCTTTAGAAATATAATAATATCACTTATCCGTTCAGCAATCACTCACACAATCACTCACACATTTAAACATCATAACAAAAACGAAAAACACACTTGAAAAATAACGAAAGACGCCACGCATCCACCGGAGAACTAACATTGTTGAACACCTAAAGTGGGAAGGGATGGGGGATTAAACTAAAGAAAAATAGGGGACAAAAAGAAAAAGGGGCCAATGAGCAATCATAACCTAGCTAAGTTAACATTGAAGCGAACAACAGAAAAATCAAACTTTCCCTACACTAACCTAACTGGGACGGGGTGCACATGTTCTGCCCAGCACACCCAATATCCTGATGCCTAACCGGCATCAAACAACCACTCCAGGTCAGCACCTTTCACTCGACAGAATCGCGCAAGACTCACCCACCTTTTGCCAAATTCAGATGGAGTGAGTCGTTTCCTTTCCGTCCTGATCTTGACTTTAAGCTGATGCTTAAAGAACAAGATCAGTTGGGAAGAGGTAAACTTCTCATCACCATAGAATTCCTTCTGTCGCGTCGTCCAAATCACGATTCGCATAACACCTAGTAAGCAAAAGAGCACATAGTGCTCAGCCCTAGATAACGGAGGTACGACATTGCTACAAACAGAACTAGCCTCAAGGACAAAGAACTTTCCACGCAGCATACGAACCATGAGATCTTCAAGAAACTTACACAACGGGGCAACAACACTGCAGTGGAAGAAGGCATGATCGACGGTTTCCGTCGTCAGCCCACAACGCACGCAGGTTGATTTCGGAGTTAGGCCCGCTGCATGAAGCCTCTTGCCTACCCAGAGAGCCTTTCGTATCATCAGCCAGGTGAGTGATGCCTCATCGTTAGTGAGACATTTCAACCCAGGCGCCCAAGGCCATATGGAGCGAGCCTCCTGCTTCGTAAGCCCGAGCTCGCCAATCAGTTCATCTTGAACGGCCCCCCTAACTAAAACCCGATATAATGCCCTAAGAGACAACGATTGGGCGTTGGAGAGGCCATCCGTAGCCCGCAAGAGAAACTGGAGAGCCAAACGACATTCTTTATAGAAGGAGCACTCGCCACGAGGAGTACGGCCGGCCTCCTCCTCTGACAAATGCACACTTCTCAGGGATGGAAAGTTTTTATGGACGTCCTCTTGAACGAGGGCGCCGTTCTCATCCTCCAGCATACACATTCGATCCAGGAATCTAATGCGAAGCGTGTGTTGACGAATCTCAACGCTAGGCATGCCCAGACCGCCCTCAGATGGATGCAGGCAACAGATCTCGCGACGTACCTTGGGAGACTTGCCTTCTCCCCAAAGGAAGGAGAACAAGAGCTGAATTAAACCCAAACGAATGGCACACGGGACAGGAAGTACCGAGAGTCGGTAAAGGAGAATCGGGTAGATGTGCGAAGCACATACTTCCGCCCTCCCCTTTAAGGAGAGCCTCCTCCGAGTCCACAGACGAACTGCGCCCTCGGCCTTCTCTCGAACCTCCGACCAATTCATTTCCAACTGGAGATCAGGACCGAAAAAGACGCCGAGAATCTTGATCGGCCCGTCCGTCCAGAGGAAAGGTCCGGGAAGAGAAACTCCCTTCCACGCACCCAATCGCAAGCCAACAGACTTATCGCGATTGATCTTGGCCCCTGTCACCGTCTCATAGCATCTGATTTCTTTGCTGACTTCGTCAATCTCGGCTTTGCTCGACACAAAAACCGAAACGTCGTCAGCATAGGCGGAGTACCTGGCCGAGGTGGTAGCACCAGGTACGGAAATTCCGCGAAGGACCGGATTCGCCTTTAACTTGCGAAGGAATGGCTCCAACGCAAGAACGTACAGCAAAGGCGAAAGTGGACAACCTTGACGAATGGAGCGAGATAAAGTGAAGGGCTTCGATCTTACCCCATTCACTTCCACCAGCGCACCGGGGGACTCATACAGCAGTCGGATCCAGGAGCGAAAGTACGGCCCGAAACCGGCGGCGGAAAGGACAGACTCCAAGAAACGATGGTCAACCCTATCGAATGCCTTGGACTGATCCAAATTGATCAGCGCGGCTTCGGTGTCGGTTTTCTCGATGATCAGGCGTACCAAATGAAGGTTGTCCTGAATAGTCCTGCCCTTCACAGCACAAGTCTGCTCGGGGCCAATCAGACTAGAGAGGACAGCCTGCAAACGGCCGGCCAAGATCTTGGCAAAAATCTTTAAGTCAGTATTTAACATCGTTAAAGGCCGATAATTATCTATGCCACCCCCACCGCTCTTGCTCTTGCGAAGCAACTTGATTACACCCCTGGTGAAGCGACGAGGTATAGACCCCTGCTTCATCCAGTTGTTATAAACAAGAGCCAGCAGAGGAACAAGAACGGACGACTGCCTCAAGTACAGTTCGTAGGGAAGACCATCCAAACCTGGAGTTTTGTCCCGGCCAACCAATTTCAGCGCATCCCAGATTTCCGACTCTGTTATGGGCCCCTCGCACCTAGCCGCTTCAGCCGCCTCGAGGCGGGGAAAGTCAGCCAAATAGGTGTCGAACTGAGCAGAGCTCAGACCGGGCTCCCTGGTGAAAAGATCCTGGAAGTAATCCCGAAAAGCTCCACATATACCCACGTCTGTAGTCACGGTACGACCATCCGGCAATGTGATGTCCTTGATATGCCGATTGGCTGCTTGCCTAGCTTCCTCTGCACGCAATTCTGCGGCCATATTCGTTGCCTCAGAAGACATTCTTTTTAACCTAGCCCTAACTACCAGAGCTTGATCCTTCTTGATAGCCAAGGAGGCCAGCTCGGCCCTAGCTAAGGCTACGTCCCCACTATTACGGGATTTAACTGCCCGATCAACTTTTTCTCTAACGTCGATTGCGCCGCTAAATTAGCTAAGTTGAGCCGACGGCTATAGTCGGCAGCAAACGACCTAATTTTGGATTTAAGTGTATCCCACCACTTATTCCCAACCACAGCCCCCGTCAGTTCCCGCTTTAGTGTTAGTAAAAGCTGGTGCTGGAAATCTTGGCTATCAAATAATGACGCGTTCAATTTCCAGTAGCCAGCCAACTTAACCTTAGGCTTATCTAAGTTTACACGAACCCGGACGAGCCTATGATCCGTGTAAACTATGGAATGGAAACTTGGACAACCTAAGAGCCCTACGTCGACTCTCCTAACTAGGACTCGGTCGAGGTAGCTTGCGCGTACCTTCGAATCCGAGCTGCCCCTATTAGTCCAAGTCCACACTACCTCCCGGGGGTGTTCATTTCGGTACTTATCGACAAGATCATTCCTGTCGATAAATTCCCGAAATGGTTTCACATCCGGGTTGTTAGTACCCGATCTTTCTCCTATACGATCCTTCTCAGGGTCAAGGACGGCATTCCAATCCCCCGCTAAAATTACCCGCCTCGATGTTCCAAAGAACGACTCGAGCTGCCGAAACAAAGCAGGACGCTCCGCATGGACATTGGGCGCATAAACCCCAATGAGGCGAAAAGACTTCTCCTTTATGGTAATATCCAGCACACAAATCCTGCCCGCTGGATCCGCGAAGACAAGCGTACACGCCGCACCCAAAGACTTGCTCACTAGCCAGGAAACACCTCTAGAACGACCATCAAAACATGCTGAATAGAGATCGTAATCCCTAGACAGTATGCCCTCATAGTCGCCAGCAAAAAACCGGGTCTCCTGCAAACAACAAACATCCACCCCGAGGCGCTGGAGATCATGAAGGAGTCTCACCCTCCGAGACTCAGACCTCAGCCCCCGGGCATTCATACTTGCTAACCAGAGAGCCATTATCAGTCCGATTAGGGTTGAGGAACTGTTCCGAACATGTCCGGTGACAGGACACCGACAGCCCGTCCCATTGAGCCGAGACCCATTTCACTTTTGATAGTGCCATCATAGGACAGGCCGCCAATGTCCAGGGGAAACGTTAGTTTCAACGCTCTGTAAAGGGAGGGGTGAACATAAACCGGGGTCCTCCCAGAACAAAACTGCTGTAAATTTTTGTTGTCCTCATCATGGAAATAAGAAAGGGGAGGGTCTGTTGCAAACGAATCATTTGCCTCCCCTAACATAGTCCATATTTGACGCGTTCCAGTTCCCGAACGCACGACCGTCAGGATCCTCTTGGCGTTTGGGAAATTGCGCGGGTCCTCTATGTCCTTGTCTTGTAATTTTTGAAACCGGAGTAGCGGTTTCAGGCGCTTTGAGTGGCTCAGAGCCCTTTGAGCAGTCTCCTCGGAAACTCTACACACGTCCTCCCCAAGGTTGAAGGGAGGTTTCAATTTCTTCCTTTTTTCCTCACCAGAGGCCGCCTCAGGGCTTCTCTGTCTCTTGCTTTTGTGAGGAGAGAGAGAGGGAGTAGGTGTTGGGGTGGACATGGGCGAGTCATCAGGAGAAGCAGGAGTAGAAGGGACACGAGAAGGGACTGGGGATTGATGTTTCAAGGTGGTCATTTTGGACGGGGAAGTGGTCAGAGACTTAGTCATGGGCGGAGGGGCCATGGTTTTTTTCCGGGAGGGGGAGGAAGGGGCGGAAACGGAAGAGTGTGAAGTTGCTGGTTTTGAGGGTTTCTTATTTTCCAGCTCTTTCTTAAGTTTCCTAAGCTGAACAATTTTGTCCCAGTTGGGTTCGGCCTTCTTTTGCATTTCATTCAATGGCCTGTCCTGATGGACCGCCGGGACGTCGCCCTTAAAGCTGCCAGAGGGAGTGGGACTGTCGGTGTCATCCCTAGGAGATTCAGGGGACTGAGGTACCGCTGCTCGGATCTTCCCTTTGCCTCTAGCAACGACATGCCATACACCCTCATCCTTGTCCTTAACCACACTTGCGGCAGGCTTCGGAATTTGGGAGGATGGGGGCCGAGACCCACCCGGTTTTTGTGAGACACCGGACCGTGCCGCTGCTAGGCCCATTACAGGCGTTGCGGAACTACGGTTGTCAGGCTTAGGGGTATTCTGGTCGCCAGCGGCCGGATCACCAGAGGCCTTCTTCTCTGGGCAGGAAGAGGACAGGTGACCAGTCTGCCCGCACTTCCAGCAAGTTGGTTTTCGGCCAGTCACTATGACCGGCATTTTCCGGCCGCAGTAATCCAAGCAGTTGGGGACGGAATCGAAGGCTTCTCGCTCCATTATGATGTCAAATGTCCATCCCCCGTTCAGGTTGTCGGAAGCGGCTGCGAGTATTTGGCCATATTTCCTTAAATACGATGCCAGATGTTCGCCGGCAACCTGAGGAGGCACCTCATATACTGCTACTGTGGTCCTTCTTCGGCCTTCATATTCTGTTCTCAAGATAAGGTCATTAGTGATAAGTTCTCTTTTGATGACTTCTAAACAATCTTCCGGTGTGGGCAGCAGTACGTCCCACATGAAAAAGAGCGGCCCTCTAATTACTCTTTGGGGCTTAACCCCTAGGGACACCAGTGATCGGATCACTGTGTCTTTCGTGGAGCGACAAATTTTGCGCGAACGCTTGTCCACCACGAAGACCGACACCATTCTCTTTTCAAACTTTTGTAGTTCCTGGGGGTTTTCCAAAAGTCCGTCATCTTTCAAAAGATGGTCGAAACCTTTAGATCTCTCCAGAAACTCCGCAATGTTTATAATGCATCTAGGTGGGGACTTCCAGCAATCGGGCAACTCCCCGGCCTTAGCATCTTTATTGTTGTCTTTGGCATTTCTAGTCTTATCATCTGTTGCAATCTTTTGGCCTTTCTCGGCCACCATATTTTTCGTCTTACTATTAGACTCATTTAGAGGGGGATATTCCTCTTTATTTTTGTCAGGCGGGCCCTTCCTGGGCGGATCAAAAATTAATTTCTTTTTAACTGACCGACTTGAGTCGGCCATTTTTATATTTGCTTGTCACTATATATTTTCCTCCGTAAATAATAAGAGAATGGAGCGAGGTAGGAAAAATGGTGGGGGGGGGGGGGCGTAAAAAAAAAAAAAAAAAAAAAACTCTCCTCACAAAGTAATGACAAGAACAGTAATAATTACAAAATTAGCCTACAATGGCAAAGAATAGAAATAACAAAAGGCTTAGGAAAAAACTTGCCTTTAACGGTGTAATTAAACTCTTACAAATATAAGAGAAGAAAAAGCCTTAAATGGCAAAAATTAGCCTCCGGAGAGGTTAAAAAATAAAAGAAAAACAAATTTATACAAAAATAAACTTTACCAGTTACGATAAACTACTACACAGATAAATTTAAAGAAAATAAAACAAACGGAGAGTTGCCTAAACGGCTACTCAAGACAAAGAAAATAGGGGGAGGGGCTAAAATTAAATTTAAGCGGTTTAACTAAACTTTACAAAATAAATGAATTAACGAAAATAAATTTAAACAACGATTAAACTTTACCAAATGTACAATTAAATTAAATACACAAAGAAAACAAATACAAACAAATACAAACAAACAAAAAAGAAAACGAAAAGTCTCCTAACGGCGACTTCCGCAAAAGAAAAACTGGGGAGGGGCTGAAAAAAGAAAAGTTAAAGTGGAAGAAAAATAAAAATCAGCTAATTCTTCAGCTTCTGGTCAAAAAAGGGGCAGTTAAAAAAATATAAATATGGCACTTAAGGCCAAACAGATACTGAAAATAAAAATAAAAATAAAAATAAACTCAAAACGGCCGACCTAAATAAAAACAAATATGGCCGCCAAAAATACGAAAATAAAAACAAAAAAGCTAGAAGAATAAAAAAAAGAAAAGAACAAAGTAAATAAAACGAAAAAGAAAATAAATAAAAATAAATTTAGCTCAACAAAAAGGTCTTTTTTTGTAAAATAAACAGTCCAAATAAGTGAATCACAGTTTTTTTTTTAAAACAAAAAGTGTCTGACGCTCGCCAAAACAAGGTCGGAGAAAATGACAACAAACGTCAAAAACTGAGCAAGAACTTCATTATTTATTGTACTGAAGTACAAATGTGGCACAAGGCCTAATACGGGGATGGGGAAGGCTGGTCATCAACTGTCCTATATTTAACTTAGCTATTCACTTTCGTTGACCCTGACACGCTAACAATAACCTTTCACCATAAAACCACATTTTTACTTACCATTCTTACCACGTCCACCATAATACCTCAGGTTCTCTATGTAGTCCTACTTAACTCCCATATGTACAATGTTCAGTGGAGGGCATGGGCAGAAATAACAACATTTAAAATTCCCCAATGATTTTATACAATGAAAATAAGCTATGTACAAGAAACTAAACAAAATCATATTAGTAATAAAAGCCCCCCACTACTCTAATATTGTGACAGCAAAATCACTTCCCCGGACGAAATATAATGCGTGGCTTTAGAAGTATAATACCATATATCCGATCAGCAATTACTCACACAATCACTCACACATTTAAACATCATAACAAAAACGAAAAGCACACTTGAAAAATAACGAAAGACGACACGCATCCACCGGAGAACTAACATTGTTGAACACCTAAAGTGGGAAGGGATGGGGGATTAAACTAAAGAAAAATAGGGGACGAAAAAGAAAAAGGGGGCCAATGAGCAATCATAACCTAGCTAAGTTAACAATGAAGCAAAAAACAGAAAAAATCAAAGTTTCCCTACACTAACCTAACAGGGACGGGGTGCACATGTTCAGCCCAGCACACCCAATATCCTGATGCCTAACCAGCATCAAACAACCACTCCAGGTCAGCACCTTTCACTCGACAGAATCGCGCAAGACTCACCCACCTTTTGCCAAATTCAGATGGAGTGAGTCGTTTCCTTTCCGTCCTGATCTTGACTTTAAGCTGATGCTTAAAGAACAAGATCAGTTGGGAAGAGGTAAACTTCTCATCACCATAGAATTCCTTCTGTCGCGTCGTCCAAATCACGATTCGCATAACACCTAGTAAGCAAAAGAGCACATAGTGCTCAGCCCTAGATAACGGAGGTACGACATTGCTACAAACAGAACTAGCCTCAAGGACAAAGAACTTTCCACGCAGCATACGAACCATGAGGTCTTCAAGAAACTTACACAACGGAGCAACAACACTGCAGTGGAAGAAGGCATGATCGACGGTTTCCGTCGTCAGCCCACAACGCACGCAGGTTGATTTTGGTGTTAGGCCCGCTGCATGAAGCCTCTTGCCTACCCAGAGAGCCTTTCGAATCATCAGCCAGGTGAGTGATGCCTCATCGTTAGTGAGACATTTCAACCCAGGCGCCCAAGGCCATATGGAGCGAGCCTCCTGCTTCGTAAGCCCGAGCTCGCCAATCAGTTCATCTTGAACGGCCCCCCTAACTAAAACCCGATATAATGCCCTAAGAGACAACGATTGGGCGTTGGAGAGGCCATCCGTAGCCCGCAAGAGAAACTGGAGAGCCAAACGACATTCTTTATAGAAGGAGCACTCGCCACGAGGAGTACGGCCGGCCTCCTCCTCTGACAAATGCACACTTCTCAGGGATGGAAAGTTTTTATGGACGTCCTCTTGAACGAGGGCGCCGTTCTCATCCTCCAGCATACACATTCGATCCAGGAATCTAATGCGAAGCGTGTGTTGACGAATCTCAACGCTAGGCATGCCCAGACCGCCCTCAGATGGATGCAGGCAACAGATCTCGCGACGTACCTTGGGAGACTTGCCTTCTCCCCAAAGGAAGGAGAACAAGAACTGAATTAAACCCAAACGAATGGCACACGGGAGAGGAAGTACCGAGAGTCGGTAAAGGAGAATCGGGTAGATGTGCGAAGGCACATACTTCCGCCCTCCCCTTTAAGGAGAGCTTCCTCCGAGTCCACAGACGAACTGCGCCCTCGGCCTTCTCTCGAACCTCCGACCAATTCATTTCCAACTGGAGATCAGGACCGAAAAAGACGCCGAGAATCTTGATCGGCCCGTCCGTCCAGAGGAAAGGTCCGGGAAGAGAAACTCCCTTCCACGCACCCAATCGCAAGCCAACAGACTTATCGCGATTGATCTTGGCCCCTGTCACCGTCTCATAACATCTGATTTCTTTGCTGACTTCGTCAATCTCGGCTTTGCTCGACACAAAAACCGAAACGTCGTCAGCATAGGCGGAGTACCTGGCCGAGGTGGTAGCACCAGGTACGGAAATTCCGCGAAGGACCGGATTCGCCTTTAACTTGCGAAGGAATGGCTCCAACGCAAGAACGTACAGCAAAGGCGAAAGTGGACAACCTTGACGAATGGAGCGAGATAAAGTGAAGGGCTTCGATCTTACCCCATTCACTTCCACCAGCGCACCGGGGGACTCATACAGCAGTCGGATCCAGGAGCGAAAGTACGGCCCGAAACCGGCGGCGGAAAGGACAGACTCCAAGAAACGATGGTCAACCCTATCGAAAGCCTTGGACTGATCCAAATTGATCAGCGCGGCTTCGGTGTCGGTTTTCTCGATGATCAGGCGTACCAAATGAAGGTTGTCCTGAATAGTCCTGCCCTTCACAGCACAAGTCTGCTCGGGGCCAATCAGACTAGAGAGGACAGCCTGCAAACGGCCGGCCAAGATCTTGGCAAAAATCTTTAAGTCAGTATTTAACATCGTTAAAGGCCGATAATTATCTATGCCACCCCCACCGCTCTTGCTCTTGCGAAGCAACTTGATTACACCCCTGGTGAAGCGTCGAGGTATAGACCCCTGCTTCATCCAGTTGTTATAAACAAGAGCCAGCAGAGGGAACAAGAACGGACGACTGCCTCAAGTACAGTTCGTAGGGAAGACCATCCAAACCTGGAGTTTTGTCCCGGCCAACCAATTTCAGCGCATCCCAGATTTCCGACTCTGTTATGGGCCCCTCGCACCTAGCCGCTTCAGCCGCCTCGAGGCGGGGAAAGTCAGCCAAATAGGTGTCGAACTGAGCAGAGCTCAGACCGGGCTCCCTGGTGAAAAGATCCTGGAAGTAATCCCGAAAAGCTCCACATATACCCACGTCTGTAGTCACGGTACGACCATCCGGCAATGTGATGTCCTTGATATGCCGATTGGCCGCTTGCCTAGCTTCCTCTGCACGCAATTCTGCGGCCATATTCGTTGCCTCAGAAGACATTCTTTTTAACCTAGCCCTAACTACCAGAGCTTGATCCTTCTTGATAGCCAAGGAGGCCAGCTCGGCCCTAGCTAAGGCTACGTCCCCACTATTACGGGATTTAACTGCCCGATCAACTTTTTTCTCTAACGTCGATTGCGCCGCTAAATTAGCTAAGTTGAGCCGACGGCTATAGTCGGCAGCAAACGACCTAATTTTGGATTTAAGTGTATCCCACCACTTATTCCCAACCACAGCCCCCGTCAGTTCCCGCTTTAGTGTTAGTAAAAGCTGGTGCTGGAAATCTTGGCTATCAAATAATGACGCGTTCAATTTCCAGTAGCCAGCCAACTTAACCTTAGGCTTATCTAAGTTTACACGAACCCGGACGAGCCTATGATCCGTGTAAACTATGGAATGGAAACTTGGACAACCTAAGAGCCCTACGTCGACTCTCCTAACTAGGACTCGGTCGAGGTAGCTTGCGCGTACCTTCGAATCCGAGCTGCCCCTATTAGTCCAAGTCCACACTACCTCCCGGGGGTGTTCATTTCGGTATTTATCGACAAGATCATTCCTGTCGATAAATTCCCGAAATGGTTTCACATCCGGGTTGTTAGTACCCGATCTTTCTCCTATACGATCCTTCTCAGGGTCAAGGACGGCATTCCAATCCCCCGCTAAAATTACCCGCCTCGATGTTCCAAAGAACGACTCGAGCTGCCGAAACAAAGCAGGACGCTCCGCATGGACATTGGGCGCATAAACCCCAATGAGGCGAAAAGACTTCTCCTTTATGGTAATATCCAGCACACAAATCCTGCCCGCTGGATCCGCGAAGACAAGCGTACACGCCGCACCCAAAGACTTGCTCACTAGCCAGGAAACACCTCTAGAACGACCATCAAAACATGCTGAATAGAGATCGTAATCCCTAGACAGTATGCCCTCATAGTCGCCAGCAAAAAACCGGGTCTCCTGCAAACAACAAACATCCACCCCGAGGCGCTGGAGATCATGAAGGAGTCTCACCCTCCGAGACTCAGACCTCAGCCCCCGGGCATTCATACTTGCTAACCAGAGAGCCATTATCAGTCCGATTAGGGTTGAGGAACTGTTCCGAACATGTCCGGTGACAGGACACCGACAGCCCGTCCCATTGAGCCGAGACCCATTTCACTTTTGATAGTGCCATCATAGGACAGGCCGCCAATGTCCAGGGGAAACGTTAGTTTCAACGCTCTGTAAAGGGAGGGGTGAACATAAACCGGGGTCCTCCCAGAACAAAACTGCTGCAAATTTGCATTGTCCTCATCATGGAAATAAGAAAGGGGAGGGTTCGTAGCAAACGAATCATTCGCCTCCCCTAACATAGTCCATATTTGTCTAGTACCAGCGCCAGACCGCACGACCGTCAAGGATCCTCTTGGCGTTTGGGAAATTGCGCGGATCCTCGACATCTTTGTCGTGTACTTTTTTAAATGAAATTAAAGTTTTTAAGCGCTTTGAATGGCTCAGCGCCTTTTGAGCTGTTTCTGCAGAAACTCGGCAAACTTCCTCACCGAGATTGAAAGGAGGTTTCATTTTCTTTCTTTTTTCCTCACCAGACGCTACTTCAGGGCTTCTTTGTCTTTTAGACTTGTGAGGAGAGAGAGAAGGATTAGGTGTTGGGGTGGGAGTGGGTGAGACATCGGGAGAAGCAGGAGTGGAAGGGATACGAGAAGGGACTGGGGAATGCTTTTTGAAGGTGGTCATTTTCGACGGGGAAGTGGTCAGAGACTTTGTCATGGGAGGGGGGCCATGGTTTTTTTCCGGGAGGGAGAAGACGGGGCGGAGACGGAAGAGTGGGGAGCTGCTAAATTTGTTGATTTCTTCTTCTCTAGGTCTTTCTTTAATTTTCGCAGCTGGACGATTTTTTCCCAATTCGGTTCCGCTTTTTTTTGAATCTCACTCAAAGGCCTGTCTAAATGCACCGCCGGGACGTCGCCTTTAGAGCTGCCAGAGGGAGTGGGACTGTCGGTGTCATCCCTAGGAGTTTCAGGGGACTGAGGCACCGCTGCTCGGATCTTCCCTTTGCCTCTAGCAACGACATGCCATACTCCCTCATCCTTGTCCTTGACCACACTTGCGGCAGGCTTCGGAATTTGGGAGGATGGGGGCCGAGACCCACCCGGTTTTTGTTTGTGAGACACCGGCCGTGCCACTGCTAGGCCCATTACAGGCGTTGCGGAACTACGGTTGTCAGGCTTAGGGGTATTTTGGTCGACGGCGGCCGGATCACCAGAGGCCTTCTTCTCTGGGCAGGAAGAGGACAGGTGACCAGTCTGCCCGCACTTCCAGCAAGTTGGTTTTCGGCCGGTCACTATGACCGGCATTTTCCGGCCGCAATAATCCAAGCAGTTGGGGATGGAGTCGAAGGCTTCTTTATCGCTCAGTATGTCGAATGTCCATCCCCCGTTCAGGTTGTCAGAAGAGGCTGCGAGTATCTGGCCATATTTTTTAAAATAAGAGGCCAGGTGTTCGCCGACAACCTGAGGAGGCACCTCATATACTGCTACGTTGGTCCTCCTACGGCCTTCATATTCTGTTCTCAAGGATTAAGGTCATTCAGTTATCAATTCTCTACTTACTGCATCCATGCAATCTTCCGGTGTGGGCAGCAGTACGTCCCAATTGAAAAAGGCTGGTCCTTTTATTATTCTTTGGAGCCTAACCCCTAGGGACACCAGTGATCGGATCACTGTGTCTTTCGTGGAGCGACAAATTTTGCGCGAACGCTTGTCCACCACGAAGACCGACACCATTCTCTTTTCAAACTTTTGTAATTCCTGGGGGTTTTCCAAAAGTCCGTCATCTTTCAAAAGATGGTCGAAACCTTTAGATCTCTCCAGAAACTCCGCTATGTTTATAATGCAACTAGGTGGGGACTTCCAGCAATCAACGGACACCCCTGGCCTCAGCATCTTTGTTTTTGTCTCTGGTACTTTTCGCCTTGTCATTTGCCGTAGACTTTTGGCCATTCTCGGCCACCTTATTCTTGGTCTCATAATTTTGCTTTTTTGAATCCTTTAGAGGGGGATAGGACTCTTCATTTTTGTCAGGCGGGCCCTTCCCGGGCGGGTCGAAAATCAGTTTTTTCTAGCTGACCGACTTGAGTCGGCCATTTTTATATTTGCTTGTCACTAATTATTATTTTTTCCTCCGTAAATGATAGGGGAATGGAGAGGGGTAGGGAAAAAACGGAAAAAATGTGGGGGGGGGGGGGGGAAATAAATATGTTACACAAATTAACCACCTCACAAGAAAATTGCACGAACAACAATAAATAAAATTAGCCTATATCGGCAAAAATTAGAAATAACAAAACGGCTTAGAACAACTTGCTTTTAACAGTGAAATTCAACTCTTAAAAATATAAGAGCAGAAAATAGGCAAAAAATCCGCCTCTTGAGAGGTTAAAAAAAATAAAACAAAAATAAACTTTACAAAATACGATAAACTAAATACACAAAGAAATTTAAAGAAAATAAAACAAACAGAAAAACGGAGAGTTGCCTAAACGGCTACTCCCGACAAAGAAAATAGGGGGAGGGGCTAAAATTAAATTTAAGCGGTTTAACTAAACTTTACAAAATAAATGAATTAACGAAAATAAATTTAAACAACGATTAAATTTTACAAATGTACAATTAAATTAAATGTACAAGGAAAACAAATACAAACAAATACAAACAAACAAAAAGAAAACGAAAAGTCTCCTAACGGCGACTTCCGCAAAAGAAAAACTGGGGAGGGGCTGAAAAAAAAGAAAAGTTAAATTGGAAGAAAAATAAAAATCAGCTAATTCTTCAGCTTCTGGTCAAAATAGGGACAGTTAACAAAATATAAATATGGCACTTAAGGCCAAACAGATACTGAAAAAAAATAAAAATAAAAATAAACTCAAAACGGCCGACCTAAATAAAAACAAATATGGCCGCCAAAAATACGAAAATAAAAACAAAAAAGCTAGAAGAATAAAAAAAGAAAAGAACAAAGTAAATAAAACGAAAAAGAAAATAAATAAAAATAAACTTAGCTCAACAAAAAGGTCTTTTTTGTAAAATAAACAGTCCAAATAAGTGAATCACAGTTTTTTTTTTAAAACAAAAAGTGTCTGACGCTCGCCAAAACAAGGTCGGAGAAAATGACAACAAACGTCAAAAACTGAGCAAGAACTTCATTATTTATTGTACAGAAGTACAAATGCGGCACAAGGCCTAATACGGGGATGGGGAAGGCTGGTCTTCAACTGTCCTAATTTAACTTAGCTATTCACTTTCGTTGACCCTGACACGCTTAACAATAACCTTTCACCATAAAACCACATTTTTACTTACCATTCTTACGACGTCCACCATAATACCTCAGGTTCTCTATGTAGTCCTACTTAACTCCCATATGTACAATGTTCAGTGGAGGGCATGGGCAGAAATAACAACATTTAAAATTCCCCAATGATTTTATACAATGAAAGTAAGATATGTACAAGAAACTAAACAAAATCATATTAGTAATAAAAGCCCCCCACTACTCTAATATTGTGACAGCAAAATCACTTCCCCGGACGAAACATAATGCGTGGCTTTATAAATATAATACCATATGTCCGATCAGCAATCACTCACACAATCACTCACACATTTAAACATCATAACAAAAAACGAAAAACACACTTGAAAAATAACGAAAGTCGCCACGCATCCACCGGGGAACTAACATTGTTGAACACCTAAGGTGGGAAGGGAAAGGGGGGTTAAACTAAAGAAAAATAGGGGACGAAAAAGAAAAGGGGGCCAATGAGCAATCATAACCTAGCTAAGTTAACATTGAAGCCAAAAACAGAAAAATCAAACTTTCCCTACACTAACCTAACAGGGACGGGGTGCACATGTTCTGCCCAGCACACCCAATATCCTGATGCCTAACCAGCATCAAACAACCACTCCAGGTCAGCACCTTTCACTCGACAGAATCGCGCAAGACACACCCACCTTTTGCCAAATTCAGATGGAGTGAGTCGTTTCCTTTCCGTCCTGATCTTGACTTTAAGCTGATGCTTAAAGAACAAGATCAGTTGGGAAGAGGTAAACTTCTCATCACCATAGAATTCCTTCTGTCGCGTCGTCCAAATCACGATTCGCATAACACCTAGTAAGCAAAAGAGCACATAGTGCTCAGCCCTAGATAACGGAGGTACGACATTGCTACAAACAGAACTAGCCTCAAGGACAAAGAACTTTCCACGCAGCATACGAACCATGAGGTCTTCAAGAAACTTACACAACGGAGCAACAACACTGCAGTGGAAGAAGGCATGATCGACGGTTTCCGTCGTCAGCCCACAACGCACGCAGGTTGATTTTGGTGTTAGGCCCGCTGCATGAAGCCTCTTGCCTACCCAGAGAGCCTTTCGTATCATCAGCCAGGTGAGTGATGCCTCATCGTTAGTGAGACATTTCAACCCAGGCGCCCAAGGCCATATGGAGCGAGCCTCCTGCTTCGTAAGCCCGAGCTCGCCAATCAGTTCATCTTGAACGGCCCCCCTAACTAAAACCCGATATAATGCCCTAAGAGACAACGATTGGGCGTTGGAGAGGCCATCCGTAGCCCGCAAGAGAAACTGGAGAGCCAAACGACATTCTTTATAGAAGGAGCACTCGCCACGAGGAGTACGGCCGGCCTCCTCCTCCGACAAATGCACACTTCTCAGGGATGGAAAGTTTTTATGGACGTCCTCTTGAACGAGGGCGCCGTTCTCATCCTCCAGCATACACATTCGATCCAGGAACCTAATGCGAAGCGTGTGTTGACGAATCTCAACGCTAGGCATGCCCAGACCGCCCTCAGATGGATGCAGGCAACAGATCTCGCGACGTACCTTGGGAGACTTGCCTTCTCCCCAAAGGAAGGAGAACAAGAGCTGAATTAAACCCAAACGAATGGCACACGGGACAGGAAGTACCGAGAGTCGGTAAAGGAGAATCGGGTAGATGTGCGAAGGCACATACTTCCGCCCTCCCCTTTAAGGAGAGCCTCCTCCGAGTCCACAGACGAACTGCGCCCTCGGCCTTCTCTCGAACCTCCGACCAATTCATTTCCAACTGGAGATCAGGACCGAAAAAGACGCCGAGAATCTTGATCGGCCCGTCCGTCCAGAGGAAAGGTCCGGGAAGAGAAACTCCCTTCCACGCACCCAATCGCAAGCCAACAGACTTATCGCGATTGATCTTGGCCCCTGTCACCGTCTCATAGCATCTGATTTCTTTGCTGACTTCGTCAATCTCGGCTTTGCTCGACACAAAAACCGAAACGTCGTCAGCATAGGCGGAGTACCTGGCCGAGGTGGTAGCACCAGGTACGGAAATTCCGCGAAGGACCGGATTCGCCTTTAACTTGCGAAGGAATGGCTCCAACGCAAGAACGTACAGCAAAGGCGAAAGTGGACAACCTTGACGAATGGAGCGAGATAAAGTGAAGGGCTTCGATCTTACCCCATTCACTTCCACCAGCGCACCGGGGGACTCATACAGCAGTCGGATCCAGGAGCGAAAGTACGGCCCGAAACCGGCGGCGGAAAGGACAGACTCCAAGAAACGATGGTCAACCCTATCGAAAGCCTTGGACTGATCCAAATTGATCAGCGCGGCTTCGGTGTCGGTTTTCTCGATGATCAGGCGTACCAAATGAAGGTTGTCCTGAATAGTCCTGCCCTTCACAGCACAAGTCTGCTCGGGGCCAATCAGACTAGAGAGGACAGCCTGCAAACGGCCGGCCAAGATCTTGGCAAAAATCTTTAAGTCAGTATTTAACATCGTTAAAGGCCGATAATTATCTATGCCACCCCCACCGCTCTTGCTCTTGCGAAGCAACTTGATTACACCCCTGGTGAAGCGACGCGGTATAGACCCCTGCTTCATCCAGTTGTTATAAACAAGAGCCAGCAGAGGAACAAGAACGGACGACTGCCTCAAGTACAGTTCGTAGGGAAGACCATCCAAACCTGGAGTTTTGTCCCGGCCAACCAATTTCAGCGCATCCCAGATTTCCGACTCTGTTATGGGCCCCTCGCACCTAGCCGCTTCAGCCGCCGAGAGGCGGGGAAAGTCAGCCAAATAGGTGTCGAACTGAGCAGAGCTCAGACCGGGCTCCCTGGTGAAAAGATCCTGGAAGTAATCCCGAAAAGCTCCACATATACCCACGTCTGTGGTCACGGTACGACCATCCGGCAATGTGATGTCCTTGATATGCCGATTGGCTGCTTGCCTAGCTTCCTCTGCACGCAATTCTGCGGCCATATTCGTTGCCTCAGAAGACATTCTTTTTAACCTAGCCCTAACTACCAGAGCTTGATCCTTCTTGATAGCCAAGGAGGCCAGCTCGGCCCTAGCTAAGGCTACGTCCCCACTATTACGGGATTTAACTGCCCGATCAACTTTTTCTCTAACGTCGATTGCGCCGCTAAATTAGCTAAGTTGAGCCGACGGCTATAGTCGGCAGCAAACGACCTAATTTTGGATTTAAGTGTATCCCACCACTTATTCCCAACCACAGCCCCCGTCAGTTCCCGCTTTAGTGTTAGTAAAAGCTGGTGCTGGAAATCTTGGCTATCAAATAATGACGCGTTCAATTTCCAGTAGCCAGCCAACTTAACCTTAGGCTTATCTAAGTTTACACGAACCCGGACGAGCCTATGATCCGTGTAAACTATGGAATGGAAACTTGGACAACCTAAGAGCCCTACGTCGACTCTCCTAACTAGGACTCGGTCGAGGTAGCTTGCGCGTACCTTCGAATCCGAGCTGCCCCTATTAGTCCAAGTCCACACTACCTCCCGGGGGTGTTCATTTCGGTACTTATCGACAAGATCATTCCTGTCGATAAATTCCCGAAATGGTTTCACATCCGGGTTGTTAGTACCCGATCTTTCTCCTATACGATCCTTCTCAGGGTCAAGGACGGCATTCCAATCCCCCGCTAAAATTACCCGCCTCGATGTTCCAAAGAACGACTCGAGCTGCCGAAACAAAGCAGGACGCTCCGCATGGACATTGGGCGCATAAACCCCAATGAGGCGAAAAGACTTCTCCTTTATGGTAATATCCAGCACACAAATCCTGCCCGCTGGATCCGCGAAGACAAGCGCACACGCCGCACCCAAAGACTTGCTCACTAGCCAGGAAACACCTCTAGAACCGACCATCAAAACATGCTGAATAGAGATCGTAATCCCTAGACAGTATGCCCTCATAGTCGCCAGCAAAAAACCGGGTCTCCTGCAAACAACAAACATCCACCCCGAGGCGCTGGAAGATCATGAAGGAGTCTCACCCTCCGAGACTCAGACCTCAGCCCCCGGGCATTCATACTTGCTAACCAGAGAGCCATTATCAGTCCGATTAGGGTTGAGGAACTGTTCCGAACATGTCCGGTGACAGGACACCGACAGCCCGTCCCATTGAGCCGAGACCCATTTCACTTTTGATAGTGCCATCATAGGACAGGCCGCCAATGTCCAGGGGAAACGTTAGTTTCAACGCTCTGTAAAGGGAGGGGTGAACATAAACCGGGGTCCTCCCAGAACAAAACTGCTGCAAATTTGCATTGTCCTCATCATGGAAATAAGAAAGGGGAGGGTTCGTAGCAAACGAATCAT
Organism: Ascarosepion bandense; assembly: GCA_037127315.1. Lineage (NCBI taxonomy): Eukaryota > Metazoa > Mollusca > Cephalopoda > Sepiida > Sepiidae > Ascarosepion > Ascarosepion bandense. The sequence goes on along the minus strand of JBBBDQ010032675.1, from coordinate 187,266 downwards.
TCGCCTCCCCTAACATAGTCCATATTTGTCTAGTACCAGCGCCAGACCGCACGACCGTCAAGATCCTCTTGGCGTTTGGGAAATTGCGCGGATCCTCGACATCTTTGTCGTGTACTTTTTTAAAAGAAATTAAAGTTTTTAAGCGCTTTGAATGGCTCAGCGCCTTTTGAGCTGTTTCTGCAGAAACTCGGCAAACTTCCTCACCGAGATTGAAAGGAGGTTTCATTTTCTTTCTTTTTTCCTCACCAGACGCTACTTCAGGGCTTCTTTGTCTTTTAGACTTGTGAGGAGAGAGAGAAGGATTAGGTGTTGGGGTGGGGGTGGGTGAGACATCGGGAGAAGCAGGAGTGGAAGGGATACGAGAAGGGACTGGGGGAATGCTTTTTGAAGGTGGTCATTTTCGACGGGGAAGTGGTCAGAGACTTTGTCATGGGAGGGGGGGCCATGGTTTTTTTCCGGGAGGGAGAAGACGGGGCGGAGACGGAAGAGTGGGGAGATGCTAAATTTGTTGATTTCTTCTTCTCTAGGTCTTTCTTTAACTTTCGCAGCTGGACGATTTTTTCCCAATTCGGTTCCGCTTTATTTGAATCTCACTCAAAGGCCTGTCTAAATGCACCGCCGGGACGTCGCCTTTAGAGCTGCCAGAGGGAGTGGGACTGTCGGTGTCATCCCTAGGAGTTTCAGGGGACTGAGGCACCGCTGCTCGGATCTTCCCTTTGCCTCTAGCAACGACATGCCATACTCCCTCATCCTTGTCCTTGACCACACTTGCGGCAGGCTTCGGAATTTGGGAGGATGGGGGCCGAGACCCACCCGGTGTTTGTGAGACACCGGGCCGTGCCACTGCTAGGCCCATTACAGGCGTTGCGGAACTACGGTTGTCAGGCTTAGGGGTATTTTGGTCGACGGCGGCCGGATCACCAGAGGCCTTCTTCTCTGGGCAGGAAGAGGACAGGTGACCAGTCTGCCCGCACTTCCAGCAAGTTGGTTTTCGGCCGGTCACTATGACCGGCATTTTCCGGCCGCAATAATCCAAGCAGTTGGGGATGGAGTCGAAGGCTTCTTTATCGCTCAGTATGTCGAATGTCCATCCCCCGTTCAGGTTGTCAGAAGAGGCTGCGAGTATCTGACCATATTTTTTAAAATAAGAGGCCAGGTGTTCGCCGACAACCTGAGGAGGCACCTCATATACTGCTACGTTGGTCCTCCTACGGCCTTCATATTCTGTTCTCAGGATTAGGTCATCAGTTATCAATTCTCTACTTACTGCATCCATGCAATCTTCCGGTGTGGGCAGCAGTACGTCCCAATTGAAAAAGGCTGGTCCTTTTATTATTCTTTGGGGCCTAACCCCTAGGGACACCAGTGATCGGATCACTGTGTCTTTCGTGGAGCGACAAATTTTGCGCGAACGCTTGTCCACCACGAAGACCGACACCATTCTCTTTTCAAACTTTTGTAATTCCTGGGGGTTTTCCAAAAGTCCGTCATCTTTCAAAAGATGGTCGAAACCTTTAGATCTCTCCAGAAACTCCGCTATGTTTATAATGCAACTAGGTGGGGACTTCCAGCAATCGGGCGACACCCCGGCCTCAGCATCTTTGTTTTTGTCTCTGGTACTTTTCGCCTTGTCATTTGCCGTAGACTTTTGGCCATTCTCGGCCACCTTATTCTTGGTCTCATAATTTTGCTTTTTTGAATCCTTTAGAGGGGGATAGGACTCTTCATTTTTGTCAGGCGGGCCCTTCCCGGGCGGGTCGAAAATCAGTTTTTTTCTAGCTGACCGACTTGAGTCGGCCATTTTTATTTTTACTGGCCGTGATCGATATAATTATTATTTTTTTCCTCCGTAAATGATAGGGGAATGGAGAGGGGTAGGGAAAAAACGGGAAAAATGTGGGGGGGGGGAAATAAATATGTTACACAAATTAACCACCTCACAAGAAAATTGCACGAACAACAATAAATAAAATTAGCCTATATCGGCAAAAATTAGAAATAACAAAACGGCTTAGAACAACTTGCTTTTAACAGTGAAATTCAACTCTTAAAAATATAAGAGCAGAAAATAGGCAAAAAATCCGCCTCTTGAGAGGTTAAAAAAAATAAAAAACAAAAATAAACTTTACAAAATACGATAAACTAAATACACAAAGAAATTTAAAGAAAATAAAACAAACAGAAAAACGGAGAGTTGCCTAAACGGCTACTCCCGACAAAGAAAATAGGGGGAGGGGCTAAAATTAAATTTAAGCGGTTTAACTAAACTTTACAAAATAAATGAATTAACGAAAATAAATTTAAACAACGATTAAATTTTACAAATGTACAATTAAATTAAATGTACAAGGAAAACAAATACAAACAAATACAAACAAACAAAAAGAAAACGAAAAGTCTCCTAACGGCGACTTCCGCAAAAGAAAAACTGGGGAGGGGCTGAAAAAAAAGAAAAGTTAAATTGGAAGAAAAATAAAAATCAGCTAATTCTTCAGCTTCTGGTCAAAATAGGGACAGTTAAAAAAATATAAATATGGCACTTAAGGCCAAACAGATACTGAAAAAAAATAAAAATCAAAATAAACTCAAAACGGCCGACCTAAATAAAAACAAATATGGCCGCCAAAAATACGAAAATAAAAACAAAAAAGCTAGAAGAATAAAAGGAAAAGAAAAGAACAAAGTAAATAAACGAAAAAGAAAATAAATAAAAATAAACTTAGCTCTACAAAAAGGGCTTTCTTGTAAAATAAACAGTCCAAATAAGTGAATCACAGTTTTTTTTAAACAAAAAGTGTCTGACGCTCGCCAAAACAAGGTCGGAGAAGTCAGAAAATGACAACAAACGTCAAAAACTGGGCAAGAACTTCATTATTTATTGTACAGAAGTACAAATGCGGCACAAGGCCTAATACGGGGATGGGGGAAGGCTGGTCATCAACTGTCCTATATTTAACTTAGCTATTCACTTTCGTTGACCCTGACACGCTAACAATAACCTTTCACCATAAAACCACATTTTTACTTACCACTCTTACCACGTCCACCATAATACCTCAGCTGCTCTATGTAGTCCTACTTAACTCCCATATGTACAATGTTCAGTGGAGGGCATGGGCAGAAATAACAACATTTAAAATTCCCCAATGATTTTATACAATGAAAGTAAGATATGTACAAGAAACTAAACAAAATCATATTAGTAATAAAAGCCCCCAACTACTCTAATATTGTGACAGCAAAATCACTTCTCCGGACGAAATATAATGCGTGGCTTTAGAAATATAATAATATCACTTATCCGTTCAGCAATCACTCACACAATCACTCACACATTTAAACATCATAACAAAAACGAAAAACACACTTGAAAAATAACGAAAGACGCCACGCATCCACCGGAGAACTAACATTGTTGAACACCTAAAGTGGGAAGGGATGGGGGATTAAACTAAAGAAAAATAGGGGACAAAAAGAAAAAGGGGCCAATGAGCAATCATAACCTAGCTAAGTTAACATTGAAGCGAACAACAGAAAAATCAAACTTTCCCTACACTAACCTAACTGGGACGGGGTGCACATGTTCTGCCCAGCACACCCAATATCCTGATGCCTAACCGGCATCAAACAACCACTCCAGGTCAGCACCTTTCACTCGACAGAATCGCGCAAGACTCACCCACCTTTTGCCAAATTCAGATGGAGTGAGTCGTTTCCTTTCCGTCCTGATCTTGACTTTAAGCTGATGCTTAAAGAACAAGATCAGTTGGGAAGAGGTAAACTTCTCATCACCATAGAATTCCTTCTGTCGCGTCGTCCAAATCACGATTCGCATAACACCTAGTAAGCAAAAGAGCACATAGTGCTCAGCCCTAGATAACGGAGGTACGACATTGCTACAAACAGAACTAGCCTCAAGGACAAAGAACTTTCCACGCAGCATACGAACCATGAGATCTTCAAGAAACTTACACAACGGGGCAACAACACTGCAGTGGAAGAAGGCATGATCGACGGTTTCCGTCGTCAGCCCACAACGCACGCAGGTTGATTTCGGAGTTAGGCCCGCTGCATGAAGCCTCTTGCCTACCCAGAGAGCCTTTCGTATCATCAGCCAGGTGAGTGATGCCTCATCGTTAGTGAGACATTTCAACCCAGGCGCCCAAGGCCATATGGAGCGAGCCTCCTGCTTCGTAAGCCCGAGCTCGCCAATCAGTTCATCTTGAACGGCCCCCCTAACTAAAACCCGATATAATGCCCTAAGAGACAACGATTGGGCGTTGGAGAGGCCATCCGTAGCCCGCAAGAGAAACTGGAGAGCCAAACGACATTCTTTATAGAAGGAGCACTCGCCACGAGGAGTACGGCCGGCCTCCTCCTCTGACAAATGCACACTTCTCAGGGATGGAAAGTTTTTATGGACGTCCTCTTGAACGAGGGCGCCGTTCTCATCCTCCAGCATACACATTCGATCCAGGAATCTAATGCGAAGCGTGTGTTGACGAATCTCAACGCTAGGCATGCCCAGACCGCCCTCAGATGGATGCAGGCAACAGATCTCGCGACGTACCTTGGGAGACTTGCCTTCTCCCCAAAGGAAGGAGAACAAGAGCTGAATTAAACCCAAACGAATGGCACACGGGACAGGAAGTACCGAGAGTCGGTAAAGGAGAATCGGGTAGATGTGCGAGGCACATACTTCCGCCCTCCCCTTTAAGGAGAGCCTCCTCCGAGTCCACAGACGAACTGCGCCCTCGGCCTTCTCTCGAACCTCCGACCAATTCATTTCCAACTGGAGATCAGGACCGAAAAAGACGCCGAGAATCTTGATCGGCCCGTCCGTCCAGAGGAAAGGTCCGGGAAGAGAAACTCCCTTCCACGCACCCAATCGCAAGCCAACAGACTTATCGCGATTGATCTTGGCCCCTGTCACCGTCTCATAGCATCTGATTTCTTTGCTGACTTCGTCAATCTCGGCTTTGCTCGACACAAAAACCGAAACGTCGTCAGCATAGGCGGAGTACCTGGCCGAGGTGGTAGCACCAGGTACGGAAATTCCGCGAAGGACCGGATTCGCCTTTAACTTGCGAAGGAATGGCTCCAACGCAAGAACGTACAGCAAAGGCGAAAGTGGACAACCTTGACGAATGGAGCGAGATAAAGTGAAGGGCTTCGATCTTACCCCATTCACTTCCACCAGCGCACCGGGGGACTCATACAGCAGTCGGATCCAGGAGCGAAAGTACGGCCCGAAACCGGCGGCGGAAAGGACAGACTCCAAGAAACGATGGTCAACCCTATCGAAAGCCTTGGACTGATCCAAATTGATCAGCGCGGCTTCGGTGTCGGTTTTCTCAATGATCAGGCGTACCAAATGAAGGTTGTCCTGAATAGTCCTGCCCTTCACAGCACAAGTCTGCTCGGGGCCAATCAGACTAGAGAGGACAGCCTGCAAACGGCCGGCCAAGATCTTGGCAAAAATCTTTAAGTCAGTATTTAACATCGTTAAAGGCCGATAATTATCTATGCCACCCCCACCGCTCTTGCTCTTGCGAAGCAACTTGATTACACCCCTGGTGAAGCGTCGAGGTATAGACCCCTGCTTCATCCAGTTGTTATAAACAAGAGCCAGCAGAGGAACAAGAACGGACGACTGCCTCAAGTACAGTTCGTAGGGAAGACCATCCAAACCTGGAGTTTTGTCCCGGCCAACCAATTTCAGCGCATCCCAGATTTCCGACTCTGTTATGGGCCCCTCGCACCTAGCCGCTTCAGCCGCCTCGAGGCGGGGAAAGTCAGCCAAATAGGTGTCGAACTGAGCAGAGCTCAGACCGGGCTCCCTGGTGAAAAGATCCTGGAAGTAATCCCGAAAAGCTCCACATATACCCACGTCTGTAGTCACGGTACGACCATCCGGCAATGTGATGTCCTTGATATGCCGATTGGCCGCTTGCCTAGCTTCCTCTGCACGCAATTCTGCGGCCATATTCGTTGCCTCAGAAGACATTCTTTTTAACCTAGCCCTAACTACCAGAGCTTGATCCTTCTTGATAGCCAAGGAGGCCAGCTCGGCCCTAGCTAAGGCTACGTCCCCACTATTACGGGATTTAACTGCCCGATCAACTTTTTTCTCTAACGTCGATTGCGCCGCTAAATTAGCTAAGTTGAGCCGACGGCTATAGTCGGCAGCAAACGACCTAATTTTGGATTTAAGTGTATCCCACCACTTATTCCCAACCACAGCCCCCGTCAGTTCCCGCTTTAGTGTTAGTAAAAGCTGGTGCTGGAAATCTTGGCTATCAAATAATGACGCGTTCAATTTCCAGTAGCCAGCCAACTTAACCTTAGGCTTATCTAAGTTTACACGAACCCGGACGAGCCTATGATCCGTGTAAACTATGGAATGGAAACTTGGACAACCTAAGAGCCCTACGTCGACTCTCCTAACTAGGACTCGGTCGAGGTAGCTTGCGCGTACCTTCGAATCCGAGCTGCCCCTATTAGTCCAAGTCCACACTACCTCCCGGGGGTGTTCATTTCGGTATTTATCGACAAGATCATTCCTGTCGATAAATTCCCGAAATGGTTTCACATCCGGGTTGTTAGTACCCGATCTTTCTCCTATACGATCCTTCTCAGGGTCAAGGACGGCATTCCAATCCCCCGCTAAAATTACCCGCCTCGATGTTCCAAAGAACGACTCGAGCTGCCGAAACAAAGCAGGCCGCTCCGCATGGACATTGGGCGCATAAACCCCAATGAGGCGAAAAGACTTCTCCTTTATGGTAATATCCAGCACACAAATCCTGCCCGCTGGATCCGCGAAGACAAGCGTACACGCCGCACCCAAAGACTTGCTCACTAGCCAGGAAACACCTCTAGAACGACCATCAAAACATGCTGAATAGAGATCGTAATCCCTAGACAGTATGCCCTCATAGTCGCCAGCAAAAAACCGGGTCTCCTGCAAACAACAAACATCCACCCCGAGGCGCTGGAGATCATGAAGGAGTCTCACCCTCCGAGACTCAGACCTCAGCCCCCGGGCATTCATACTTGCTAACCAGAGAGCCATTATCAGTCCGATTAGGGTTGAGGAACTGTTCCGAACATGTCCGGTGACAGGACACCGACAGCCCGTCCCATTGAGCCGAGACCCATTTCACTTTTGATAGTGCCATCATAGGACAGGCCGCCAATGTCCAGGGGAAACGTTAGTTTCAACGCTCTGTAAAGGGAGGGGTGAACATAAACCGGGGTCCTCCCAGAACAAAACTGCTGCAAATTTGCATTGTCCTCATCATGGAAATAAGAAAGGGGAGGGTTCGTAGCAAACGAATCATTCGCCTCCCCTAACATAGTCCATATTTGTCTAGTACCAGCGCCAGACCGCACGACCATCAAGATCCTCTTGGCGTTTGGGAAATTGCGCGGATCTTCGACATCTTTGTCGTGTACTTTTTTAAATGAAATTAAAGTTTTTAAGCGCTTTGAATGGCTCAGCGCCTTTTGAGCTGTTTCTGCAGAAACTCGGCAAACTTCTTCACCGAGATTGAAAGGAGGTTTCATTTTCTTTCTTTTTTCCTCACCAGACGCTACTTCAGGGCTTCTTTGTCTTTTAGACTTGTGAGGAGAGAGAGAAGGATTAGGTGTTGGGGTGGGAGTGGGTGAGACATCGGGAGAAGCAGGAGTGGAAGGGATACGAGAAGAGACTGGGGAATGCTTTTTGAAGGTGGTCATTTTCGACGGGGAAGTGGTCAGAGACTTTGTCATGGGAGGGGGGGGCATGGTTTTTTTCCGGGAGGGAGAAGACGGGGCGGAGACGGAAGAGTGGGGAGCTGCTAAATTTGTTGATTTCTTCTTCTCTAGGTCTTTCTTTAATTTTCGCAGCTGGACGATTTTTTCCCAATTCGGTTCCGCTTTTTTTTGAATCTCACTCAAAGGCCTGTCTAAATGCACCGCCGGGACGTCGCCTTTAGAGCTGCCAGAGGGAGTGGGACTGTCGGTGTCATCCCTAGGAGTTTCAGGGGACTGAGGCACCGCTGCTCGGATCTTCCCTTTGCCTCTAGCAACGACATGCCATACTCCCTCATCCTTGTCCTTGACCACACTTGCGGCAGGCTTCGGAATTTGGGAGGATGGGGGCCGAGACCCACCCGGTGTTTGTGAGACACCGGGCCGTGCCACTGCTAGGCCCATTACAGGCGTTGCGGAACTACGGTTGTCAGGCTTAGGGGTATTTTGGTCGACGGCGGCCGGATCACCAGAGGCCTTCTTCTCTGGGCAGGAAGAGGACAGGTGACCAGTCTGCCCGCACTTCCAGCAAGTTGGTTTTCGGCCGGTCACTATGACCGGCATTTTCCGGCCGCAATAATCCAAGCAGTTGGGGATGGAGTCGAAGGCTTCTTTATCGCTCAGTATGTCGAATGTCCATCCCCCGTTCAGGTTGTCAGAAGAGGCTGCGAGTATCTGGCCATATTTTTTAAAATAAGAGGCCAGATGTTCGCCGACAACCTGAGGAGGCACCTCATATACTGCTACGTTGGTCCTCCTACGGCCTTCATATTCTGTTCTCAGGATTAGGTCATCAGTTATCAATTCTCTACTTACTGCATCCATGCAATCCTCCGGTGTGGGCAGCAGTACGTCCCAATTGAAAAAGGCTGGTCCTTTTATTATTCTTTGGGGCCTAACCCCTAGGGACACCAGTGATCGGATCACTGTGTCTTTCGTGGAGCGACAAATTTTGCGCGAACGCTTGTCCACCACGAAGACCGACACCATTCTCTTTTCAAACTTTTGTAATTCCTGGGGGTTTTCCAAAAGTCCGTCATCTTTCAAAAGATGGTCGAAACCTTTAGATCTCTCCAGAAACTCCGCTAATGTTTATAATGCAACTAGGTGGGGACTTCCAGCAATCGGCGACACCCTGGCCTCAGCATCTTTGTTTTTGTCTCTGGTACTTTTCGCCTTGTCATTTGCCGTAGACTTTTGGCCATTCTCGGCCACCTTATTCTTGGTCTCATAATTTTGCTTTTTTGAATCCTTTAGAGGGGGATAGGACTCTTCATTTTTGTCAGGCGGGCCCTTCCCGGGCGGGTCGAAAATCAGTTTTTTTCTAGCTGACCGACTTGAGTCGGCCATTTTTATTTTTACTGGCCGTGATCGATATAATTATTATTTTTTTCCTCCGTAAATGATAGGGGAATGGAGAGGGGTAGGGAAAAAACGGGAAAAATGTGGGGGGGGGGAAATAAATATGTTACACAAATTAACCACCTCACAAGAAAATTGCACGAACAACAATAAATAAAATTAGCCTATATCGGCAAAAATTAGAAATAACAAAACGGCTTAGAACAACTTGCTTTTAACAGTGAAATTCAACTCTTAAAAATATAAGAGCAGAAAATAGGCAAAAAATCCGCCTCTTGAGAGGTTAAAAAAAATAAAAAACAAAAATAAACTTTACAAAATACGATAAACTAAATACACAAAGAAATTTAAAGAAAATAAAACAAACAGAAAAACGGAGAGTTGCCTAAACGGCTACTCCCGACAAAGAAAATAGGGGGAGGGGCTAAAATTAAATTTAAGCGGTTTAACTAAACTTTACAAAATAAATGAATTAACGAAAATAAATTTAAACAACGATTAAATTTTACAAATGTACAATTAAATTAAATGTACAAGGAAAACAAATACAAACAAATACAAACAAACAAAAAGAAAACGAAAAGTCTCCTAACGGCGACTTCCGCAAAAGAAAAACTGGGGAGGGGCTGAAAAAAAAAGAAAAGTTAAATTGGAAGAAAAATAAAAATCAGCTAATTCTTCAGCTTCTGGTCAAAATAGGGACAGTTAAAAAAATATAAATATGGCACTTAAGGCCAAACAGATACTGAAAAAAAATAAAAATCAAAATAAACTCAAAACGGCCGACCTAAATAAAAACAAATATGGCCGCCAAAAATACGAAAATAAAAACAAAAAAGCTAGAAGAATAAAAAAGAAAAGAACAAAGTAAATAAACGAAAAAGAAAATAAATAAAAATAAACTTAGCTCAACAAAAAAGGTCTTTTTTTTCAAATAAAAAGCCCAAATGAGTGAATCGGATTTTTTTTTTAAAACAAAAAGTTCGACGCTTGTCAAAACAAGGTCTGAGAAGTCAGAAAATGACAACAAACGTCAAAAACTGGGCAAGAACTTCATTATTTATTGTACAGAAGTACAAATGTGGCACAAGGCCTAATACGGGGATGGGGAAGGCTGGTCTTCAACTGTCCTAATTTAACTTAGCTATTCACTTTCGTTGACCCTGACACGCTTACAAAAACCTTTCACCATAAAACCACATTTTTACTTACCATTCTTACCACGTCCACCATAATACCTCAGGTTCTCTATGTAGTCCTACTTAACTCCCATATGTACAATGTTCAGTGGAGGGCATGGGCAGAAATAACAACATTTAAAATCCCCAATGATTTTATACAATGAAAGTAAGATATGTACAAGAAACCAAACAAAATCATATTAGTAATAAAAGCCCCCCACTACTCTAATATTGTGACAGCAAAATCACTTCCCCGGACGAAACATAATGCGTGGCTTTATAAATATAATACCATATGTCCGATCAGCAATCACTCACACAATCACTCACACATTTAAACATCATAACAAAAACGAAAAGCACACTTGAAAAATAACGAAAGTCGCCACGCATCTACCGGAGAACTAACATTGTTGAACACCTAAAGTGGGAAGGGAAGGGGGGTTAAACTAAAGAAAAATAGGGGACAAAAAAGAAAAGGGGGCCAATGAGCGATCATAACCTAGCTAAGTTAACAATGAAGCAAAAAACAGAAAATCAAACTTTCCCTACACTAACCTAACAGGGACGGGGTGCACATGTTCTGCCCAGCACACCCAATATCCTGATGCCTAACCGGCATCAAACAACCACTCCAGGTCAGCACCTTTCACTCGACAGAATCGCGCAAGACTCACCCACCTTTTGCCAAATTCAGATGGAGTGAGTCGTTTCCTTTCCGTCCTGATCTTGACTTTAAGCTGATGCTTAAAGAACAAGATCAGTTGGGAAGAGGTAAACTTCTCATCCCCATAGAATTCCTTCTGTCGCGTCGTCCAAATCACGACTCGCATAACACCTAGTAAGCAAAAGAGCACATAGTGCTCAGCCCTAGATAACGGAGGCACGACATTGCTACAAACAGAACTAGCCTCAAGGACAAAGAACTTTCCACGCAGCATACGAACCATGAGGTCTTCAAGAAACTTACACAACGGAGCAACAACACTGCAGTGGAAGAAGGCATGATCGACGGTTTCCGTCGTCAGCCCACAACGCACGCAGGTTGATTTCGGAGTTAGGCCCGCTGCATGAAGCCTCTTGCCTACCCAGAGAGCATTTCGAATCATCAGCCAGGTGAGTGATGCCTCATCATTAGTGAGACATTTCAACCCGGGCGCCCAAGGCCATAAGGAGCGAGCCTCCTGCTTCGTAAGCCCGAGCTCGCCAATCAGTTCATCTTGAACGGCCCCCCTAACTAAAACCCGATATAATGCCCTAAGAGACAACGATTGGGCGTTGGAGAGGCCATCCGTAGCCCGCAAGAGAAACTGGAGAGCCAAACGACATTCTTTATAGAAGGAGCACTCGCCACGAGGAGTACGGCCGGCCTCCTCCTCCGACAAATGCACACTTCTCAGGGATGGAAAGTTTTTATGGACGTCCTCTTGAACGAGGGCGCCGTTCTCATCCTCCAGCATACACATTCGATCCAGGAATCTAATGCGAAGCGTGTGTTGACGAATCTCAACGCTAGGCATGCCCAGACCGCCCTCAGATGGATGCAGGCAACAGATCTCGCGACGTACCTTGGGAGACTTGCCTTCTCCCCAAAGGAAGGAGAACAAGAGCTGAATTAAACCCAAACGAATGGCACACGGGAGAGGAAGTACCGAGAGTCGGTAAAGGAGAATCGGGTAGATGTGCGAGGCACATACTTCCGCCCTCCCCTTTAAGGAGAGCCTCCTCCGAGTCCACAGACGAACTGCGCCCTCGGCCTTCTCTCGAACCTCCGACCAATTCATTTCCAACTGGAGATCAGGACCGAAAAAGACGCCGAGAATCTTGATCGGCCCGTCCGTCCAGAGGAAAGGTCCGGGGAGAGAAACTCCCTTCCACGCACCCAATCGCAAGCCAACAGACTTATCGCGATTGATCTTGGCCCCTGTCACCGTCTCATAGCATCTGATTTCTTTGCTGACTTCGTCAATCTCGGCTTTGCTCGACACAAAAACCGAAACGTCGTCAGCATAGGCGGAGTACCTGGCCGAGGTGGTAGCACCAGGTACGGAAATTCCGCGAAGGACCGGATTCGCCTTTAACTTGCGAAGGAATGGCTCCAACGCAAGAACGTACAGCAAAGGCGAAAGTGGACAACCTTGACGAATGGAGCGAGATAAAGTGAAGGGCTTCGATCTTACCCCATTCACTTCCACCAGCGCACCGGGGGACTCATACAGCAGTCGGATCCAGGAGCGAAAGTACGGCCCGAAACCGGCGGCGGAAAGGACAGACTCCAAGAAACGATGGTCAACCCTATCGAAAGCCTTGGACTGATCCAAATTGATCAGCACGGCTTCGGTGTCGGTTTTCTCGATGATCAGGCGTACCAAATGAAGGTTGTCCTGAATAGTCCTGCCCTTCACAGCACAAGTCTGCTCGGGGCCAATCAGACTAGAGAGGACAGCCTGCAAACGGCCGGCCAAGATCTTGGCAAAAATCTTTAAGTCAGTATTTAACATCGTTAAAGGCCGATAATTATCTATGCCACCCCCACCGCTCTTGCTCTTGCGAAGCAACTTGATTACACCCCTGGTGAAGCGTCGAGGTATAGACCCCTGCTTCATCCAGTTGTTATAAACAAGAGCCAGCAGAGGAACAAGAACGGACGACTGCCTCAAGTACAGTTCGTAGGGAAGACCATCCAAACCCGGAGTTTTGTCCCGGCCAACCAATTTCAGCGCATCCCAGATTTCCGACTCTGTTATGGGCCCCTCGCACCTAGCCGCTTCAGCCGCCTCGAGGCGGGGAAAGTCAGCCAAATAGGTGTCGAACTGAGCAGAGCTCAGACCGGGCTCCCTGGTGAAAAGATCCTGGAAGTAATCCCGAAAAGCTCCACATATACCCACGTCTGTAGTCACGGTACGACCATCCGGCAATGTGATGTCCTTGATATGCCGATTGGCTGCTTGCCTAGCTTCCTCTGCACGCAATTCTGCGGCCATATTCGTTGCCTCAGAAGACATTCTTTTTAACCTAGCCCTAACTACCAGAGCTTGATCCTTCTTGATAGCCAAGGAGGCCAGCTCGGCCCTAGCTAAGGCTACGTCCCCACTATTACGGGATTTAACTGCCCGATCAACTTTTTTCTCTAACGTCGATTGCGCCGCTAAATTAGCTAAGTTGAGCCGACGGCTATAGTCGGCAGCAAACGACCTAATTTTGGATTTCAGTGTATCCCACCACTTATTCCCAACCACAGCCCCCGTCAGTTCCCGCTTTAGTGTTAGTAAAAGCTGGTGCTGGAAATCTTGGCTATCAAATAATGACGCGTTCAATTTCCAGTAGCCAGCCAACTTAACCTTAGGCTTATCTAAGTTTACACGAACCCGGACGAGCCTATGATCCGTGTAAACTATGGAATGGAAACTTGGACAACCTAAGAGCCCTACGTCGACTCTCCTAACTAGGACTCGGTCGAGGTAGCTTGCGCGTACCTTCGAATCCGAGCTGCCCCTATTAGTCCAAGTCCACACTACCTCCCGGGGGTGTTCATTTCGGTATTTATCGACAAGATCATTCCTGTCGATAAATTCCCGAAATGGTTTCACATCCGGGTTGTTAGTACCCGATCTTTCTCCTATACGATCCTTCTCAGGGTCAAGGACGGCATTCCAATCCCCCGCTAAAATTACCCGCCTCGATGTTCCAAAGAACGACTCGAGCTGCCGAAACAAAGCAGGACGCTCCGCATGGACATTGGGCGCATAAACCCCAATGAGGCGAAAAGACTTCTCCTTTATGGTAATATCCAGCACACAAATCCTGCCCGCTGGATCCGCGAAGACAAGCGTACACGCCGCACCCAAAGACTTGCTCACTAGCCAGGAAACACCTCTAGAACGACCATCAAAACATGCTGAATAGAGATCGTAATCCCTAGACAGTATGCCCTCATAGTCGCCAGCTAAAAACCGGGTTTCCTGCAGACAACAAACATCCACCCCGAGGCGCTGGAGGTCATGAAGGAGTCTCACCCTCCGAGACTCTGACCTCAGCCCCCGGGCATTCACGCTTGCTAACCAGAGAGCCATTATGATCCTTAATTAGGGTTGGGGTCCTGGACAGAACATGGTCGGGGAAAGGATGCCGACAGCCTCTCCCATTGACCCATGGCCCATCTCATTCTTGATGGTGCCGTCAGAGGAGACGCCGCCAACATCCCAGGGAAAGGTTAGTTTTAGCGCCCTATAGAGGGAGGGGTGAACTAAAACCGGGACCCGTCCAGAACAGAATTTTTCAAGGTTAGTGAGTTTCTCTGATTTTGTTGTGATGATGGGTGGAATCATAGGAATTGCTTTGGCAGCCTCCTCTACCATGCCCCAAGTCTGCCGCGCCCCTGACCCAGTGCGAATGACTGTTAATAGCCTCTGAGCTTTGGGGAAATTTCTTGGTAGTTCGATATCTTTCTCACTACACTTTTTCATCGACAAAAGAGCCTTCAGCTGCTTTATTCTATTCCCGAAATTCTTGGCTCTTTCAGCCTGGGCCGGGGAGATGCGGCAGATGTCCTCCCCTTGCCTGTATGGCAGCTTTGTTGGTTTTTTCTTTTGGGCCTCCATATCTTCTGAGGAAAGACTTCTTTGTCTTTTGGATGGAGGGGGCATCTGTTTCGGGGGAGAGGGACAGGGAGAGAGGCATGGAGAAACACGAAAATAGTTGATGATTGGGCTGGGGTCTCGACTACGAGGGGACGGTTTACGGGGAGTGGGTTGAGAGGAATGAATTTTTTTGCCCGATTTTTTCTTTTGAGGGGAGGACGGGGCAGAGGCCGAGGGGCGAGGTGGATGTTGAGCCAGTTGATTCTTCAACTCCTCTGATGGGCGCAAAGGCCGTTTTTCTAATTGTTTCTTTAGCTCTTTTATCTTCTGCGTCTTCTCATACCCTGGGTCGAATGCTTTTTTTAGCTCTTCAAGTTTCGGAGCCGACCAGGCCGAGGCATCGCCCTTCTTGCTGGTAGAGGGAGTGGGGCTGTACGTGCCTTTAGTCCTGGGAGCATCAGGGGACTGAGGTCCCGCAGCTTGACGCTTCCCTCTGGTCCTGCCAACAACCTGCCATTCCCCCTTTTCCTTCTCCGATACTACACTTGTAGCAGGCGAGGGCTTTTCGGGGAATGAGGGCCGATGTTTTGACCCAACCGGGGGTACTACCACACCGGTCCTGGTTGCTGGCATGCCCACTACAGGCGAGACGGATTTTGTCACAGAAGCGGCCAGAGGGGTATTTTGGTCTTCCGGGGCCTGGCTTCCAGAGGCCTTCTTCTCTGGGCAGGAGGGGGAGAGGTGACCAATCTTTCCGCACCTCCAGCATATCGGTTTGCGACCGGTAACTATCACCGGTAGTCTCAGGCCCCCAACGTCAAGACAGTTGGGGATGGTCTCGAAGGCCTTACCGCTCAACATCATCTCGAAAGACCATCCCCCGGTCAGGTCCTCGCAGGAGGCATCTACAATCTCACCGAATTGAGAAAAGTACGCCGCGAGATGCTCCCCGATGACCTGAGGAGGGACCTCGTACACTGCCACCTTGGTCCTACGCATGCCTAGGTATTCTGTTCTTATAATAAAATCTTTTGTTATATGATTTTTAGATACCATCTTTAGGCAATCTTCCGGCGTGGGCAGCAGCACGTCCCATGTGAAAAAGCCCGAGCCTTTTACAATTCGTAAGGGCTTGACCCCCGTGGACTGCAGTGTCTTCAACACTGTGTCTTTTGTGGGGCGACAAATCTTGCGCGTACGCTTGTCGACCACAAGGATTGACACAATTCTTTTTCAATTTTTCTTAATTCCTGGGGATCCTCCAAGAGTCCATCTTCTGTCACAAGATGAGCGTAACTCTTGGCTCTCTCCAGAAACTCCGTCAAATTGATCGTAACCTTTGGAGGGGACTTCCAGCCCAAGGGCGATTCCCCGGCCTCAGCATCTTTGGATTTGTCTTTACTTTCACTTATCTGCTTGTCGGTTTCTTTAGTATTCTGGCCCTTCTCGGCCACCACATTTTGGGTCGATGTTTTATCCTCCGCAGTAGTTAGAGGGGGAACAGAATCCTCATTTTTATTGCCCTTTTCGGCCACCACATTTTGGGTCGATGTCTTACTTGAAGTAGGATCTTTATTCTGGCCCTTCTCGGCCACCACATTTTGGTTCGAAATCTTTTCCTTCGTCTTACTTGACGTAGGTAAAGGGGGAAAAGATTCCTCATTTTTATCCGGAGGACCCTTCCAGGGAGGGTCAAATAACAGTTTCTTCTTTACTGACCGACTATTGTCGGCCATTTTAAAATTTTAGAACGCCAACCACAATTTTTTTTTTATATCTTTCTCCACCTCACTAAATTAAACGTATGGGGAAGGGTGGGATATGGGAGTAACTTGGGGGAAAAAAAAATAAAATATAAAACAAAATAAATACTATACACAAAATAGCAACAAAGAGGACAAAAAAAAAAAAAAAAAAAAAAAAAAAACTCTCCTCACAAAGTAATGACAAGAACAGTAATAATTACAAAATTAGCCTACAACGGCAAAGAATAGAAATAACAAAAGGCTTAGGAAAAAACTTGCCTTTAACGGTATAATTACACTCTCATAAATATAAGAGAAGAAAAAGCCTTAAATGGCAAAAATTAGCCTCTGGAGAGGTTAAAAAAAAATTAAAAGAAAAACAAATTTATACAAAATAAACTTTACCAGTTACGATAAACTAAATACACAGATAAATTTAAAGAAAATAAAACAAACGGAGAGTTGCCTAAACGGCTACTCCCGACAAAGAAAATAGGGGGAGGGGCTAAAATTAAATTTAAGAGGTTTAACTAAACTTTACAAAATAAAAGAATAAATTTAAACAACGATTAAACTTTACAAATGTACAATTAAATTAAATACACAAAGAAAACAAATACAAACAAATACAAACAAACAAAAAGAAAACGAAAAGTCTCCTAACGGCGACTTCCGCGAAAGAAAAACTGGGGAGGGGCTGAAAAAAAAGAAAAGTTAAATTGGAAGAAAAATAAAAATCAGCTAATTCTTCAGCTTCTGGTCAAAATAGGGACAGTTAAAAAAATATAAATATGGCACTTAAGGCCAAACAGATACTGAAAAAAATAAAAATAAAAATAAACTCAAAACGGCCGACCTAAATAAAAACAAATATGGCCGCCAAAAATACGAAAATAAAAACAAAAAAGCTAGAAGAATAAAAAAGAAAAGAACAAAGTAAATAAACGAAAAAGAAAATAAATAAAAATAAACTTAGCTCAACAAAAAGGTCTTTTTGGTAAAATAAAGAGTCCAAATGAGTAAATCAGTTTTTTTTAAACAAAGTGTCTGACGCTCGCCAAAGCAAGGTCTGAGAAGTCAGAAAATGACAACAAACGTCAAAAACTGGGCAAGAACTTCATTATTTATTGTACAGAAGTACAAATGCGGCACAAGGCCTAATACGGGGATGGGGGAAGGCTGGTCATCAACTGTCCTATATTTAACTTAGCTATTCACTTTCGTTGACCCTGACACGCTAACAATAACCTTTCACCATAAAACCACATTTTTACTTACCACTCTTACCACGTCCACCATAATACCTCAGCTGCTCTATGTAGTCCTACTTAACTCCCATATGTACAATGTTCAGTGGAGGGCATGGGCAGAAATAACAACATTTAAAATTCCCCAATGATTTTATACAATGAAAGTAAGATATGTACAAGAAACTAAACAAAATCATATTAGTAATAAAAGCCCCCCACTACTCTAATATTGTGACAGCAAAATCACTTCCCCGGACGAAACATAATGCGTGGCTTTATAAATATAATACCATATGTCCGATCAGCAATCACTCACACAATCACTCACAGATTTAAACATCATAACAAAAAACGAAAAACACACTTGAAAAATAACGAAAGTCGCCACGCATCCACCGGGGAACTAACATTGTTGAACACCTAAGGTGGGAAGGGAAGGGGGGTTAAACTAAAGAAAAATAGGGGACGAAAAAGAAAAGGGGGCCAATGCGCAATCATAACCTAGCTAAGTTAACATTGAAGCCAAAAAAAGAAAAATCAAACTTTCCCTACACTAACCTAACAGGGACGGGGTGCACATGTTCTGCCCAGCACACCCAATATCCTGATGCCTAACCGGCATCAAACAACCACTCCAGGTCAGCACCTTTCACTCGACAGAATCGCGCAAGACTCACCCACCTTTTGCCAAATTCAGATGGAGTGAGTCGTTTCCTTTCCGTCCTGATCTTGACTTTAAGCTGATGCTTAAAGAACAAGATCAGTTGGGAAGAGGTAAACTTCTCATCACCATAGAATTCCTTCTGTCGCGTCGTCCAAATCACGACTCGCATAACACCTAGCAAGCAAAAGAGCACATAGTGCTCAGCCCTAGATAACGGAGGCACGACATTGCTACAAACAGAACTAGCCTCAAGGACAAAGAACTTTCCACGCAGCATACGAACCATGAGGTCTTCAAGAAACTTACACAACGGGGCAACAACACTGCAGTGGAAGAAGGCATGATCGACGGTTTCCGTCGTCAGCCCACAACGCACGCAGGTTGATTTCGGAGTTAGGCCCGCTGCATGAAGCCTCTTGCCTACCCAGAGAGCCTTTCGTATCATCAGCCAGGTGAGTGATGCCTCATCGTTAGTGAGACATTTCAACCCAGGCGCCCAAGGCCATATGGAGCGAGCCTCCTGCTTCGTAAGCCCGAGCTCGCCAATCAGTTCATCTTGAACGGCCCCCCTAACTAAAACCCGATATAATGCCCTAAGAGACAACGATTGGGCGTTGGAGAGGCCATCCGTAGCCCGCAAGAGAAACTGGAGAGCCAAACGACATTCTTTATAGAAGGAGCACTCGCCACGAGGAGTACGGCCGGCCTCCTCCTCCGACAAATGCACACTTCTCAGGGATGGAAAGTTTTTATGGACGTCCTCTTGAACGAGGGCGCCGTTCTCATCCTCCAGCATACACATTCGATCCAGGAATCTAATGCGAAGCGTGTGTTGACGAATCTCAACGCTAGGCATGCCCAGACCGCCCTCAGATGGATGCAGGCAACAGATCTCGCGACGTACCTTGGGAGACTTGCCTTCTCCCCAAAGGAAGGAGAACAAGAGCTGAATTAAACCCAAACGAATGGCACACGGGACAGGAAGTACCGAGAGTCGGTAAAGGAGAATCGGGTAGATGTGCGAAGCACATACTTCCGCCCTCCCCTTTAAGGAGAGCCTCCTCCGAGTCCACAGACGAACTGCGCCCTCGGCCTTCTCTCGAACCTCCGACCAATTCATTTCCAACTGGAGATCAGGACCGAAAAAGACGCCGAGAATCTTGATCGGCCCGTCCGTCCAGAGGAAAGGTCCTGGAAGAGAAACTCCCTTCCACGCACCCAATCGCAAGCCAACAGACTTATCGCGATTGATCTTGGCCCCTGTCACCGTCTCATAACATCTGATTTCTTTGCTGACTTCGTCAATCTCGGCTTTGCTCGACACAAAAACCGAAACGTCGTCAGCATAGGCGGAGTACCTGGCCGAGGTGGTAGCACCAGGTACGGAAATTCCGCGAAGGACCGGATTCGCCTTTAACTTGCGAAGGAATGGCTCCAACGCAAGAACGTACAGCAAAGGCGAAAGTGGACAACCTTGACGAATGGAGCGAGATAAAGTGAAGGGCTTCGATCTTACCCCATTCACTTCCACCAGCGCACCGGGGGACTCATACAGCAGTCGGATCCAGGAGCGAAAGTACGGCCCGAAACCGGCGGCGGAAAGGACAGACTCCAAGAAACGATGGTCAACCCTATCGAATGCCTTGGACTGATCCAAATTGATCAGCGCGGCTTCGGTGTCGGTTTTCTCGATGATCAGGCGTACCAAATGAAGGTTGTCCTGAATAGTCCTGCCCTTCACAGCACAAGTCTGCTCGGGGCCAATCAGACTAGAGAGGACAGCCTGCAAACGGCCGGCCAAGATCTTGGCAAAAATCTTTAAGTCAGTATTTAACATCGTTAAAGGCCGATAATTATCTATGCCACCCCCACCGCTCTTGCTCTTGCGAAGCAACTTGATTACACCCCTGGTGAAGCGACGAGGTATAGACCCCTGCTTCATCCAGTTGTTATAAACAAGAGCCAGCAGAGGAACAAGAACGGACGACTGCCTCAAGTACAGTTCGTAGGGAAGACCATCCAAACCTGGAGTTTTGTCCCGGCCAACCAATTTCAGCGCATCCCAGATTTCCGACTCTGTTATGGGCCCCTCGCACCTAGCCGCTTCAGCCGCCGAGAGGCGGGGAAAGTCAGCCAAATAGGTGTCGAACTGAGCAGAGCTCAGACCGGGCTCCCTGGTGAAAAGATCCTGGAAGTAATCCCGAAAAGCTCCACATATACCCACGTCTGTAGTCACGGTACGACCATCCGGCAATGTGATGTCCTTGATATGCCGATTGGCTGCTTGCCTAGCTTCCTCTGCACGCAATTCTGCGGCCATATTCGTTGCCTCAGAAGACATTCTTTTTAACCTAGCCCTAACTACCAGAGCTTGATCCTTCTTGATAGCCAAGGAGGCCAGCTCGGCCCTAGCTAAGGCTACGTCCCCACTATTACGGGATTTAACTGCCCGATCAACTTTTTTCTCTAACGTCGATTGCGCCGCTAAATTAGCTAAGTTGAGCCGACGGCTATAGTCGGCAGCAAACGACCTAATTTTGGATTTAAGTGTATCCCACCACTTATTCCCAACCACAGCCCCCGTCAGTTCCCGCTTTAGTGTTAGTAAAAGCTGGTGCTGGAAATCTTGGCTATCAAATAATGACGCGTTCAATTTCCAGTAGCCAGCCAACTTAACCTTAGGCTTATCTAAGTTTACACGAACCCGGACGAGCCTATGATCCGTGTAAACTATGGAATGGAAACTTGGACAACCTAAGAGCCCTACGTCGACTCTCCTAACTAGGACTCGGTCGAGGTAGCTTGCGCGTACCTTCGAATCCGAGCTGCCCCTATTAGTCCAAGTCCACACTACCTCCCGGGGGTGTTCATTTCGGTATTTATCGACAAGATCATTCCTGTCGATAAATTCCCGAAATGGTTTCACATCCGGGTTGTTAGTACCCGATCTTTCTCCTATACGATCCTTCTCAGGGTCAAGGACGCAAAAGAAAAACTGGGGAGGGGCTGAAAAAAAAGAAAAGGACGGCATTCCAATCCCCCGCTAAAATTACCCGCCTCGATGTTCCAAAGAACGACTCGAGCTGCCGAAACAAAGCAGGACGCTCCGCATGGACATTGGGCGCATAAACCCCAATGAGGCGAAAAGACTTCTCCTTTATGGTAATATCCAGCACACAAATCCTGCCCGCTGGATCCGCGAAGACAAGCGTACACGCCGCACCCAAAGACTTGCTCACTAGCCAGGAAACACCTCTAGAACGACCATCAAAACATGCTGAATAGAGATCGTAATCCCTAGACAGTATGCCCTCATAGTCGCCAGCAAAAAACCGGGTCTCCTGCAAACAACAAACATCCACCCCGAGGCGCTGGAGATCATGAAGGAGTCTCACCCTCCGAGACTCAGACCTCAGCCCCCGGGCATTCATACTTGCTAACCAGAGAGCCATTATCAGTCCGATTAGGGTTGAGGAACTGTTCCGAACATGTCCGGTGACAGGACACCGACAGCCCGTCCCATTGAGCCGAGACCCATTTCACTTTTGATAGTGCCATCATAGGACAGGCCGCCAATGTCCAGGGGAAACGTTAGTTTCAACGCTCTGTAAAGGGAGGGGTGAACATAAACCGGGGTCCTCCCAGAACAAAACTGCTGCAAATTTGCATTGTCCTCATCATGGAAATAAGAAAGGGGAGGGTTCGTAGCAAACGAATCATTCGCCTCCCCTAACATAGTCCATATTTGTCTAGTACCAGCGCCAGACCGCACGACCGTCAAGATCCTCTTGGCGTTTGGGAAATTGCGCGGATCCTCGACATCTTTGTCGTGTACTTTTTTAAAAGAAATTAAAGTTTTTAAGCGCTTTGAATGGCTCAGCGCCTTTTGAGCTGTTTCTGCAGAAACTCGGCAAACTTCCTCACCGAGATTGAAAGGAGGTTTCATTTTCTTTCTTTTTTCCTCACCAGACGCTACTTCAGGGCTTCTTTGTCTTTTAGACTTGTGAGGAGAGAGAGAAGGATTAGGTGTTGGGGTGGGGGTGGGTGAGACATCGGGAGAAGCAGGAGTGGAAGGGATACGAGAAGGGACTGGGGAATGCTTTTTGAAGGTGGTCATTTTCGACGGGGAAGTGGTCAGAGACTTTGTCATGGGAGGGGGGGCCATGGTTTTTTTCCGGGAGGGAGAAGACGGGGCGGAGACGGAAGAGTGGGGAGATGCTAAATTTGTTGATTTCTTCTTCTCTAGGTCTTTCTTTAACTTTCGCAGCTGGACGATTTTTTCCCAATTCGGTTCCGCTTTATTTGAATCTCACTCAAAGGCCTGTCTAAATGCACCGCCGGGACGTCGCCTTTAGAGCTGCCAGAGGGAGTGGGACTGTCGGTGTCATCCCTAGGAGTTTCAGGGGACTGAGGCACCGCTGCTCGGATCTTCCCTTTGCCTCTAGCAACGACATGCCATACTCCCTCATCCTTGTCCTTGACCACACTTGCGGCAGGCTTCGGAATTTGGGAGGATGGGGGCCGAGACCCACCCGGTGTTTGTGAGACACCGGGCCGTGCCACTGCTAGGCCCATTACAGGCGTTGCGGAACTACGGTTGTCAGGCTTAGGGGTATTTTGGTCGACGGCGGCCGGATCACCAGAGGCCTTCTTCTCTGGGCAGGAAGAGGACAGGTGACCAGTCTGCCCGCACTTCCAGCAAGTTGGTTTTCGGCCGGTCACTATGACCGGCATTTTCCGGCCGCAATAATCCAAGCAGTTGGGGATGGAGTCGAAGGCTTCTTTATCGCTCAGTATGTCGAATGTCCATCCCCCGTTCAGGTTGTCAGAAGAGGCTGCGAGTATCTGACCATATTTTTTAAAATAAGAGGCCAGGTGTTCGCCGACAACCTGAGGAGGCACCTCATATACTGCTACGTTGGTCCTCCTACGGCCTTCATATTCTGTTCTCAGGATTAGGTCATCAGTTATCAATTCTCTACTTACTGCATCCATGCAATCTTCCGGTGTGGGCAGCAGTACGTCCCAATTGAAAAAGGCTGGTCCTTTTATTATTCTTTGGGGCCTAACCCCTAGGGACACCAGTGATCGGATCACTGTGTCTTTCGTGGAGCGACAAATTTTGCGCGAACGCTTGTCCACCACGAAGACCGACACCATTCTCTTTTCAAACTTTTGTAATTCCTGGGGGTTTTCCAAAAGTCCGTCATCTTTCAAAAGATGGTCGAAACCTTTAGATCTCTCCAGAAACTCCGCTATGTTTATAATGCAACTAGGTGGGGACTTCCAGCAATCGGGCGACACCCCGGCCTCAGCATCTTTGTTTTTGTCTCTGGTACTTTTCGCCTTGTCATTTGCCGTAGACTTTTGGCCATTCTCGGCCACCTTATTCTTGGTCTCATAATTTTGCTTTTTTGAATCCTTTAGAGGGGGATAGGACTCTTCATTTTTGTCAGGCGGGCCCTTCCCGGGCGGGTCGAAAATCAGTTTTTTTCTAGCTGACCGACTTGAGTCGGCCATTTTTATTTTTACTGGCCGTGATCGATATAATTATTATTTTTTCCTCCGTAAATGATAGGGGAATGGAGAGGGGTAGGGAAAAAACGGGAAAAATGTGGGGGGGGGGGGGGAAATAAATATGTTACACAAATTAACCACCTCACAAGAAAATTGCACGAACAACAATAAATAAAATTAGCCTATATCGGCAAAAATTAGAAATAACAAAACGGCTTAGAACAACTTGCTTTTAACAGTGAAATTCAACTCTTAAAAATATAAGAGCAGAAAATAGGCAAAAAATCCGCCTCTTGAGAGGTTAAAAAAAAAAAAAAAATAAAACAAAAATAAACTTTACAAAATACGATAAACTAAATACACAAAGAAATTTAAAGAAAATAAAACAAACAGAAAAACGGAGAGTTGCCTAAACGGCTACTCCCGACAAAGAAAATAGGGGGAGGGGCTAAAATTAAATTTAAGCGGTTTAACTAAACTTTACAAAATAAATGAATTAACGAAAATAAATTTAAACAACGATTAAATTTTACAAATGTACAATCAAATTAAATGTACAAGGAAAACAAATACAAACAAATACAAACAAACAAAAAGAAAACGAAAAGTCTCCTAACGGCGACTTCCGCAAAAGAAAAACTGGGGAGGGGCTGAAAAAAAAGAAAAGGACGGCATTCCAATCCCCCGCTAAAATTACCCGCCTCGATGTTCCAAAGAACGACTCGAGCTGCCGAAACAAAGCAGGACGCTCCGCATGGACATTGGGCGCATAAACCCCAATGAGGCGAAAAGACTTCTCCTTTATGGTAATATCCAGCACACAAATCCTGCCCGCTGGATCCGCGAAGACAAGCGTACACGCCGCACCCAAAGACTTGCTCACTAGCCAGGAAACACCTCTAGAACGACCATCAAAACATGCTGAATAGAGATCGTAATCCCTAGACAGTATGCCCTCATAGTCGCCAGCTAAAAACCGGGTTTCCTGCAGACAACAAACATCCACCCCGAGGCGCTGGAGGTCATGAAGGAGTCTCACCCTCCGAGACTCTGACCTCAGCCCCCGGGCATTCACGCTTGCTAACCAGAGAGCCATTATGATCCTTAATTAGGGTTGGGGTCCTGGACAGAACATGGTCGGGGAAAGGATGCCGACAGCCTCTCCCATTGACCCATGGCCCATCTCATTCTTGATGGTGCCGTCAGAGGAGACGCCGCCAACATCCCAGGGAAAGGTTAGTTTTAGCGCCCTATAGAGGGAGGGGTGAACTAAAACCGGGACCCGTCCAGAACAGAATTTTTCAAGGTTAGTGAGTTTCTCTGATTTTGTTGTGATGATGGGTGGAATCATAGGAATTGCTTTGGCAGCCTCCTCTACCATGCCCCAAGTCTGCCGCGCCCCTGACCCAGTGCGAATGACTGTTAATAGCCTCTGAGCTTTGGGGAAATTTCTTGGTAGTTCGATATCTTTCTCACTACACTTTTTCATCGACAAAAGAGCCTTCAGCTGCTTTATTCTATTCCCGAAATTCTTGGCTCTTTCAGCCTGGGCCGGGGAGATGCGGCAGATGTCCTCCCCTTGCCTGTATGGCAGCTTTGTTGGTTTTTTCTTTTGGGCCTCCATATCTTCTGAGGAAAGACTTCTTTGTCTTTTGGATGGAGGGGGCATCTGTTTCGGGGGAGAGGGACAGGGAGAGAGGCATGGAGAAACACGAAAATAGTTGATGATTGGGCTGGGGTCTCGACTACGAGGGGACGGTTTACGGGGAGTGGGTTGAGAGGAATGAATTTTTTTGCCCGATTTTTTCTTTTGAGGGGAGGACGGGGCAGAGGCCGAGGGGCGAGGTGGACGTTGAGCCAGTTGATTCTTCAACTCCTCTGATGGGCGAAAAGGCCGTTTTTCTAATTGTTTCTTTAGCTCTTTTATCTTCTGCGTCTTCTCATACCCTGGGTCGAATGCTTTTTTTAGCTCTTCAAGTTTCGGAGCCGACCAGGCCGAGGCATCGCCCTTCTTGCTAGTGGAGGGAGTGGGGCTGTTCGTGCCTTTAGTCTTTGGGGTATCTGGGGACCGAGGTTCCGCTGCTTGGCGCTTCCCCCTGGCCCTGCCAACAACCAGCCACTCCCCCTTTTCCTTCTCCGAGGCTGCACTAGCAGTTGGCGAAGGTTTTTCGGGGGTGAGGGAACTTTTTTGTTCCCAACCGGGGTAACTGCCGCACCGGTCCTGGGTATTGGCATGCCCACTACGGGCGAGACGGATGTAACAGGAGCGGCCAGAGGGGGATTTTGGTCGATTGGAGCCTGGCTTCCAGAGGCCTTCTTCTCTGGGCAGGAGGAGGAGAGGTGACCAGTCTCTCCACACCTCCAGCATTTTGGTTTGCGGCCGGACACCATCACCGGCAAGCTCAGGCCCCCTACGTCAAGACAGTTGGGGATGGTCTTGAAGGTCTCCTGGTCGATCATCATATCGAAAGACCATCCCCCGTTCAGGTCATCGCAGGAGGCATCTAAAATTTGGCCAAACTGCGAAAAGTAGGCAGCCAGATGCTCCCCGATGACCTGAGGAGGAACCTCATACACTGCTACCTTGGTCCTTTGTTTGCCATCGTACATAATTCTAAATATAAGCTCTTTTGTAGATATGTCTTCAATCGCCAATTTTAGGCACTCTTCTGGCGTAGGTAGTAGTATGTCCCACAAGAAGAAGCGCGCCCCTTTAATTATTCTTAAGGGCTTATACCCCTTTGACTGCAGTGTTTTCAACACTGTGTCTTTCGTGCTGCGACAAATTTTGCGCGTACGCTTGTCCACCACGAAGACTGACACTATTCTTTTTTCAATCTTCTTTAATTCTTGGGGATCCTCCAAGAGCCCACCTTCTACGACAAGGTGTGCGTAGCTCTTAGCTCTCTCCAAGAACTCCGTCAGATTGATCTTGACTTTCGGAGGGGACTTCCAGCCACAGGGCGATTCCCCGGCCTCAGCATCTTTCATTGTCTCGTCTTGCGTCTTTTGAGGTTTTTCTTTGTTATTCGCCTCCTTTTGGCCATTCTCGGCCATTGGTGTCTCTTTCATTATTTCTTTTTCCTTTTCATCTTTCCC
Source organism: Ascarosepion bandense (assembly GCA_037127315.1). Lineage (NCBI taxonomy): Eukaryota > Metazoa > Mollusca > Cephalopoda > Sepiida > Sepiidae > Ascarosepion > Ascarosepion bandense. Next base: position 160,074 of record JBBBDQ010032675.1, on the reverse strand, counting down.
AGGAAGTGGGGGAAAATCCTCATCAGTTTTATCAGGAGGCCCCTTCCAGGGGGGGTCAAAACTTAGTTTTTTCTTTATTGACCGACTATTGTCGGCCATTTTAAGGTTTTAGCACGCCAACAAAAAATTTTTGTATTTGTCCACCACACTTAAATTAAACGTATGGGAAAGGGTGGGGAATGGGAGTAACTTGGGGAAAACAAATAAAAATAAAAAATACTATCACAAAATAGAAACAAAGAGGACCAAAAACTTTTCAAACAACGAACCCCGAAGGATTTAAAATTTCCCAATAAAATGGCCAGTAACGGCAAACAATTCACACGCCTGGCAAAAAACTAGCCTTTAGCGGCCAAAAATTAAACTTTTACCAAACTAAGAACTAGTCTTAGCCGACAAAAAAGTCTAGCCTCTTGAGAGGTTAAAAAATAAACGAAAAATAAATATATACAAAAATAAACTTTACCAGTTACGATAAACTAATTACACAAAGAAATTTAAAGAAAATAAAACAAACAGAAAAACGGAGAGTTGCCTAAACGGCTACTCCCGACAAAGAAAATAGGGGGAGGGGCTAAAATTAAATTTAAGCGGTTTAACTAAACTTTACAAAATAAATGAATTAACGAAAATAAATTTAAACAACGATTAAATTTTACAAATGTACAATTAAATTAAATGTACAAGGAAAACAAATACAAACAAATACAAACAAACAAAAAGAAAACGAAAAGTCTCCTAACGGCGACTTCCGCAAAAGAAAAACTGGGGAGGGGCTGAAAAAAAAGAAAAGTTAAATTGGAAGAAAAATAAAAATCAGCTAATTCTTCAGCTTCTGGTCAAAATAGGGACAGTTAAAAAAAATATAAATATGGCACTTAAGGCCAAACAGATACTGAAAAAAAATAAAAATAAAAATAAACTCAAAACGGCCGACCTAAATAAAAACAAATATGGCCGCCAAAAATACGAAAATAAAAACAAAAAAGCTAGAAGAATAAAAAGAAAAGAACAAAATAAATAAACGAAAAAAGAAAATAAATAAAAATAAACTTAGCTCAACAAAAAGGTCTTTTTTGTAAAATAAAGAGTCCAAATGAGTAAATCAGTTTTTTTTAAACAAAAAGTGTCTGACGCTCGCCAAAACAAGGTCTGAGAAGTCAGAAAATGACAACAAACGTCAAAAACTGGGCAAGAACTTCATTATTTATTGTACGATATGTACAAATGTGGCACAAGGCCTAATACGGGGATGGGGAAGGCTGGTCATCAATTGTCCTAAATTAACTTAGCTATTCACTTTCGTTGACCCTGACACGCTTACAAAAACCTTTCACCATAAAACCACATTTTTACTTACCATTCTTACCACGTCCACCATAATACCTCAGGTTCTCTATGTAGTCCTACTTAACTCCCATATGTACAATGTTCAGTGGAGGGCATGGGCAGGAATAACAACATTTAAAATCCCCAATGATTTTATACAATGAAAATAAGATATGTACAAGAAACTAAACAAAATCGTATTAGTAATAAAAGCCCCCCACTACTCTAATAATGTGACAGCAAAATCACTTCCACGGACGAAACATAATGCGTGGCTTTATAAATATAATACCATATGTCCGATCAGCAATCACTCACACAATCACTCACAGATTTAAACATCATAACAAAAACGAAAAGCACACTTGAAAAATAACGAAAGTCGCCACGCATCCACCGGAGAACTAACATTGTTGAACACCTAAAGTGGGAAGGGATGGGGGATTAAACGAAAGGAAAACTGGGGACAAAAAGAAAAAATGGGCCAATGAGCAATCATAACCTAGCTAAGTTAACATTGAAGCAAACAACAGAAAAATCAAACTTTCCCTACACTAACCTAACAGGGACGGGGTGCACATGTTCTGCCCAGCACACCCAATATCCTGATGCCTAACCAGCATCAAACAACCACTCCAGGTCAGCACCTTTCACTCGACAGAATCGCGCAAGACTCACCCACCTTTTGCCAAATTCAGATGGAGTGAGTCGTTTCCTTTCCGTCCTGATCTTGACTTTAAGCTGATGCTTAAAGAACAAGATCAGTTGGGAAGAGGTAAACTTCTCATCACCATAGAATTCCTTCTGTCGCGTCGTCCAAATCACGACTCGCATAACACCTAGTAAGCAAAAGAGCACATAGTGCTCAGCCCTAGATAACGGAGGCACGACATTGCTACAAACAGAACTAGCCTCAAGGACAAAGAACTTTCCACGCAGCATACGAACCATGAGGTCTTCAAGAAACTTACACAACGGGGCAACAACACTGCAGTGGAAGAAGGCATGATCGACGGTTTCCGTCGTCAGCCCACAACGCACGCAGGTTGATTTCGGAGTTAGGCCCGCTGCATGAAGCCTCTTGCCTACCCAGAGAGCCTTTCGTATCATCAGCCAGGTGAGTGATGCCTCATCGTTAGTGAGACATTTCAACCCAGGCGCCCAAGGCCATATGGAGCGAGCCTCCTGCTTCGTAAGCCCGAGCTCGCCAATCAGTTCATCTTGAACGGCCCCCCTAACTAAAACCCGATATAATGCCCTAAGAGACAACGATTGGGCGTTGGAGAGGCCATCCGTAGCCCGCAAGAGAAACTGGAGAGCCAAACGACATTCTTTATAGAAGGAGCACTCGCCACGAGGAGTACGGCCGGCCTCCTCCTCCGACAAATGCACACTTCTCAGGGATGGAAAGTTTTTATGGACGTCCTCTTGAACGAGGGCGCCGTTCTCATCCTCCAGCATACACATTCGATCCAGGAATCTAATGCGAAGCGTGTGTTGACGAATCTCAACGCTAGGCATGCCCAGACCGCCCTCAGATGGATGCAGGCAACAGATCTCGCGACGTACCTTGGGAGACTTGCCTTCTCCCCAAAGGAAGGAGAACAAGAGCTGAATTAAACCCAAACGAATGGCACACGGGACAGGAAGTACCGAGAGTCGGTAAAGGAGAATCGGGTAGATGTGCGAAGCACATACTTCCGCCCTCCCCTTTAAGGAGAGCCTCCTCCGAGTCCACAGACGAACTGCGCCCTCGGCCTTCTCTCGAACCTCCGACCAATTCATTTCCAACTGGAGATCAGGACCGAAGAAGACGCCGAGAATCTTGATCGGCCCGTCCGTCCAGAGGAAAGGTCCGGGAAGAGAAACTCCCTTCCACGCACCCAATCGCAAGCCAACAGACTTATCGCGATTGATCTTGGCCCCTGTCACCGTCTCATAACATCTGATTTCTTTGCTGACTTCGTCAATCTCGGCTTTGCTCGACACAAAAACCGAAACGTCGTCAGCATAGGCGGAGTACCTGGCCGAGGTGGTAGCACCAGGTACGGAAATTCCGCGAAGGACCGGATTCGCCTTTAACTTGCGAAGGAATGGCTCCAACGCAAGAACGTACAGCAAAGGCGAAAGTGGACAACCTTGACGAATGGAGCGAGATAAAGTGAAGGGCTTCGATCTTACCCCATTCACTTCCACCAGCGCACCGGGGGACTCATACAGCAGTCGGATCCAGGAGCGAAAGTACGGCCCGAAACCGGCGGCGGAAAGGACAGACTCCAAGAAACGATGGTCAACCCTATCGAAAGCCTTGGACTGATCCAAATTGATCAGCGCGGCTTCGGTGTCGGTTTTCTCGATGATCAGGCGTACCAAATGAAGGTTGTCCTGAATAGTCCTGCCCTTCACAGCACAAGTCTGCTCGGGGCCAATCAGACTAGAGAGGACAGCCTGCAAACGGCCGGCCAAGATCTTGGCAAAAATCTTTAAGTCAGTATTTAACATCGTTAAAGGCCGATAATTATCTATGCCACCCCCACCGCTCTTGCTCTTGCGAAGCAACTTGATTACACCCCTGGTGAAGCGACGAGGTACAGACCCCTGCTTCATCCAGTTGTTATAAACAAGAGCCAGCAGAGGAACAAGAACGGACGACTGCCTCAAGTACAGTTCGTAGGGAAGACCATCCAAACCTGGAGTTTTGTCCCGGCCAACCAATTTCAGCGCATCCCAGATTTCCGACTCTGTTATGGGCCCCTCGCACCTAGCCGCTTCAGCCGCCTCGAGGCGGGGAAAGTCAGCCAAATAGGTGTCGAACTGAGCAGAGCTCAGACCGGGCTCCCTGGTGAAAAGATCCTGGAAGTAATCCCGAAAAGCTCCACATATACCCACGTCTGTAGTCACGGTACGACCATCCGGCAATGTGATGTCCTTGATATGCCGATTGGCTGCTTGCCTAGCTTCCTCTGCACGCAATTCTGCGGCCATATTCGTTGCCTCAGAAGACATTCTTTTTAACCTAGCCCTAACTACCAGAGCTTGATCCTTCTTGATAGCCAAGGAGGCCAGCTCGGCCCTAGCTAAGGCTACGTCCCCACTATTACGGGATTTAACTGCCCGATCAACTTTTTTCTCTAACGTCGATTGCGCCGCTAAATTAGCTAAGTTGAGCCGACGGCTATAGTCGGCAGCAAACGACCTAATTTTGGATTTAAGTGTATCCCACCACTTATTCCCAACCACAGCCCCCGTCAGTTCCCGCTTTAGTGTTAGTAAAAGCTGGTGCTGGAAATCTTGGCTATCAAATAATGACGCGTTCAATTTCCAGTAGCCAGCCAACTTAACCTTAGGCTTATCTAAGTTTACACGAACCCGGACGAGCCTATGATCCGTGTAAACTATCGAATGGAAACTTGGACAACCTAAGAGCCCTACGTCGACTCTCCTAACTAGGACTCGGTCGAGGTAGCTTGCGCGTACCTTCGAATCCGAGCTGCCCCTATTAGTCCAAGTCCACACTACCTCCCGGGGGTGTTCATTTCGGTATTTATCGACAAGATCATTCCTGTCGATAAATTCCCGAAATGGTTTCACATCCGGGTTGTTAGTACCCGATCTTTCTCCTATACGATCCTTCTCAGGGTCAAGGACGGCATTCCAATCCCCCGCTAAAATTACCCGCCTCGATGTTCCAAAGAACGACTCGAGCTGCCGAAACAAAGCAGGACGCTCCGCATGGACATTGGGCGCATAAACCCCAATGAGGCGAAAAGACTTCTCCTTTATGGTAATATCCAGCACACAAATCCTGCCCGCTGGATCCGCGAAGACAAGCGCACACGCCGCACCCAAAGACTTGCTCACTAGCCAGGAAACACCTCTAGACCGACCATCAAAACATGCTGAATAGAGATCGTAATCCCTAGACAGTATGCCCTCATAGTCGCCAGCAAAAAACCGGGTCTCCTGCAAACAACAAACATCCACCCCGAGGCGCTGGAGATCATGAAGGAGTCTCACCCTCCGAGACTCAGACCTCAGCCCCCGGGCATTCATACTTGCTAACCAGAGAGCCATTATCAGTCCGATTAGGGTTGAGGAACTGTTCCGAACATGTCCGGTGACAGGACACCGACAGCCCGTCCCATTGAGCCGAGACCCATTTCACTTTTGATAGTGCCATCATAGGACAGGCCGCCAATGTCCAGGGGAAACGTTAGTTTCAACGCTCTGTAAAGGGAGGGGTGAACATAAACCGGGGTCCTCCCAGAACAAAACTGCTGCAAATTTTTGTTGTCCTCATCATGGAAATAAGAAAGGGGAGGGTCTGTTGCAAACGAATCATTTGCCTCCCCTAACATAGTCCATATTTGCCGAGTTCCAGTTCCCGACCGCACGACCGTCAGGATCCTCTTTGCATTAGGGAAGTTGCGCGGGTCTTCTATATCCTTGTCGTGTAATTTTTGAAAACGAAGTAGCGGTTTTAGACGCTTTGAGTGGCTCAGAGCCCTTTGAGCAGTCTCCTCGGAAACTCTACATACGTCCTCCCCAAGGTTGAAGGGAGGTTTCATTTTCTTCCTTTTTTCCTCTCCACTGGCCGCCTCAGGGCTTCTCTGTCTCTTACTTTTGTGAGGAGAGAGAGAGGGAGTAGGTGTTGGGGTGGGAGTGGGCGAGTCATCAGGGGAAGCAGGAGTAGAAGGGACACGAGAAGGGACTGGGGATTGATATTTCAAGGTGGTCATTTTGGACGGGGAAGTGGTCAGAGACTTTGTCATGGGCGGAGGGGCTATGGTTTTTTTCCGGGAGGGGGAGGAAGGGGCGGAAACGGAAGAGTGTGAAGTTGCTGGTTTTGATGGTTTCTTATTTTCCAGCTCTTTCTTAAGTTTCCTAAGCTGAACAATTTTGTCCCAGTTGGGTTCGGCCTTCTTTTGCATCTCGTTCAATGGCCTGTCCTGATGGACCGCCGGGACGTCGCCCTTAAAGCTGCTAGAGGGAGTGGGACTGTCGGTGTCATCCCTAGGAGATTCAGGGGACTGAGGCACCGCTGCTCGGATCTTCCCTTTGCCTCTAGCAACGACATGCCATACTCCCTCATCCTTGTCCTTAACCACACTTGCGGCAGGCTTCGGAATTTGGGAGGATGGGGGCCGAGACCCACCCGGTGGTTGTGAGACACCGGACCGTGCCGCTGCTAGGCCCATTACAGGCGTTGCGGAACTACGGTTGTCAGGCTTAGGGGTATTCTGGTCGCCAGCGGCCGGATCACCAGAGGCCTTCTTCTCTGGGCAGGAAGAGGACAGGTGACCAGTCTGCCCGCACTTCCAGCAAGTTGGTTTTCGGCCAGTCACTATGACCGGCATTTTCCGGCCGCAGTAATCCAAGCAGTTGGGGATGGACTCGAAGGCTTCTCGATCGATCATGATGTCAAAAGTCCATCCCCCGATCAGGTTGTCGGAAGCGGCTGCGAGTATTTGGCCATACTTTTTTAAATACGATGCCAGATGTTCGCCGGCAACCTGAGGAGGCACCTCGTATACTGCTACCGTGGTCCTCCTTCGGCCTTCATATTCTGTTCTCAAGATAAGGTCATTAATAATTAGTTCTCTACTGACGACTTCCAAACAATCTTCCGGTGTGGGCAGCAGTACGTCCCACATGAAAAAGCCAGGTCCTTTAATTACTCTTTGGGGCTTAACCCCTAGGGATACCAGTGATCGGATCACTGTGTCTTTCGTGGAGCGACAAATTTTGCGCGAACGCTTGTCCACCACGAAGACCGACACCATTCTCTTTTTCAAACTTTTGTAGTTCCTGGGGGTTTTCCAAAAGTCCGTCATCTTTCAAAAGATGGTCGAAACCTTTAGATCTCTCCAGAAACTCCGCAATGTTTATAATGCAACTAGGTGGGGACTTCCAGCAATCGGGCAACTCCCCGGCCTTAGCATCTTTATTGTTGTCTTTGGCATTTCTAGTCTTTTCGTCTGAAGCAATCTTTTGGCCCTTCTCGGCCACCGTATTTTTCGTCTTACTATTAGTATCATTTAGAGGGGGGTAGGCCTCTTTATTTTTGTCAGGCGGGCCCTTCCCGGGCGGATCAAAAATTAATTTTTTCTTAACAGACCGACTTGAGTCGGCCATTTTCGTATTTGCTTGTCACTAAATATTTTTCCTCCGTAAATAATAAGAGAATGGAGCGGGGTAGGAAAAATGGTGGGGGGGGGGGGGGGGCGAAGAAAAAAAAAAAAAAAAAAAAAAAAAAAAAAGAGGGGCTCTCCTCACAAAGTAATAACAAGAACAATAATAATTACAAAATTAGCCTATAACGGCAAAGAATAGAAATAACAAAAGGCTTAGTAAAAACTTGCCTTTAACGGTGAAATTAAACTCTTACAAATATAAGAGAAGAAAAAGCCTTAAATGGTAAAAAATAAGCATCTTGAGAGGTTAAAAAAAATAAAAACAAAAATAAACTTTACAAATTACGATAAACTAAATACACAAAGAAATTTAAAGAAAATAAAACAAACAGAAAAACGAAGAGTTGCCTAAACGGCTACTCCCGACAAGGAAAATAGAGGGAGGGGCTAAAATTAAAATAAACGGTTTAACTAAACTTTTACGAAAAATAAAAGAATTAACAAAAATAAATTTGAACAAGGAATAAACTTTACAAATTTACAATTGAATCAAATGCACAAGGAAACAAAAAACAAATAACAACAAAAAGAAAGCGAAAAGTCTCCTAACGGCGACTTCCGCCAAAGAAAAACTGGGGAGGGGCTGAAAAAAAGAAAAGTTACTGTGGAAGAAAAATAAAAATCAGTTAATTTTTCAGCTTCTTGGTCAAAATGGACAGTTACTATTAAAAAAATATAAATATGGCACTTAAGGCCAAACAGATACTGAAAAAAAATAAAAATAAAAATAAACTCAAAACGGCCGACCTAAATAAAAACAAATATGGCCGCCAAAAATACGAAAATAAAAACAAAAAAGCTAGAAGAATAAAAAGAAAAGAACAAAGTAAATAAACGAAAAAGAAAATAAATAAAAATAAACTTAGCTCAACAAAAAGGTCTTTTTTTTTGTCAAATAAAAAGTCCAAATGAGTGAATCACAGTTTTTTAAACAAAAAGTTCGACGCTTGTCAAAACAAGGTCTGAGAAGTCAGAAAATGACAACAAACGTCAAAAACTGGGCAAGAACTTCATTATTTATTGTACAGAAGTACAAATGTGGCACAAGGCCTAATACGGGGATGGGGAAGGCTGGTCTTCAACTGTCCTAATTTAACTTAGCTATTCACTTTCGTTGACCCTGACACGCTTACAATAACCTTTCACCATAAAACCACATTTTTACTTACCATTCTTACCACGTCCACCATAATACCTCAGGTTCTCTATGTAGTCCTACTTAACTCCCATATGTACAATTTTCAGTGGAGGGCATGGGCAGAAAATAACAACATTTAAAATTCCCCAATGATTTTATACAATGAAAGTAATATATGTACAAGAAACTAAACAAAATCGTATTAGTAATAAAAGCCCCCCACTACTCTAATATTGTGACAGCAAAATCACTTCCCCGGACGAAATATAATGCGCGGCTTTAGGAATATAATAATCTCACTTATCCGATCAGCAATCACTCACACAATCACTCACACATTTAAACATCATAACAAAAACGAAAAGCACACTTGAAAAATAACGAAAGTCGCCACGCATCCACCGGAGAACTAACATTGTTGAACACCTAAAGTGGGAAGGGATGGGGGATTAAACGAAAGGAAAACTGGGGACAAAAAGAAAAAATGGGCCAATGAGCAATCATAACCTAGCTAAGTTAACATTGAAGCAAACAACAGAAAAATCAAACTTTCCCTACACTAACCTAACAGGGACGGGGTGCACATGTTCTGCCCAGCACACCCAATATCCTGATGCCTAACCGGCATCAAACAACCACTCCAGGTCAGCACCTTTCACTCGACAGAATCGCGCAAGACTCACCCACCTTTTGCCAAATTCAGATGGAGTGAGTCGTTTCCTTTCCGTCCTGATCTTGACTTTAAGCTGATGCTTAAAGAACAAGATCAGTTGGGAAGAGGTAAACTTCTCATCACCATAGAATTCCTTCTGTCGCGTCGTCCAAATCACGATTCGCATAACACCTAATAAGCAAAAGAGCACATAGTGCTCAGCCCTAGATAACGGAGGTACGACATTGCTACAAACAGAACTAGCCTCAAGGACAAAGAACTTTCCACGCAGCATACGAACCATGAGGTCTTCAAGAAACTTACACAACGGAGCAACAACACTGCAGTGGAAGAAGGCATGATCGACGGTTTCCGTCGTCAGCCCACAACGCACGCAGGTTGATTTTGGTGTTAGGCCCGCTGCATGAAGCCTCTTGCCTACCCAGAGAGCCTTTCGAATCATCAGCCAGGTGAGTGATGCCTCATCGTTAGTGAGACATTTCAACCCAGGCGCCCAAGGCCATATGGAGCGAGCCTCCTGCTTCGTAAGCCCGAGCTCGCCAATCAGTTCATCTTGAACGGCCCCCCTAACTAAAACCCGATATAATGCCCTAAGAGACAACGATTGGGCGTTGGAGAGGCCATCCGTAGCCCGCAAGAGAAACTGGAGAGCCAAACGACATTCTTTATAGAAGGAGCACTCGCCACGAGGAGTACGGCCGGCCTCCTCCTCCGACAAATGCACACTTCTCAGGGATGGAAAGTTTTTATGGACGTCCTCTTGAACGAGGGCGCCGTTCTCATCCTCCAGCATACACATTCGATCCAGGAATCTAATGCGAAGCGTGTGTTGACGAATCTCAACGCTAGGCATGCCCAGACCGCCCTCAGATGGATGCAGGCAACAGATCTCGCGACGTACCTTGGGAGACTTGCCTTCTCCCCAAAGGAAGGAGAACAAGAACTGAATTAAACCCAAACGAATGGCACACGGGAGAGGAAGTACCGAGAGTCGGTAAAGGAGAATCGGGTAGATGTGCGAGGCACATACTTCCGCCCTCCCCTTTAAGGAGAGCCTCCTCCGAGTCCACAGACGAACTGCGCCCTCGGCCTTCTCTCGAACCTCCGACCAATTCATTTCCAACTGGAGATCAGGACCGAAAAAGACGCCGAGAATCTTGATCGGCCCGTCCGTCCAGAGGAAAGGTCCGGGAAGAGAAACTCCCTTCCACGAACCCAATCGCAAGCCAACAGACTTATCGCGATTGATCTTGGCCCCTGTCACCGTCTCATAACATCTGATTTCTTTGCTGACTTCGTCAATCTCGGCTTTGCTCGACACAAAAACCGAAACGTCGTCAGCATAGGCGGAGTACCTGGCCGAGGTGGTAGCACCAGGTACGGAAATTCCGCGAAGGACCGGATTCGCCTTTAACTTGCGAAGGAATGGCTCCAACGCAAGAACATACAGCAAAGGCGAAAGTGGACAACCTTGACGAATGGAGCGAGATAAAGTGAAGGGCTTCGATCTTACCCCATTCACTTCCACCAGCGCACCGGGGGACTCATACAGCAGTCGGATCCAGGAGCGAAAGTACGGCCCGAAACCGGCGGCGGAAAGGACAGACTCCAAGAAACGATGGTCAACCCTATCGAAAGCCTTGGACTGATCCAAATTGATCAGCGCGGCTTCGGTGTCGGTTTTCTCGATGATCAGGCGTACCAAATGAAGGTTGTCCTGAATAGTCCTGCCCTTCACAGCACAAGTCTGCTCGGGGCCAATCAGACTAGAGAGGACAGCCTGCAAACGGCCGGCCAAGATCTTGGCAAAAATCTTTAAGTCAGTATTTAACATCGTTAAAGGCCGATAATTATCTATGCCACCCCCACCGCTCTTGCTCTTGCGAAGCAACTTGATTACACCCCTGGTGAAGCGACGAGGTATAGACCCCTGCTTCATCCAGTTGTTATAAACAAGAGCCAGCAGAGGAACAAGAACGGACGACTGCCTCAAGTACAGTTCGTAGGGAAGACCATCCAAACCTGGAGTTTTGTCCCGGCCAACCAATTTCAGCGCATCCCAGATTTCCGACTCTGTTATGGGCCCCTCGCACCTAGCCGCTTCAGCCGCCTCGAGGCGGGGAAAGTCAGCCAAATAGGTGTCGAACTGAGCAGAGCTCAGACCGGGCTCCCTGGTGAAAAGATCCTGGAAGTAATCCCGAAAAGCTCCACATATACCCACGTCTGTAGTCACGGTACGACCATCCGGCAATGTGATGTCCTTGATATGCCGATTGGCTGCTTGCCTAGCTTCCTCTGCACGCAATTCTGCGGCCATATTCGTTGCCTCAGAAGACATTCTTTTTAACCTAGCCCTAACTACCAGAGCTTGATCCTTCTTGATAGCCAAGGAGGCCAGCTCGGCCCTAGCTAAGGCTACGTCCCCACTATTACGGGATTTAACTGCCCGATCAACTTTTTCTCTAACGTCGATTGCGCCGCTAAATTAGCTAAGTTGAGCCGACGGCTATAGTCGGCAGCAAACGACCTAATTTTGGATTTAAGTGTATCCCACCACTTATTCCCAACCACAGCCCCCGTCAGTTCCCGCTTTAGTGTTAGTAAAAGCTGGTGCTGGAAATCTTGGCTATCAAATAATGACGCGTTCAATTTCCAGTAGCCAGCCAACTTAACCTTAGGCTTATCTAAGTTTACACGAACCCGGACGAGCCTATGATCCGTGTAAACTATCGAATGGAAACTTGGACAACCTAAGAGCCCTACGTCGACTCTCCTAACTAGGACTCGGTCGAGGTAGCTTGCGCGTACCTTCGAATCCGAGCTGCCCCTATTAGTCCAAGTCCACACTACCTCCCGGGGGTGTTCATTTCGGTATTTATCGACAAGATCATTCCTGTCGATAAATTCCCGAAATGGTTTCACATCCGGGTTGTTAGTACCCGATCTTTCTCCTATACGATCCTTCTCAGGGTCAAGGACGGCATTCCAATCCCCCGCTAAAATTACCCGCCTCGATGTTCCAAAGAACGACTCGAGCTGCCGAAACAAAGCAGGACGCTCCGCATGGACATTGGGCGCATAAACCCCAATGAGGCGAAAAGACTTCTCCTTTATGGTAATATCCAGCACACAAATCCTGCCCGCTGGATCCGCGAAGACAAGCGTACACGCCGCACCCAAAGACTTGCTCACTAGCCAGGAAACACCTCTAGAACGACCATCAAAACATGCTGAATAGAGATCGTAATCCCTAGACAGTATGCCCTCATAGTCGCCAGCTAAAAACCGGGTTTCCTGCAGACAACAAACATCCACCCCGAGGCGCTGGAGGTCATGAAGGAGTCTCACCCTCCGAGACTCTGACCTCAGCCCCCGGGCATTCACGCTTGCTAACCAGAGAGCCATTATGATACGTAATTAGGGTTGTGGTCCTGGACAGAACATGGTCGGGGAAAGGATGCCGACAGCCTCTCCCATTGACCCATGGCCCATCTCATTCTTGATGGTGCCGTCAGAGGAGATGCCGCCAACATCCCAGGGAAAGGTTAGTTTTAGTGCCCTATAGAGGGAGGGGTGAACTAAAACCGGGACCCGTCCAGAACAGAATTTTTCAAGGTTAGTGAGTTTCTCTGATTTTGTTGTGATGATGGGTGGAATCATAGGAATTGCTTTGGCAGCCTCCTCTACCATGCCCCAAGTCTGCCGCGCCCCTGACCCAGTGCGAATGACTGTTAATAGTCTCTGAGCTTTGGGGAAATTTCTTGGTAGTTCGATATCTTTCTCACTACACTTTTTCATCGACAAAAGAGCCTTCAGCTGCTTTATTCTATTCCCGAAATTCTTGGCTCTTTCAGCCTGGGCCGGGGAGATGCGGCAGATGTCCTCCCCTTGCCTGTATGGCAGCTTTGTTGGTTTTTTCTTTTGGGCCTCCATATCTTCTGAGGAAAGACTTCTTTGTCTTTTGGATGGAGGGGGCATCTGTTTCGGGGGAGAGGGACAGGGAGAGAGGCATGGAGAAACACGAAAATAGTTGATGATTGGGCTGGGGTCTCGACTACGAGGGGACGGTTTACGGGGAGTGGGTTGAGAGGAATGAATTTTTTTGCCCGATTTTTTCTTTTGAGGGGAGGACGGGGCAGAGGCCGAGGGGCGAGGTGGACGTTGAGCCAGTTGATTCTTCAACTCCTCTGATGGGCGAAAAGGCCGTTTTTCTAGTTGTTTCTTTAGCTCTTTTATCTTCTGCGTCTTCTCATACCCTGGGTCGAATGCTTTCTTTAGCTCTTCAAGATTCGGAGCCGACCAGGCCGAGGCATCGCCCTTCTTGCTGGTGGAGGGAGTGGGGCTGTTCGTGCCTTTAGTCTTTGGGGTCTCCGGGGACCGAGGTTCCGCAGCTTGGCGCTTCCCCCTGGCCCTGCCAACAACCAGCCACTCCCCCTTTTCCTTCTCCGAGGCTGCACTAGCAGTTGGCGAAGGTTTTTCGGGGGGTGAGGGAACTTTTTTGTTCCCAACCGGGGTAACTGCCGCACCGGTCCTGGGTATTGGCATGCCCACTACGGGCGAGACGGATGTAACAGGAGCGGCCAGAGGGGCATTTTGGTCGATTGGAGCCTGGCTTCCAGAGGCCTTCTTCTCTGGGCAGGAGGAGGAGAGGTGACCAGTCTCTCCACACCTCCAGCATTTTGGTTTGCGGCCGGACACCATCACCGGCAAGCTCAGGCCCCCTACGTCAAGACAGTTGGGGATGGTCTTGAAGGTCTCCTGGTCGATCATCATATCGAAAGACCATCCCCCGTTCAGGTCATCGCAGGAGGCATCTAAAATTTGGCCAAACTGCGAAAAGTAGGCAGCCAGATGCTCCCCGATGACCTGAGGAGGAACCTCATACACTGCTACCTTGGTCCTTTGTTTGCCATCGTACATAATTCTAAATATAAGCTCTTTTGTAGATATGTCTTCAATCGCCAATTTTAGGCACTCTTCTGGCGTAGGTAGTAGTATGTCCCACAAGAAGAAGCGCGCCCCTTTAATTATTCTTAAGGGCTTATACCCCTTTGACTGCAGTGTTTTCAACACTGTGTCTTTCGTGCTGCGACAAATTTTGCGCGTACGCTTGTCCACCACGAAGACTGACACTATTCTTTTTTCAATCTTCTTTAATTCTTGGGGATCCTCCAAGAGCCCACCTTCTACGACAAGGTGTGCGTAGCTCTTAGCTCTCTCCAAGAACTCCGTCAGATTGATCTTGACTTTCGGAGGGGACTTCCAGCCACAGGGCGATTCCCCGGCCTCAGCATCTTTCATTGTCTCGTCTTGCGTCTTTTGAGGTTTTTCTTTGTTATTCGCCTCCTTTTGGCCATTCTCGGCCATTGGTGTCTCTTTCATTATTTCTTTTTCCTTTTCATCTTTCCCAGGAAGTGGGGGAAAATCCTCATCAGTTTTATCAGGAGGCCCCTTCCAGGGGGGGTCAAAACTTAGTTTTTTCTTTATTGACCGACTATTGTCGGCCATTTTAAGGTTTTAGCACGCCAACAAAAAAATTTTTGTATTTGTCCACCACACTTAAATTAAACGTATGGGAAAGGGTGGGGAATGGGAGTAACTTGGGGAAAACAAATAAAAATAAAAAATACTATCACAAAATAGAAACAAAGAGGACAAAGACTTTTCAAACAACGAACCCCGAAGGATTTAAAATTTCCCAATAAAATGGCCAGTAACGGCAAACAATTCACACGCCTGGCAAAAAACTAGCCTTTAGCGGCCAAAAATTAAACTTTTACCAAACTAAGAACTAGTCTTAGCCGACAAAAAGTCTAGCCTCTTGAGAGGTTAAAAAATAAACGAAAAATAAATATATACAAAAATAAACTTTACCAGTTACGATAAACTAATTACACAAAGAAATTTAAAGAAAATAAAACAAACGGAAACACGGAGAGTTGCCTAAACGGCTACTCCCGACAAAGAAAATAGGGGGAGGGGCTAAAATTAAATTTAAGTGGTTTAACTAAACTTTACAAAATAAAAGAATAAATTTAAACAACGATTAAACTTTACAAATGTACAATTAAATTAAATGCACAAAGAAAACAAATACAAACAAATACAAACAAACAAAAAGAAAGCGAAAAGTCTCCTAACGGCGACTTCCGCAAAAGAAAAACTGGGGAGGGGCTGAAAAAAAGAAAAGTTAAAGTGGGGGAAAAATAAAAAATCAGCTAATTCTTCAGCTTCTGGTCAAAATAGGGACAGTTAAAAAAAATATAAATATGGCACTTAAGGCCAAACAGATACTGAAAAAAAATAAAAATAAAAATAAACTCAAAACGGCCGACCTAAATAAAAACAAATATGGCCGCCAAAAATACGAAAATAAAAACAAAAAAGCTAGAAGAATAAAAAGAAAAGAACAAAGTAAATAAACGAAAAAGAAAATAAATAAAAATAAACTTAGCTCAACAAAAAGGTCTTTTTTGTTAAATAAACAGTCCAAATAAGTGAATCACAGTTTTTTGAAACAAAAAGTTCGACGCTTGTCAAAACAAGGTCCGAGAAGTCAGAAAATGACAACAAACGTCAAAAACTGGGCAAGAACTTCTCGAGTTCACTTCCTGTTAACTGTTATTAATATAGAAGGGAGAGTCCATTATCTGGTGAATAGGTGTGCTTCACCATAACAGATTCCTACATATGTTGCGTTTGACGACCGACTGATACTACTACTCTAACCCTCTCCTTACCAAAAAATCCCTATTTATGGCATCACACGATTTAAGAATTAAAACTAAACAGGCTAAACAAAAAATCCCCTAAACCTGTTAACATCTCTTTCTCGAACATCCGTCGTATTCGTACCAACTTTTGCAACGTTAAATCCTTCCCTCAAGTAAACGCACCTGACATCTTAGCTCTCTGTGAAACTAACCTTTGACCCTTCTATTCCTTCCTCTGATTTCTATATCACTAATTACCTTCTCCTCTTTATGAAGGACTCCAATGTCCATATGTATGGAATTAGCGTTTATTTCAACGAACATCTCCCTCTAATTAGGGCGATTTTTCTTGAGTATCTCGATTATTTCTACATGTGACTCTGTCTCTCCCTACTAAGCTCAGCTAGTTATATTTTCTTTCTCTAATGCCCAACTCCTGCATCTCCTGTTCCGTAGTTGACAGCATCTCTAAAAATATAGATTAATCCATTTCCTTCCATCCGTTAGCTCCATGGTTCCCAACCTCGGAGTAAATTACCCCAGTGGGGCAATGAGCCCATATTTTGGGGGCAATGGATATTTGGTTTGGAAACTTCAGGACAATATTGCTTCATTTTGTGAAAAATTGAAACTACGGACCAGACGTATTGAAAAGGGAGTTTTTGCACAATTTTCTGCATTGGATGCCTTCCTTGACAAAATTAATTCTGAAGACATCCTCAACCACATGTAGACAGACATCAATGATCAACAAAATGGCCTCTTGGAAAACTTACGTACTTTCCAAACTTGAATAATTCCAACAGTGAATGGGTAAGAAATCCATATCTTGTGAGTGAAGATATCATTCCTGATGAGGACTATCCAGCAAACGAAAAATTCCTCACACTCAGGATGAACAATGCATGGAAGCTTTTGTTTGAGACCAAGTCTGGTCTATACACCATTTGGATCTCTCGTCTGCAGGATATACCAACACTAGCCTCTAGAGCAGTACAAATTCTCATAGGATTTTCAACCACTTATCTATGTGAACAAGCTTTTCCTACTGTCCTTAGAATGAAGACCAAGAAACGTAGCAGACTCAACGTGGCAAAAGACGCCCGAATAGCCCTTTCAGTCACAAAGCCAAGAATAAATAAACTGGCACAGGCAATACAAGCTCAACACTCACGTTAAGAATCACGGCTAGGTTACGGCTATTCTACCTCTGATTATTATAGATTGGTACTATTGTATTGAATAATTTCCATTAACTTTGTCTGCTTTTGATGTATGGAAATATAATTAATTCTTTTCCTATATGACGGGTATTTATTCATTGGGGTAATGGATAATAGTGAAATTGTTTTTTGGGGTAATCGCAGCAATAAGGTTGGGAACATATGCCTGAGCTCATATATTTATGTTTGGAGACTTCAGTGCCCACTATGCCATGTGGCTGGAGTCCATACCATGAACCTTTCAATCACTCAATCCTTTACGCACGTGGTGGATTTTCCCACGCGTTTCTCTAATAACCCAAATGGAACTGATTCACTGCTGGATCTCTGTTTCACTTCTATGCCTGACTATTTTCATGTAATGCAACTTTGCCCTCTTGGCCACTATGATCATGCAGTGTTTTCCGTTAATGACTCCATCCACTTTCCCTCCCGCCAGGAACCCCGACCAGAAGAATATCTTACTGCTGCCAAAGAGCAGACTGGGAGTCATTCTATGATTTTTTTGTGTGGCATCACTTGAAACAAATTTGGTAGACTTCCCGTTGAAAACTGTGCATCCGATGTCTCTTCTTGGGTTAAGACTGCTTCAATGCTTTCATCCCAACCAGAAAGCTACAACTTAAATCCCATTCGTCTCCTTGGTTCTCTCCTGCTTCTTCAGTCGCTATTACCACCAGGAATCACGTCTGGCTTTATCGGTTGATATCATAATAGACGCCTTTTCGTAATTAGTGCAAGAGAATCCGAAATGAGACTAAGCTCTTGTTTGCTGAAAGAATGCTCTCAATGATTTTGACAGGAACATATTCTTGGAACTATGGACAAAATTACAGGGTGTGCGCCGCACATGTGGCACATTGTGAGTATACGCCCGTACGAATTAGAATGTTTTCAACCACCTGATTATTCTTTCATGGGCCCCTAGGGGTCCATGGACCCCTGGTTGGGATTCAAGGCCCTAGAAGGACGACGGTTTGGGAATACTTGGTACTGTAACCCTGCGTGTGCAGTTTACTCAGTAGAAAATGGCTCGAAATTGTTAATCAGTAGAGCTGAGTTCTAATTCCAGTTGGGTTCGTTATATTCACTTACGCGCAAATACCTTTGGGAAAAGCATAAAACAATGTTTTCTGCTCCAGATGTGGATTAAGTACGAGAAATGAATAATAATATCATCTGTCAACGTTACAGCTCATTTCTGACATCATTCAATTATAATACGAGAAAAATTATCTCTGAGTATGAAATGGATTTTATTAAAAATAAGCAGACACAATGTTTGCAATTTATTTAATCCGACATGACTAAAAAAACGTTGATGGCTAAATACACAAATATATATATATATATATATATATATATATATATATATATATATAGTCATCCGCAGACAGATCTGTTTCGCCGTATCACAGCTCATCAGTTCGGTTAGACTCCGATTGCTTTTTTACCCAGGATTGAAACCCGACCGAAATGGCGTCAGTCGGCGACTCTACCTCTGGGCTATGGGCATTCGGTGGAAGTAAACAGACTTTTTAGTGCATATCATTATACGCGCCCAATAGCTAGAGCGCTCTAATTCATTTCACTGAATGAGCAATGCCAGAGTAGCTACTGTTTATCAAAGTCTATTTTTCCAGAGTGCTCAATCAGGGTGTGAGAGCGTGTATATATATACATATATATATATGTGTGTGTGTGTGTGTGTGTGTGTGTGTGTGTGTGTGTGTGGAGAGAGAGAGAGAGAGAGAGAGAGAGAGAGAGAGAGAGAGAGAGAGAGAGAGAGAGAGAGAGAGAGAGAGAGAGAGAGAGAGAGAGAGAGAGAGAGAGAGAGAGAGAGAGAGAGAGAGAGTGCATGTGTGTGTGTGTGTATCTAGGCAGCATTTTTTAAATAAAAAAATTGCTGCCTAAATACACACACACACACACACACACACGTCATCATACCCGTTATATCCAATGGTGTATAGGGCAGTAACATTTTGCTACTGTTTCCTCAACAAACTGTTTTTATAAGGGCAGGGTTGTTAGTCCTGCACCCAACCCCTAAATCTGGAGGGTCATCCTTACATTTACACCACCTGGTATTTCCGAAAGGTCACCCATCTAAGTACTGACCAGGTTCGATGTTGCTTAACTTCGGTGATCGGACGAGAATCGGTGTATTAAAAACGATATAGCTTTACGCACGCGCGCGCAAACATACACACACACACATACACACACACACACATATATATATATATATATATATATTACGTATATATATTACGTTTGGAGAATAGCCATTTTTACAGCCTCTCAATAGCCTGATTCATCAGCTCTAAGTACAGTTTTAATCTAATATTACTATGATTCACTGGGATTATTTGTCATAAGTTTTCTTGTATATATATATATATATATATATATATATATATATATAATTTCTGTGTGTTTCTGTGTGTTTACGGCTCTCAAAGTGTCATGAATTAATTACAATAAAAACTAAAAATAATAACACTGTCGCAACCGTAACGATCCGGTCATCTGTGGCGGAGATCGGAGAAGATATCAATAAATTCCCTCTATATGGATCAAATAGTAATACAAAAAAATTGCTAATGCGAAGATCACCCCAACAATTGTTACAATTCAAAACATATTTCGGCTTTAAATAACATACGAAGGTTTGATAAGCCATAAAAATAAATCAATCAGTCAATATAATCTGCGACTTGCTGCTATACCACGTTGAAGCACCGGTTGTTGTAGGATGATCGGTGTTAAGCAACCTCAAGCCTGGCCAGTGATTGGATGGCTGACCGGTTGAGAATGTCACGTGCGATAAACTTGGATGTACGTATGGCATAGTGGAACTGAAATTCGGAGAGCCGAGTTCCAGTTCAAGTCGGTGTAGTTATATTTCTCTACGCGCAAAAAGCGTTTGGAAAAGTATGAATCCATTTTTTTCTTCCCCAGCTATATGTTAATTAGTAGAACGTGTATCAGCAAATCGTGATGACCTCCAAAAAATTCTTACTATCTAAAAAATTACTGCTTTAAATAAACTGCAAAAAATCGACAAGCCGTAAAAATTAAATTAGTATAAACTGCCATTTTGTGAATGACAGTGAAATTACGCTATGCTGAATTCCGTTACGTGCAAATACCCTTGGGAAAGGTATTAATCTGTCTCTTCCCCCCAGTTATGGGTTAAATAACAGGACAGACTGGGTTCTATAGCCTTGGTCAACAACCAGTCTACCGCAGAAAGTAATGGCAACCTACAGCGGGATAATTTTCTGCTCAGTCAGTCAAGTCGCTTTCGAGACATGATTGCCCAAGCGTTTATCACGTATAGCACTTAAATAACTGACCCAGAATAATAGTTGGGTGATCGGTTTTCTACTGTTAGGAAGAAATAAACTGATCCCCCAGTAATTACTACTTATTAATAGAATGATATAATACATCTCTTCTCACTGCAGATATGAGATAAATGTCAGGATAGATTATGTTCTATAGTCATGGCTGGCAACCAGTCTATCGCAGAAAGTAATGGCAACCTACTGCTGGATAATCTTCTGCCCAGTCAGTCATGTCTCTTTGGAGACATGATCACCCAAAGCGTGTATAGCGTATGACACTTAACTGACTGACTGAACATAATAGATAGAAACAATTAAAGCTTCTACTGGGCATAAAGTGGGGGATCGGTTTTCTATCGTCATGAAGCAATAAACTGATCCCCCACTAATTACTACTTAATATAATGATATAATCCATCTCGTCTCACTTCACTATGAGCTAAATGGCAGAATAAATTGGGTTCTGTAATCATGGCTGGCAACCAGTCTACCGCAGAAAGCAATGGCAACCTACTGCGGGATAATCTTCTGCCCAGTCAGTCAGGTCCCTTTTGAGACATGATCACCCAACCGTGTATCACGTATGGCACTTAACTGACTGACTGAATATAATAGTTGGAATAATGATTAAGGCTTCTACTGGTCATAAAGTGGGGGATCAGTTTATTACTTCTTAACAATAGTAAACCGATCCCCCACTAATTACTACATAATAATATAATACATTTCTTTCCCCTCTAGCTATGAGTCAAATAACAGAACAGATTGGGTTCTATAGCCTTGGTCGGCAACCAGTCTATCGCAGAAAGCAATGGCAACCTACTGCGGGATAATCTTCTGCCCAGTCAGTCAGGTCCCTTTTGAGACATGATCACCCAAAGCGTGTGTCACGTATGGCACTTAACTGACTGACTAGAATATATGCATTTCTTTTAGTTGGACACCAACACACCACATTTTGAATGGTTCATTGGGACGAACAATATCGTCTCTCTTGTTTGATCGACGTCTATGTATCTCTCTCTTTGTCAGACTTGCAAACAACAAGGTTGAGTTGGAAAAGATATTATCAAAATAAAAAAAAACTTAAAACTGGGTTATAATTTTCGTTTAAAGCCTTAACGACAAACAAGCACTATATTAAAGAAAGCAATATAAAAAAAAACATTTGACGGCGTGCGTTGAGAAATAGTGACGATAGTTACACGAAGAAAACTGTTCCCCATGCTCAGAGATATTTACTGCTTGTCACAACGATCCACCGGTCAATCTGACGACCGCTAATGACAATAATTATATTTTTAGTGGCACCTTGGGAAGAGTAGACACGGAATGGACAAGAGACAGCGATCGGAGAAAAAGCAGGGAGGCGGTGAAAAGCGTTAAGGGATATCTGTGTGACGGAAGGTGATAATTTTTGGCGGGAGCGATTGTTGCAAAAATAAAAATAAAAATGAAGAAATAATGAAGAAAGAAAAAAGAAAAGAAAGGACATTTTGAGAGGAAAAGGAAAGAGGAATTATGGGCACTGTGTTTTTTATGATTTACATTGGCTAGATTTTGATTTTTACCATCGTTCACCCAAGACAAGAACCTAAGTAGCAAGTTAGTAAATACAGTTGTTTTAATGGTGTATAGGAGAGATAAGAGATGCATGTTATGAATATGATATAGGATATAAAAGAGCAGACTCTTGACTTGCAAGGTTTAAGTTTGAAGTTATTGAGAAAGCATCCTCTCAGGAGCTTGTTCCATAATGCAACATTTCTGCAAAAGAAGCTGTCTAAATCGCGCTTCCTCCTTATGAATGAAATATGGAGTGAGTTAGAAAGAGTTGACTCAGTGTACATGGCCTTGAGAATCATAGCTGCGAAGGTCTAGACTGGTTGAAACAATGCCTGTAGATTGAATACGGCTGCCATATCTGGTCGGGTGATCCTGCTATCTACCTAGGGGTCCTTAACAAAATCCAACGCAGAATCAATAATGTGATAGATCCCGAATTGGCAATTTTCTCATGTGGCTTCCGTGTGTCTCTTCTACAAATACTTTCACGGCTTTTGCTCCGACGAACTTAGCTCACTGGTGCCTCCTTTATGTAAATTTACTCGAGCAACAAGATTAGCAACTAGGTCCCATCCTTTTACTGTGAAACCAACAAAATGTAAACGCAAATTCTACCCCAGTAGCTTCTTTTCTCGCATTCCCCGCCTGTGGAATTCACTTCCGTTTACTTGCTTCCCCAACATCTACAGTCTCCAAGAATTTAAATGTAAAGTCATGCTTCTTTCTCAGTTCACGCCACTCTCATCAGTATTCTCATATCTTCCTGATATCCCCTATAACCTGTCACTCTTTCTCATAACTTTCCATCTGCGTAATGCTCAGCACAACAGTAGCAGTAAAATGCCTTGCATGGGGCGATATGATTATGAAAAATCTAAACTTATTTATAAATGGAACTATGTCTGTGTGTGTGTGCGTGTGTCTCTCTCTTTGTGTGTGTGTGTCCGCTACCTATAGACTCCGAAACAGCTGAACCGATTTTCTTGAAAATTTACACAGTTGTACTATTAGCGTCTGCGAGTGTTCTTAGCTAGGTTTTTTGTGTCGAGGTACCCCAGATAAATATCGAAAATCGATAATCGAAAAAATCGGGTTATAGAAGGATTGGTCCAGTTTTAATCAAAGTTGATACAGTCATAGACAAAGACATAAGAAACGATATTCAGAAGATCAAGGTTGCAGTTCTTACAATAGTGCAGAAAATCGATAATATATATATATATATATATATATATATATATATATATATATATATAAAAGGCAAGTTGTTTGTGTGTGTGTCTGTTTACCTGCCTGTATGTCTGTATTTTTTTCAACCCTTTTAGTTTTTGCTTCGGGTTTGGCTCTAAAATCATCGGTGCGCATCCGGCTTTGCGCAGATGTTCCGGTTGAAAACTAAAAATTAATTAAATATTAAATTTCCAGTTCGAGCCTATGCGAATTTTATTTATCGGCCAATGGGAAGTCCAGAATCAAATACAAGTGTGAATTCCCAAATGATCTGCTGCAATCCAAAAAGAAGATATAAAAAGCCGATACGGAAAGCATCGCCAAACAGACAGACCGATCCAGACAGACACAGACAGACAGACAGACTCGAGGGAGACGTGTATAATTAGTATCTTCCTTGATCGACATCAAGCGACTTACTATGCTCGCCTCCCTTATCTCTCTTTTCCTTATTCGCTGTCTCAAAACTACTTACTGACCTAAGGAGCGAATACATCAAAGACATTCCTTACTTACAATGCTCCCACATTCCTAAGCATTAATTCTCTTTTCAGCATTTATTGCTATGAACATTTTAACGTCCGTTGGACCCATATTTAAAGGATTACTTGAAGTGTAAAAACCTTTATTGATATGTGTATATATAAAATGTTATTTCTCAACTCAATTTGCTTTTCTTGATTTATAATCTTTATGACTTATAGTTGGCTATCTAAAACGAGGCCAAATTCCGTTAATCTTCAACAATATACAACTACCCTTTAAAAGAAAGCTCCCCACTTTAAGTCCACAGTCTACTTGTAAATAACTTTTTGTTTCTTTTCTTTTTTAAGAATACTATCTATCGCCCGGTTCGCACTCCACCCACGTCTATTGAACAGGTTAAGAGGCTCATCCCTTGTTCCCTGTTTAGGATGTGGTTTCCGGCTTTCTCTTTTCCAATCTTTTCACTTGTTTTTTTTTTTCAATTGGAGTAGATAGATCTATCTATCGCCCGGTTCACACTCCACCCACGTCTATTGAACAGGTTAAGAGGCTCATCCCTTGTTCTCTATTTTGGATGTGGTTTCCGGCTTTCTCTTTTCCAATCTTTTCACTATTACGTAGCCCCCTGCACATCAGTGGGGTTACCGCCTTGCTCGGGTGATACGGTTAAAAAAAAATAAGTAGGTATAATTGTAGTTCTTAGTCTCAGCCATGATACCATTTCCTCAGAGGACTTATTTAGCCTTCAAAATTCAGTTTACGACGAAAAAAACTTATTTGATATCGATACCAGGAAATCAAAATTTGACTTACATCCATTCATTTTTCTTTCAGTCTACGGTTTCGCTTTAACTGGAAACAACTATAGCTTTTAGTCTTTCGTGCCAACGTCAAAAGCGTCTAAGCCCCATGACCATGGATTAGTTTTAAAGCTTTCATTACACCCGAGCAACGCCGGCCTATACTGCTAGTAAAAAATATAAAATCGCTGGAACATTATGAATATTACACTAGAGCAGCAACAGGAAAGCAATGCTTCGTCTGTTGGAAAGTGGTTATTGGGTCAAAAAATATTCATCAACCACAAGGCCGCGGAATGCTTCTGAAACCAGCTACAGACAAAATATATCCACGATGCTTCATTTTTGTTTGTAATGATAAAACAAGAAAGAAGGAGTCAGATACTTTCAAAACCAGATATATATATATATATATACATATATAGCTTTTACTCTAATGTGAAACTTGTAAAGATAAAGCATGTCAGGAGGAGTTAGATACTTTGTGAACAGATGGAATGAGCGGAAACATCCCCAGTCCAAATATAGCATCAATACACCAATTTTCCTTTTTTGATCTTATCTGAGTTTTAAAAAATAAAGCATGTCAGGAGGAGTCAGGAACTTTCTGGAGTAGTAGAATGAGCGGAAACATTTTCAGTCTAGATAAAACAACAATATTCCATATTTGATCTAACCCGATCCTTTTAACTAGCCACCGCCCAAATATTACAGCAATGCAACATTTTTTCCCTACCCTGTTTCTTGTAGAGTTAAAGAAGGCAGAAGGATTTATGCACATTCTCGAACGATAGAATGAGCCGAAACTTCTCCAGCTCTCATATGACAGCAATACATTACAGATAATGCATAATAAACGGAACCGGGTACTTTCTGGAGTAATAGAATGATCCGAAAAAACTCCATCCCACATATCGCTGCAGTACACCATTTTTGGCCAAACCTAACTGTTTTAGCGAATAAGCATGACAGAAGAAGTCTCGTACATTCTACATGATAAAATGACCCGAACAACGTCTAGCCCAGGTATAGCAACAATACACCACTTCTGCTTTAATCTAACTCTTGTCAAGATAAACATAGCAGACATGTCAAGAATTTTCTGTAGCGATAAAGTGAGCCGAAACGCCTCTAGCACTGATATACAAGTAATATAACTATCATTTACTTCTATAGTTCAGCGGTGAGAGGGAGGTAATTCCTACCCCTGATGTAAGCTTGAATCAAATATTTATTCTTATGCCTGCATGCATCGGTAAGTTGGTTTCTAACAGCTAGGTTAACTCTTGAATGAGTTACGCTCCCGTTAGCTGAGGTATTATTAATTTTCCCATCAGGCATAAATTAAGGCCGTTACCGGCACCGTATATGGTCTTGCTTTTGCCAGTATCTATCATCTAAAAGTAGGTGCCCTATATCTGCTTCCAATTGTCTTCTAGTAATAGTTTTCAAGTACAGTGCTGCCTTTGTATTTTCCTTTGGTCAAACTCATTTTGTGATTGTTGTATCGTCTTTTCCACTCACTCTCGGCAACTCCTGCGCAGCATTAGTCTCTCTATGATGGCCTTTAAGTTCAAGTCTTAATATATATATATATATATATATATATATATATATATATAGGGAAGATATGGATGGAATAATATTCCGTATCCAAAGAAACACTATTCTTAAAAAAGTGGTCAATACAAAGAGCTAATAATGTCTACTCAGAATTTATAACATAAATATATTATAATGTCATAAATATAACATAAATATATTATAATATCATAATATCATATAACATAAATATATTATAATATCACTACAAAAGTAGCTACTTTGTTTCGACATTTTTTCTGTCTTGTCAAGTGATGAGTTTTATTTCTAAATAAACCTCATCACTTGATAAGACACAAGAAGTGTCGAAACAAAATAACTACTTTTGTAGAGATATTATAACATATTTATGCTATAATTTCTCAATATATATATATATATATATATATATATGAGAGAGAGAATGGCAAACCCGTAAAGGCCGAAAGGATAATCCAGATTATATTTAATTAATATAAATTATTAATTAGATAAAAATAGCGAGCTCAATGGATATTATCCAGAGCAATATGAAATATTGAGACGAAAACACAAGATATAAGTAAACGGTTATGAATTCAGAATTTATTTCGGCAATACAAAAAGAATGTTACAATCGCCTTCTTCAGACCTTTAAAAAAATTTTTTTTTAATTTTTCAACGTTCTGAAGGAGGTAATTGTAATTTTTTTTACATTGCAGAAATAAATTCTGAAATTATAACCGTTTAATTATGTATTGAGTTCTCTCAATATATATATATATATATATATATATATATATAATGTGTAACATGGGATGGATGAGCGGAGGAAAAATAAAGTCTATAAAAAGAGATGAAAGTAGGTGAAGAAGTGAAAGAAAACGTATCAAATAAAGAAAGAAAGAAAGAACATCAGTTTCGAGAGAAATGTAGACTTTCTAGAAGATTCTGGATGGTTCTAGAAGCATCTCGAGCCGGAAGCGGAAGTGCTCTCGATAAAAAAAAAAGTTATATAACATGAAGAGCATTGGGAGAGAGAAAGATTTGAAGGGACCTAAAGAGTTGCACGTAATAACTGGACGCATTTCTTACTCTCTCATTTTCTCTTTTCTCCCCACATTTTAAAAAAACCCAACAAACAAAAAAAAACAAAAACAAAAAAAAAAAACAGACACATCGACCGACGAACCGTCTGTTCAGGAATAAAGAAAAGCAGACGATAAAAATTGGCTCTGGCAATCTCTCACTCTCTTACCTATGCTTATTTCCTTCTTCAAAACTGTCGGGCAGCAGAAAGAAGAAAGGGACGAAATGAACGCACGGAAGTTTACGACTATTCAAGTGTGCAAGTAGAAAAAAGTCAGTTAAACATTTCTTCTCATACTCAAGAAACTGAACTCTTGGCAAATATTCTTGTACAGAAATACCTTCTAAGAACTACATTAATTAATTAATTAATTAATTAATTAATTAATAACATCATTATTATTACAAAAACGTGAGATTTATCTTTCAATTGTTGTTCAACCTTCAGGAATTTCAATTGCTATTTATATATATATATATTGTAATTTTGTTATTACAATGGTTTATAAAAGCACAATATAACTACACAAAATTTTTATGTTTCAGAACAGAACTGTTCGTTCTTCATGCGACATGTTAATATACATACATATATATATATGTTACGGAAATTAACGAAATTTTAACGAAACTTGGTTATAAGCAACCGACAATTTGTAATGAATTATTTTGAACATTATTTTTACCGATACTCGTATTTAAGTAGATATTCTGTTTTTAATTAAACAGTATTTTTTATATTTATATCTACGGCCTGATTATTTCCGATAAATTTTTATTACGAAAATGTGTGCTATCCAGCAGGATTCGAACCTGTGATCCCTATTACATAAGGGCAGTATACCATTTGATCTGGTACCGTCTTGACCACTCGATCATGGATAGCCTCTTGATCAGACGAGGTTTTTATCATGCTTATATAACACAATTTTCGATCTATCGCAAACAAGCATATCTGCTCTGAAATGTATCGTAATGTCAACAAATGTAAACATGTTACGAAAATTAACAAATTTTAACGAAACTTGGTTATAAGCAACCGACAATTTGTAATGAATTATTTTGAACATTATTTTTACCGATACTCGTATTTAAGTAGATATCCTGTTTTTAATTAAACAGTATTTTATATTTATATCTACCGGCCTGATTATTTCACGATAAATTTTTGTGTGATTTTATTAAGTGTGGGATGTTTTGTTTTAATGTAGATGGCCTCTAATATCTGAAGGTTCTCTTTACTGTGTGTATGTGCGAGTATTATTGTTATATATATATATAAGTAATCAATAAAAATGTAATCAATAATAAACTGTGATTCAAATTTTTTTTTATTCAATCGGCACTAAATTAATATGAAACATAACGGTTATTAGTAATAATTGTTAGAATGACATAATAGACCTACCCATAATGCAACATTGACCAGCATATATATATATATATATATATATATATATATATAGGTATAGATGTCGAGTCTGTAAACGGCGGAGATAATCCAACAAGATCAACTTAATATAAAATATTAAGTGTTATGTCTATATAGAGAGCTCAGTGGATGTTATCCAGAGCAATATGATATTTATAAAGGAAAACTCAACACGTCATTTAAATTGGTTATAAATTATAATTCATTTCAATTAGCTTAAGTAGCTCATTTCATCAGGCCACACAATATTCCTTCCATTTGGTACAAAAAATATTGCCGGAATAAGCATTTCCTTTAACTGAAGGGAAAGATAAAAAAAATATAAAAAGAAAAAAAATAAGAAAAAGGAAAAGAGAGTCAGGACAGAGGTATTGGCGTCAGATCAGCGGTGGGTATTCAGACCAGTTGTGAAGATGCTGACCAAATGTTACTAACCGCTTACTTCTAATTCCATGGATACTAATGGATGTGTAACCCCACTAATTAACCTACCCATGTACACTAACTTACATTCAAGTAATATAACAAAGTACATCATAATACATATACATATTATGATGACCATTTGCAAATATAAAAATATATATCTGCTGAAATATCTTGACGCGGATTAACATAGATTCTTCTATATATACTTTTTCATTATTATTATTATTATTAATATTTGTTGTGGCGAAATCCTCGTCACCAAGTTGTTGTGGCCTGTTAGAGCCAGGAAGGAAGACACGGAAACAAAGGCTGTAGGTTCAAACAGAGTTTTAGAATAACAGAACATATATATTGGAGTAGATAGACTTAATTGGAGTTGATAGCCTAAACTATCGCCCGGTTCACACCCCACCCACTTCTATTGAACAGGTGAAGAGGCTCATCCCTTGTTTCCTGTTTAGGATGTGGTTTCCGGTTTCTCTCTTTTCCAATCTTGTCACTCTTTTTTATTTTATTTCATTTTTTTTCAATTGGAGTAGATAGACTAAACTATCGCCCGGTTCACACTCCACCCACGTCTATTGAACAGGTGAAGAGGATCATCCCTTGTTTCCTGTTTAGGATGTGGTTTCTGGTTTTTCTCTTTTCCAATCTTTTCACTCTTTCTTTTATTTTTTATTTTTTTCAATTGGAGTAGATAGACTAAGCTATCACCCGGTTCACACTCCACCCATGTCTATTAAACAGGTGAAGAGGCTCGTCCCTTGTTTCCTGTTTAGGATGTGGTTTCCGGTTTTTCTCTTTTCCAATCTTTTCACTCTTTTTTATTTTATTTTATTTTTTTCAATTGGAGTAGATAGACTAAACTATCGCCCGGTTCACACTCCACCCACATCTATTGAACAGGTGAAGAGGATCATCCCTTGTTTCCTGTTTAGGATGTGGCTTCCGGTTTGTCTCTTTTCCAATCTATTCACTCTTACGTAGCCCCCTGTGCATCAGTGGCGTTTTCGCCTTGCTTGGGGTGATATGATTTAAAAAAATATATATATACAAAGTAGAGCGTTAGTAATCATTAAATAGAAGGGTACGTCCGAACTGTATAGTTACGCTGCGTTTTGACTGTCTCTTGACTGTCACTCGACTGTCTCTGACTGCCTCTCAGCTGCGTCCTTGGAAGTCACGCAGGTTTTTATTTATTGACGGAGGAAGAGTCCACTCCAATAGATAGGGCACCATAACACTATTAGTTTTTTGTTTTCCCCTAAATTAAAAACAAGAAATCCTCCGTAGCCCAAAGGCAGAAAACGTATAATCACGGTCCTAAAAATATTCTATCTATTAATTAAATTTAAATTTTAATTAAATTATTAAGATTTTACTTTGCAATTTCATGTTTAAGTTTCAGTCTAAATCAAATTAAAATATTGTTGTGGAGTAGTTTTCGCACAGAGGATTATAATCGGGCTATGTCGGTTGCTAATCGACTTAACGTACCCAAAATATTAGGAAATTGGTAATCTTCCCCTGTAAGCTGACTCCTCAGTATTCGGCTAACTGCCGACTAATCTCAACTGCCTAGTAGTTCTACTGAATTCAAATAGAAGTCTAAAGAACTTCTATGAACTTCCCAAGAACTTCTTGTTAACTTTTATTAATATAGTGGGGGGGGGGTCAATTATCTGAGGAATAGGTGTGTTTCCCCAAACAATTATACAATTAAAAAATAGCATCCCAGCGTTCTAATACATACATACATTATACTAGGTACGTCCAATTAATTTTTAGATACCTAAATTTAAAATGAAAACTTTAAAATAAATACTCTATCTTCAAGCTTTAAAATTAGGTCTATTTGAAAACCAAGGGATTAAAGTTAGTAATTCCAGTAATCAAAATACACTGGTGTATTTTAAACTGAAATTATATCGATTGGAATCCGAAATATTTCGAAATAAAACAAACTTTAAATTTTCTGCCATTTTTTGAAATTTTTGATTTATTGACAGGTTACGTCGACAGTAGCCAACTTTCTGTTTAAAAATCTTTAAAAAAATATACATTGCAGACACTTTTTAATAGTCAATTGTTTAAATTGAAACTTACCTTAATCTGATTTCACACAATAGTAATTCCTTACTTTATGAAATTTAAGACAGAAAGCTTATCTTAAATACAATAGTCCTGTCATCTCCGTAATCCGAGGTGCCGATTGATTGAATATGTCAGCTACTGTCTGTCAATACTCCAAATATGGCTTCCGGAAGTGCCAAATTTTTATGTATCTAAAAAACCGGTTTCTGTTTTTTAACTGCATAGCTAACCATAACATAATATTTTCATCAATTACATAATATTTTATACAATGTTCGTTTAGCATTATAGCTGGATGATTGAATATGCTTGCTAAATAAATAAAAATTGAAATTGCTTTTAAAATAATTTTACAATTTAATAACAAAGAATGAAATTAAAATAACCCAGTAAAGTTATGAAATATTATGCTAATTATTAATATTTTTATTATGCATTCTTCAGAATAATTAGTAATAAAAAAAGGAAAAAATATCCAATTTAATTTTTACATAACTGTAGATGTTATAATTAAGAATCTATTTTTTTTTTATACATGTCAATGTATTTATGCAATATCTTGAAGAGAAAAGACTTTCAGTTTCAGGAATATTTTGTGGCCCTGAATAGGGCATTGGTGTTTTTTTAATTGGCTATTCAATCCTCCTCATTGCTTAGCTGCTTTTCCAGGTTCAGCTCTTGCATCACATATTGGGCACCAACTTCAACTTAAAACTTATCAAATTGATAGTAGATCTTATAAAATGGATATAAACATGGCAAAATTGGAAGTAGCTAAATTACAAAAATTATAATTTCATTCTTTAGTTTTTCATTACGTAGTAATAATAAAAATGTAACAGTATTTTCAGCAGTTACTTATTTTATGGAATTTTAGTTTAGCATTATAGCTGGATGATTGCATATGCTTTCTGAATAAATAAAAGTTAAAATTTCTTTAAAATATTTTTACAGTTTAATAAGAAAAAATGAAATTAAAATAACCCAGCTAATATTATGCTAATTATTAATATTTTTATTATACCTTATTCATATTAATTAGTAAGATAACTAGGTAAAAATATCTAATTTAATTTTTACATAACTGTAGATGTTATAAATAAGTATCTATATTTTTTGTACATGTCATACTGTATTTATGCAATATCTTGAAGAGAAAGAAATTTCGGGAATATTTTGTGGCCCTGAAAAGGGCCGTGGTGTTTTCTTAATTGGCTCTCCAATCCTCCTCACTGTTTAGCTGCTTTTCCAGGTACAGGTATGTAGGTATCTCCCTTAATTTGATAACTAAGGGTAAAATAATTTTATAACATGTGTTTTGTACAATCATTTACAATTTAAAAAAGAACATGAAAGTAGAAGTTAATCAATAAAAATGCGTAAATTCAATAGTAGGATTAGGCTATGAAATAAAATAGAAAATGTCTTTTTCATTCAATTGAAAATAAAAAAATAAAACCTTTTCCAATTTGTTTTAATCTTAGCTAGGCACCATAAAATTGTAGTACATATTTGTTTCTTAAAAACATTCTGCAAACACAAATTGAAATTAAACATATTTTTTTAAAATTCCAACTTTCCTCTTGCTTTTTTCTATTGTGAATGTAGGTATCTCCCTTAATTTGATAACTAAGGGTAAAAATAATTTTATAACATGTGTTTTGTACATTCATTTACAATTAAAAATAAACTTTAAAGTATTAGGTTAACATTGAAAATGCATAATTTCATTAGTAGGATTAGGCTATGAAATACAAAAGAAAAAATTGCTTTTTCATTCAATTGAAAAGAAAAAATGAAACCTTTTCCAATTTGTTTTAATCTTAGCCTATACACCATAACATTGTAGTACATATTTCTTAGTCACATTTTGCAAACACACATTGAAAGTAAACATTTTTCCCTAATAATTTCTTGTATGAATCATTACCACATGCCATTGGAATGAACAGCCTAAAAAAGCAAAACAAATAAAAAAAGTTTTGATGTATTTTCTAAATTCTGTCAGGTAGATAGATTCACAATTAATATTAAAAATGATTAAACTAATAAGTAAAAAATATAAAAGTTACTTTAAATATTTAAATTCTGACTAGAAATGACTTCTTTCTTGAGCGATTCAGAGACACGCATGAAAAGAATAGCAGCAAGGGCCTTCGGGGTTTATATACGGGAAAATTTTATGTAAGCGCGGACAACCCTTGAGTCACGTGACCTTTTACAGATTTATATCGTTCATGGGCACCCGTACATACCAAAAACTGGAAATTAACATGCAAAAATAAACAGTTTTAATTAAATTACAAAAAAAAAAGCTACTCTTTTAGAGTAACTGTTTAAACTTTCGATTAATAAATATATTTGCCACACATTAATTAAAAAAAAACATCTAAAAGACCTATAAGGAGAAAATTGTAAAAGATTTATTAAATTTTTTAAATTAATTAATAAAAAAAAATGAAAAATAAAAACAATTCGTTTAAAAATTCATTACTAACGGAAATTTTTTTTATTCAGACGATGACACAATTTTAATTTATGTTTATAAAAGCAATTAAAAGTTTACTCAAATAAAAATTGGCACAGTTTTATTGCATTTTTGTTTTCCTAATTCAGAGCTGATTTTATAAAAGGTAGCTTGTTTTGAAGAAAAAAAGACAGTTGATTAGCTTTCCTTAATGACTCCTGAATTTAATGAAAACTATGTTGTGACCTAGTCGCATTTTTCGACATTTCTGGAAATTAAATATTGGGGGGGGGGGGGGGGTAACAAATTGAAAAAAATATTTTTTACCAATATTTTATAAAAATAATAATTTCAAAAATAATTTCAGTCATTTGTAAATAAGTCCTGAAATTTTCATCAAAATCAGACGATTATTTGAGTTTTGCAAGAATTTCCAAATTAATGTGTCTTTCACAGTCAAAAAATGCCTTCGCGTAATATTACGTTGTTGACGTAATAAACTCTAGCGTCAATTTACCCCTTTCACTAACGAGAGAAAAAAAAGATTTTCTACCACTAAATGAGCCTTTCAGAACCTGTTAGAACAATTTTTAAAATTTGTAAAAATAATTAAAAAATACTTTGATCTATGCTCTTTATGATAGCATAAAAATTTTGTGGAGAAAACCTTGTTTTTATTTATTTTGAGGCCTTTTACTTCAGACTATGCTGATTTTCCCACGGTAAAAGTGGACGTACCTATATTATACATAAAATCCGGGAACGATCAGTTCATTATAAGCACCTGAGGATTGCACAGCGCATGAAACACTGAGTCGTGCAACAGGCGAAGAATATATATATATATATAGTTGAACATGTTGTATGTGACCACGCCTACTACCAGAAAAAATCTGGTCGCATACAGCAGGTGGTCGCTCACTAAAGACTCGTGGCCTGACCTCCCCATGATCATATATTTGACTCTCCAGAATGTATATATTTTAGTATTTGACCATGTAATCTGGTAATAAATAAACAAGGAGCACCTCGAGGTGGTGTAATGGTTAGCAAGGTTGTCTCGCTAGAACTATTGCAATTAAGTAGTGAGTTCGATCCTCACTGGGTGCCCCATACTTTCGGCTTGTGCCATATCTAAGCTGCGCTTAGTAAATTACAATAAATAAACAAGAACATAAGATGGTCTAATCTTGAAAATTTATTCAGCATAATTATTTTTTAACTTTAAAAACGTTTTTACAACGGTTAACAAAAGAAATAAAAATTATCTATTTACACTGGTGTAAGCTTAAAAAATTTAGTTATTGCAGTCTGTGTTTTTTTTTGTTTTTTTTTTGTTTTTTTTTTCTTTGTAATGTGACCCCTTCGATTCTAATTGATGTTGACCCTTATTTCTTATAAAATATGTACGTTGGAAAAGTTCGCGATGTATAGGTTTTCAATTTTTTATTAGAAGTTAGTGATTGTCTACGATAATATACAGAAAAATAAACAAACATACAAGAAAAAAATGACAACGATCAGGGAAGAGAGAGAGAGAGAGAGAGAGAGAGTAAAACAATTGAGAAAAAATAAAGATAATGAAAGAGATGAACATTGAAAATATAAATTTCCCATAGATGTGATTTTTTCTCCGACGCCCGAATTTATCCAAGTTGGTACAGAAACGGACAAATCTCTTGAACTTGTCAAATGTAATAAGTACATGACAGCCGCCGTTTGACCACCGCCTTTTCAACAAATAATAAAAACTTGACACTTCACTACAATAACAAAACACCAAGAAAGTGTTTCAGGCTTAGATTAAAGGAAAATGAAATAGATTACTAACTTAAATTCTCCTAATTTAGAAGTTAAGACTGTACTGCCAAAATTAATTTTTGTTAAAGGGGTCACTTGACCAGTGATTTTTATGCTTTCATGCTGGTCGGTGGTCGCTTTTTAGAATTAATTTTTTAAAGGTCTGAAGAAGGCGATTGTAACATTCTTTTTGTATTGCCGATATAAATTCTGAATTCATAACCGTTTAATTATGTCTTGTGTTTTCGTCTCAATATTTCATATTGCTCTGGATAATATCTATTGAGTTCGCTATTTTTATCTAATTAATAATTAATATTAATTAGATATAATCTCCTGGATTATCCTTTCGGCCTTTACGGGTTTGCCATTCTCTCTCTCATATATTTTTTTTTTTTTTTTTTTTTTAATCATATCACCCCGAGCAAGGCAGTAACGCCACTGATGCGCAGGGGGCTACGTAAGGGTAAAAAGAATGGAAAAGAGAAAGCCGAAAACCGCATCCTAAACAGGAAACAAGGGATGAGCCTCTTCACCTGTTCAATAGATGTGGGTGGAGTGTGAACCGGGCGATAGTTTAGTCTATCTACTCCAATTGAAAAAAAAAATAAAATAATAAAGGAAAAGAGTGAAAAGATTGGAAAAGAGAAAACCGGAAACCGCATCCTAAACAGGAAACAAGGGATGAGCCTCTTCACCTGTTCAATAGATGTGGGTGGAGTGTGAACCGGGCGATAGTTTAGTCTATCTACTCCAATTGAAAAAAAAAATAAAATAATAAAGGAAAAGAGTGAAAAGATTGGAAAAGAGAAAACCGGAAACCGCATCCTAAACAGGAAACAAGGGATGAGCCTCTTCACCTGTTCAATAGATGTGGGTGGAGTGTGAACCGGGCGATAGTTTAGTCTATCTACTCCAATTGAAAAAAAAATAAAATAATAAAGGAAAAGAGTGAAAAGATTGGAAAAGAGAAAACCGGAAACCGCATCCTAAACAGTAAACAAGGGATGAGCCTCTTCACCTGTTCAATAGATGTGGGTGGAGTGTGAACCGGGCGATAGTTTAGTCTATCTACTCCAATTGAAAAAAAAAATAAAATAATAAAGGAAAAGAGTGAAAAGATTGGAAAAGAGAAAACCGGAAACCGCATCCTAAACAGGAAACAAGGGATGAGCCTCTTCACCTGTTCAATAGATGTGGGTGGAGTGTGAACCGGGCGATAGTTTAATCTATCTACTCCAATTAGTTTAATCTATCTACTCGGGAACCCCTTCCTAAACTAGAAACAAGGCGATCAACTCTACTCCTGTCCAAAAGAAGGGGGTGGAGTGTGAGACCTGGCGATAGAAGGTACTATCTACTCCAATTAAAAAAAATAAATATGTGACTGAAGTTAATGAAGTTTTAACTTCAGATAAGTCAAACCTAAATTTCATAATTAAGAACAATTTACACAAAAATTAGGCAGAAAAGATAAGAACCGAAAAAGAATAAAATAAAATAAAAAATACAAGTAAAAATAAGTAAATAATTCAAAAAATAATAAAAAATAAGATCACACTGGCTAAACTCACCAAGTTGCAGGCTTGCTGACAGAAAAAAGTTAAGAAAATTTCAAAAATTATCTTCATTCTGTTTCTTCTATACAGTTCTGGAGAGTTCTGGAGAGATTAAGTTACCTTAAGCAAGCAGTAACAGACAGTAGTGTGATGGAGGGGGGAATCACCTCCAAGCCATGTGTCCAGTTAGCAAGGGAATGACAGAGAACAATAAAAAAAAACAAAAAAAAAACATGGCCGGTCTTAGAATTCCTACATATAACCAAAACCCTAATATACCAAACCTAAATTTCATAATTAAGAACAATTTACACAAAAATTAGGCAGAAAAGATAAGAACCGAAAAAGAATAAAATAAAATAAAAAATACAAGTAAAAATAAGTAAATAAATAATTCAAAAAATAATAAAAAATAAGATCACACTGGCTAAACTCACCAAGTTGCAGGCTTGCTGACAGAAAAAAGTTAAGAAAATTTCAAAAATTATCTTCATTCTGTTTCTTCTATACAGTTCTGGAGAGTTCTGGAGAGATTAAGTTACCTTAAGCAAGCAGTAACAGACAGTAGTGTGATGGAGGGGGGAATCACCTCCAAGCCATGTGTCCAGTTAGCAAGGGAATGACAGAGAACAATAAAAAAAAAAACAAAAAAAAAACATGGCCGGTCTTAGAATTCCTACATATAACCAAAACCCTAATATACCAAACCTAAATTTCATAATTAAGAACAATTTACACAAAAATTAGGCAGAAAAGATAAGAACCGAAAAAGAATAAAATAAAATAAAAAATACAAGTAAAAATAAGTAAATAAATAATTCAAAAAATAATAAAAAATAAGATCACACTGGCTAAACTCACCAAGTTGCAGGCTTGCTGACAGAAAAAAGTTAAGAAAATTTCAAAAATTATCTTCATTCTGTTTCTTCTATACAGTTCTGGAGAGTTCTGGAGAGATTAAGTTACCTTAAGCAAGCAGTAACAGACAGTAGTGTGATAGAGGGGGGGAATCACCTCCAAGCCATGTGTCCAGTTAGCAAGGGAATGACAGAGAACAATAAAAAAAAAAAACAAAAAAAAAACATGGCCGGTCTTAGAATTCCTACATATAACCAAAACCCTAATATACCAAACCTAAATTTCATAATTAAGAACAATTTACACAAAAATTAGGCAGAAAAGATAAGAACCGAAAAAGAATAAAATAAAATAAAAAATACAAGTAAAAATAAGTAAATAAATAATTCAAAAAATAATAAAAAATAAGATCACACTGGCTAAACTCACCAAGTTGCAGGCTTGCTGACAGAAAAAAGTTAAGAAAATTTCAAAAATTATCTTCATTCTGTTTCTTCTATACAGTTCTGGAGAGTTCTGGAGAGATTAAGTTACCTTAAGCAAGCAGTAACAGACAGTAGTGTGATGGAGGGGGGAATCACCTCCAAGCCATGTGTCCAGTTAGCAAGGGAATGACAGAGAACAATAAAAAAAAAAACATGGCCGGTCTTAGAATTCCTACATATAACCAAAACCCTAATATACCAAACCTAAATTTCATAATTAAGAACAATTTACACAAAAATTAGGCAGAAAAGATAAGAACCGAAAAAGAATAAAATAAAATAAAAAATACAAGTAAAAATAAGTAAATAAATAATTCAAAAAATAATAAAAAATAAGATCACACTGGCTAAACTCACCAAGTTGCAGGCTTGCTGACAGAAAAAAGTTAAGAAAATTTCAAAAATTATCTTCATTCTGTTTCTTCTATACAGTTCTGGAGAGTTCTGGAGAGATTAAGTTACCTTAAGCAAGCAGTAACAGACAGTAGTGTGATGGAGGGGGGAATCACCTCCAAGCCATGTGTCCAGTTAGCAAGGGAATGACAGAGAACAATAAAAAAAAAAAACAAAAAAAAAAACATGGCCGGTCTTAGAATTCCTACATATAACCAAAACCCTAATATACCAAACCTAAATTTCATAATTAAGAACAATTTACACAAAAATTAGGCAGAAAAGATAAGAACCGAAAAAGAATAAAATAAAATAAAAAATACAAGTAAAAATAAGTAAATAAATAATTCAAAAAATAATAAAAAATAAGATCACACTGGCTAAACTCACCAAGTTGCAGGCTTGCTGACAGAAAAAAGTTAAGAAAATTTCAAAAATTATCTTCATTATATATATATATATATATATATATATATATATGGTGAAGGAAGTGGATTTTCCAAACAGAGACTATAAGTACCTCAGGCACAAAAAGTAATCCTTAACAAATTTGATGTTAGACCCTTCACCCAGTGCTGATCCTATTGCTGGACCACCGTCATTCACTGTTCTTGATTTTCCTTGCTGACAAGCAGATCAAACTAAATCTGATAGTCTTACACTTTGTAACAAGTGGGAGATTCAGTAAGTCATACATACATACATATTTTTACGTATATACGATGATTAAAATAAACAGACAGACAAAAAGAATGATAGAATTTCCACAGGGAAATTGTAATTAATACTGCGTTAATTGGCGTTTTGCTACGACTGTACAGATTTTTCACAAATGTTTTCTATTTTATCAAATTGCAAATGGCTGCCACCGTAATAACATGGCTCTCATAGTAACATGATATTGTTGCTCACTATAACTTGATAAACTTATGAATATCTATACATTAATTATGCTCACTATTGGCTTTCTTTTTATTAGAGGTGCACACACACCCACCCACCCACAGACATAGACACACATAGAGACACACACACACACACACACACACACACACACACACACACACACACACACATATATATATATATATATATATATATATATATATATACTAAAAAAGTGAAAGAACACGTAGATTAAAACCCACTGTTCAAGCATTTATTTTTATAAAGAGTACTCGATACAGAGTAGAGTTTAATATTGTAATTTTGTTATTACAAACTTTTTCTCTTCAGGTGATATGCTAAAATAAATGGTGAAAATTATTGATTTTTTTGAAAATAAAAGATGAATTCATGGTTATTTAAAAATTTAGGGAGTGGTAGTGGGAGGAAATGCAGGTGTGTCAAATTTGAGAATTATGCAACCATGGAGATTGAATATTTGGGTTATGAAAGGGAGCATGATGGCTTAGATCTAGACATGTCACTTTTTAATTTTGTCTGGGTAAGATACATTGCGGGACCTTGAATTTTTTAAATGGGTAAACAGTAATTTTTAACAGGAGGTTGAATTTTAGTTTTTTTAATTATTATTGAACAATAGATTTATTTTACTATCTATGAATAAAGGGGATAGAATATTTATGTCAGAATTAAGATTAAATAATTGTGGTATACTTAGTTATATTGTATTAAGAACAACAATTTAGTATTGTGCCGGTTATTTATTTTATGTATATAGATATCATTTTATATATATATATATATATATATATATATATATATATATATATATATACTACCAGCCCTAATTATTAGGCTACCTTAGTTTTTTAAAAGAAATGATGTATTTCTTACTATTATTAGTATTTATTGCTATGTAGATAATACTAAATGAAAATAGAATGGTTTTCTGTTAATACTGCACAATAACATTTGCATAAGATGAACTGTTCTGGTGTTCAGTTTTTGTGATACCTTCACCATGCCAGTCTTTTCTTCTTATTGGCTGGCCGAAGCAAAGGTTTCCTGGCTGCCTTGGAAATTTTGCAAACTAATAATAACAAAAGAACTATTCTATTTTCATTTACAATTATTCGCTTGGCAATAAATACTAAAAAATAGTATGGAATACATCATTTTCTTAAGACACTGAGGTGGCCAAATAATTATGACCGGTAGTGTGTGTTTATATATATATATATATAACACCCACACCCACACCCCCACACACCCCCACATCCACACACCCACACACATATATATATGGATTTAAATAGAATTGACGTCATAATGTACATATGACCTTCGGACCCTTTCGGTTACCACGTTATCAAAGGTGCTCGTTGGCAGAATTTTACATGATAGACAGGACACATAAATATGAATTAAAGAAGGGAAAGTGGAACTCGATTAAAAACAAAATTTTAATCAAAATTAATTAATATATAAAAGGGGTGTAAACGTAAAGTCCCACAAGAGCAATAAAATGGAACAAAAGGACTCACAAACATTCTAACAAGAGTAAGGAGCGAACGAAGTGCTCCTTTTGTCTGCACAAACTAGGCTGGTGGATTTTAGGTACACAGCCTCCAGAACAGATGATAGGCCGAGTGAGTACTGTGCAGAACAGAGAACCTGTATATATATATATATATATATATATATATATATATATATATATATATTTGTATATATGTATATACATACCATGTATATATATATATATATATATATATCATCTATTTATATATATATATATATATATATATATATATATAATTATCTAGTATATATATATATATATATATATTCGTATATATGTATACACATACCATGTATATATATATATATATATATATATATATATATATATACGTGCATGTATATATATATATATATATATATATACTGAAGTTTCTTTGTGGATACCCTGTTATTTTTTTAAACAGTGTGAATTCTGTTTACTGGAGTGCGCATTCGAAAAACTTAATAGAGAGATATTGCTCCCCGGCAGAAATCGACGTGGCTTCTGCCTTTGTCGGCGAGACCACCGGCTTCTGCCACATGCATGAGACCTCTCGACAACGGAGGATGTCACAGTCGATGAGGATTCAGTTACCGCTTTGAAGACTGCATATCTTCACGCTTTGATCTTCTCGAAAGCTCTCCTCTGGCAATAATTTCGTCTCTGAACAAAGTAATTTCTAAAGAATTGATAGTATGCCTTACTCAACTAAACGTTCATTTAACCCTGGCCAATTACTCTAAATATTCACATAATAATGTAATAATTTGGTCTGAGTGACTTTATTCTCTTGCTTGAGTGAAATGATCTTTTTCCAACCACGACCAATAATGGTTCTGGATAGGAGTATTAGCACAATCGGTTATAAACCCCTCTACTCTGTCTGTCTGTCTGCCTGTCTGTCTCTCTGTCTCTCTCTGTCTCTCTGTTTCTCTCTGTCTCTCTGTCTCTCTCTGTCTCTCTCTCTCTCTTCCCTACTTCTCATCTTCCTACTACCAGTACAAGAATAATTATGGATGCATTTGTTGTTGTTGCGCTTTTATGGCATATCGACCACCATGGGTCATTTAATGCCAACTCCAGTTTATGTTCAGTCAGTCAGTTAAGTGGTGCCATACGTAACAAACGCTTTTGGCGATCATGTCTCGGAAAAAACTTGACTGACTGGGCAGAAGATTATCCTACAGTAGGTTGCCATTGCTTTCTACGGTAGACTGGTTACCAGCCATGACTATAGAACCCAATCTATCCTGACATTTAGCTCATAGCGGAAGTGAGAAGAGATGTATTATATCATTATATTAATAAGTAGTAATTAGTGGGGGATCAGTTTATTACTTCAAAACAATATAAAACCGATCCCCCACTTTATACCCAATTATTATGCTCAGTCAGTCAGCTAAGTGCCATACGTGATACACGCTTGTGTGAACATGACTGACTGGGCAGAAGATTATCACGCAGTGAGTTGCCATTGCTTTCTGCGGTAGACTGGTTGCCAGCCATGGCTATATAACTCAGTGTATTCTATTATTTATTCCATAATTGGAGGGAAGAGACGGATAAATAGCTTTACAAAGGGTATTTGTGCGCAACTGAATGCAAGGAATTCAGCTGAAATTGGAACCTGGTTCCCCGATTTGTCGTTTCGAGTCGATATCCACTGCACCACAATGCACTTCCCAGTTTATATTAAATATATATATATATATATATATATAATTTGTAAGCATAATTTAAGGATAACGTCCTTAAACCACAGCTCGTTTACTCTTTCTCGAGTAAATGGTTTCAAATGTTTCTATCTGACATGGGTTAGTTTATTTAATATAAATAATTAATCTATTTGCATAGCCAATTGATTAATTATATCTCACTACCAAATTTACTGGACGTGATTAAAGACCTAACGTAGTACTATTCAACAGTAGGTTGATTGTTTTGATTTTTATGGCATATCAACCTTGATCGGTTGAATATTCTGGGTTAT
Organism: Ascarosepion bandense; assembly: GCA_037127315.1. NCBI lineage: Eukaryota > Metazoa > Mollusca > Cephalopoda > Sepiida > Sepiidae > Ascarosepion > Ascarosepion bandense. The sequence goes on along the minus strand of JBBBDQ010032675.1, from coordinate 116,743 downwards.
GACGAGTTGGAGTTTGAGTTTTGTTTAACGGCATATCAACACCTCTGTTGGTTATTTAATGCCAAAAAGGTGAAGTTTTAACAGTTTTTAAAATATTCGGTGATAGTGAGAAGGGTTATTTAGTCAGATTTTAATGAAAACTTTTTTGTTTTTACTCTTTTTTTATTTTAGAGAACTGAAAATGTCTTCTATTTTTGCATTCAAAAATGTTTTGCTGAGAATATTTTTTTCCATTCAAAAATTTGTTACGGTAAAATTTTTTTCTTCAAAAATGCATATTTTTTTCTATAAAAGTCTATTTTTATGTATATATTTCTAGAAGAGTGTATTTTTATACTTTCGTATTGTTTTGACACCAGATTGAGGGTTAACTGTTTGCCCTTAGCTGGGACCCTAAATGGTGATACAACTCCGGGTCAGGGTGAACTTAGAAACAACAGCAATTAAGAGTTTGTTTCATACTCCTCATAACGTACCAATCAGAGGCCTTGCAACCGGATGCAATATACCGTTATGCGTAGGACGGACGCATTTGAAGGAAAGCAACACCTCGTCTGACTAATGAAGCCATCTTGGCAGAAACCGTGGATCCAAGAATGTCAGTGTTTTTACAAAGTAAATTATCATCGATTTTTGTTCTATGAAAATAGGATTGAACACTTTTTAATTTGGACGTTATTTTGGTGAATGTCATTTTTGCAATTAAATCCAATCTTTATATATATATATATATATATATATATATATCGGCTAATGTTAAATCTGTCTACAAAATTCCAAGACATTCATTAATCAACTATATTCACTACCCACACCACTTTCTTCAAAATACTAACGCCCACCAACATCCCACACACAACTCACCAAATATAAGATAAGAGGCTTTCCATTCCTGTCCACACCACCTGATGAGACATCGTAGTTTCAATGTCGAAACAAATGTACGATTTGCAGTGGATATATAACCAGTTTGTACATATTCTAAAATATAATTTATAATATATATATATATTCATAGATTATAACATAAATATGTTATAATATCACTACAAAAGTAGCTATTTTGTTTCGACACATATAGTGTATCATCAAGTGATGATGTTTATATATATATATATATGTGTGTGTGTGTGTGTGTGTGTGTGTGCGTGTGTGTGTGTGTATTTTATTTGTTTGAACATTATTTTAATCGGTATTCATATTTGTCTAGATATTCTGTTTTAAATCAAATAGTATATTTATATATATATTTCTACCAGCCTGTTTATTTACGATGAAACCTATTAAGAAAATGTGTGCCATTTCATAACAAAATTTATCGTAAATAATCAGGCCGGTAGGAATAAATATATAATACTGTATGATTATAAACAAAATATCTACTTAAATACGAGTATCAATCAAAAATAATGTTCAAACAAATAATTTCAAATTGTTGTTTTGTTATAACCAATTTCGTTAATATATATATATATATATATATATATATATATATATATATAAACTTATTTATGAATGGAACTTTGTCTGTATGTGTGTGTGTCTGTGTGTGCGTCTGTGTGTGTGTATGTGTGTCCGTTACCTATTGACTCCGAAACGGCTGAACCGATTTTCTTGAAAATTTACACAGTTGTACTATAAGCGTATGCGAGTGTTCTTAGTTAGGATTTGTGTCGAGGTACCCCCGATAAATATCGAAAATCGATAATCGAAAAAATTGTGTTATAGAAGGAGTGGCCCGATTTTAATCAAATTTGCTACACTCATAGACAAAGACATAAGTAACTTCCTTTTCAACGTGAGATTAATAATATCGGTCCCTGAAATATATATTTTTTCCTCCCTCGATTTTCGTGTCTTATTCTATTTTAGGGTTTCGGTATCAACTTCACTAATTGATACATTTGATAAATAAAAATATTTGCACAGCCGATTTACTATTTATAAAGACCTTAACTTTAGGAACGCTAATATCTAATCGAAAAACGTTCAGTTTATAATGTGCACCTGATGATTGCGTAATACATGAAACTCAAAGTCGTGTCTAAAATGTTAGATAATACGTATATTTAATAATATACACTCACACACACACACACACGCGCGCGTATATATATATATATATTCACACTCCACCCACGTCTATTGAACAGGTGAAGAGGCTCATCCCTTGTTTCCTGTTTAGGATGTGGTTTCCGGCTTTCTCTCTTCCAATCTTTTCACTCTTACGTAACCCCCTGCACATCAGTGGTGTTACCGCCTTGCTCGGAGTCATATGATTAAAAATATATATATATATATATATGTATACAGTTAAACAGATAAGATGTAACCATAATTTCTACTCCAACAGCTTCTTTTCTCGCTCTTCCCGCCTGTTGAATTCCCTTTCACATGTCTGCTTTCCCGACAGCTACAATCTCCAGGTGTTTAAATGTAGGGTCAATAGACACCTCCTATCACACTAACTTCCAATTATTTTCCCAACACTCATCTACCCAAACCTCATTCTCGGTATCCTTACCCGCCTATCACCCACCCTCTGACATTTCCTATATTTAACCATCCTTTCTCCACTCTATGTAGCCCCCTGCGCAGTAGTGGCAGTGAAATGCCTTGCTTGGGGTGAAACGCTTGTAAAAAAAAAATATATATATATATATATATATATATATTTCATTCGAAAACGAGTTATTACAGGACCTAGGTTTCTACTAAGTGGTGTCTTCAGGCTATTTGCAATAACTGATTTTACCGTTTTTTTATTTAATTTTTAAGAACGATCATATAACGGTGAGTCTTTGAACGCGCAATTTTTGAAATTACAAGACATTATAACGTTTTCATCCATGGTTGTATGAACCTAATAGGTATTCTTTGATATGTGAGCGTTCTTAAAAAATAGATTTAAAAAAAATGGTAAAATCAGTTATTGCAAATCGCAAAGACACCACATAGTAGAAACCTAGGTCGCGTAATAAGACGTTTACAAATGAAGAATATTCAAAAGTTCTACAATATAATTGTATTAAACACCTTTTAATACAACTTTGTACTGGTCTAATTTTATTATGATCAAAAACTAAGTTCTTAAACAATCTCGCAACCTGATTGAGTTCTCTGGAAGAATGGTAAACTTTGAAAAACCAGTAGCTCCCCTAGCATTTATGCATTGCTCATTCAGTAATGAATTAGAGCACTCTAACTACTTGGGCATGATACATCAAACGCTAAAAGACTGCCTCCTTCTACCCAGCGCCCATAGCTCAGAGGTCGAATCGCCGACTAAAGCCAATTCGGTCGGGTTTCAATCCTGGGTTAAAACAGTCGGATGTCTAACCGTACTTATGAGCTGCGAAACAGATCTGTCTGCGGATGACTATATATATTTATATTTTATAGTAGCTCCGTAATTTTAATTACATTTAGCTCTCCACCTGTATCATTTTTTAATATTTATTAGGATCAGGTTTTTGGGATTTACCTTCCTAATTTTCTGTTTGGATTAAAGTTATTTTTAATACACATATATATATATATTTGTGTCTTTTCAAGTGATGTGATTATTTCAAAATTTTGAAATAATCACATCACTTGAAAAGACACAAAAGTGTTGAAACAAAATGGCTACTTTTGTAGTGTTAATATAACATATCCATGTTATAATCTATGAATAAATATTAGCTCTATTTTTGTATTGAGCACTTTTTAAAATAGTGTTTCTTTGGACAAGGAATATTAATCCAACACTACTTGTATATATATATATATATATATATATATATATATATATATATATATGATGTTTTACTCGTTTGTTCAATGTAATATTTAATCCTTGTAGTGCTTGATAATTTTCCTATTCTATTCAATCCTGTTCAGCAGTGATGCGGTAATCTCTAACTTTTCCTCAATCAATTAACTAAGGGAGAAACGCAAGAAAACGCCATAAATCAAGGTAACTTCATTTCGAAAACAATAATCAGATTTCATTCGTAATTTTCATTCAAGTTACTAATTCAATTTTGACCAGCCGAAGCATATGGATAACACGTGCGCAGTCGTCATTCTCATTAAATCTGAGGAAATGGCGGTCTTATACCTTGGGAGTGAAACAGAATAAAAACCGTTCTTTGCACAAGAACGATGCCAGTAATCTTTTGTCCTTGCCCAAGTGAATGTTTCTGAACGCTCCCAGTAACCTTTGACCATGCCCAAGTGAAAAAAAAAAAAAAAGAACAAGAAAGGAAACTTTTCGAATGGAGTCATTTCGTCTCAGAGCGACTTATTTTGTTTTGTTTTTTTACTTAGTTCAGCTGAACCTTCTTCTCCGTGTGTGAGATGTGGTGTAATGGATATCGGCTCGGAATGAGAAATCGGAGAGCCGAGTTCGAATTCCCTTAAAAAAAACAGATTGGGTTCTATAGCCTTGGTTGGTAATCAGTCTACCGCAGAAATAATGGCAAACTACTGCGAGAAAATCTTCTGCCCAGTCTTTCGAGACATGATCACCCAAGCGTGTATCACGTATGGCACTTAACTGACTGAGTGAATTAAACTGATAGCAAAGCCTCATCAGTTTACATTTAAAAAGGCTAGATTTAACCGTAAGATCTATGCTAATAGTTTATTCTATCACACTTTTTGTTTTTGGAACTCTCTTCCGGCTTCTTGCTTCCCAGTCAACTTTGATTTTCAAAAAATTTAATGCAATGTCAGTTGTTATCTACAGCCTCTTTAATTTTTGTTCTTTTAATGTTCTTTCTCCTTGATAGTGCTTTTTTATGCTCATATTCTACTCCTTCAGCTTCTTCTCTCGCACTTCCCGCCTGTGGTACTCGCTTCCATATTCTTGCTTTCCCGACGGCTACAACCTCCAGTAATTTAAATGCAATGTCAATACTCATCTATTAACCACTTGACTCTAGTTCTTTCACCACCCCGTATATCCTTTCCTTTCTCTCCACCTTTGCAACTGTCATCACACCTGTATTCCCATCCGTCTCTTGCTCCTTTCTAACTGGTTCATCTTTCTCTTCACTCTCTTCTAATTAATCTTTTTAGTCTTATGTAGCTACCTGCACATTAGTGGCATTACCGCCTTGCTCGGGGTGATACGATTAAAAAAATATTATCTAACACTCAGAAATCTCTTGTTTCTTAGTGGCTTTATTGCCTTGCTTGAAGTAAATTATTAAAACATAAAAGAAAATTGAATGAAGACTAAATTCTAAAGAAGATCGGACCTCTTTCACATGCGCACCGAACAGTGTCGAATTAGGCTTCAAACCCTCCCTCTCCTTGTTCGGTTTCTATCTGCAGGGAGGGATCCCAGTTTATGTAACCCATAGCTGAAGTAAGAAAAAATGGATTCATATCTTTCCCAAGTGTATCGGGCGGAATTCGAACTCACCTATAGTCGACAGCTGCTCGGACTGAAGACTAATAGAGACGTGTTCGAAATCAACTCAAGTTCGTTGCATTTATTAATCTGCAAATATTCTTGGTATAGTATGAATCTATCTTGTCTCCCTTTCCGGCTATGAGTAAATTGCAGAGAAACTTTTAGCTTTTATTAGATGGCAAGAGTTGTAGGAGAAAAAAGTGAATTCAAAACCTGAGTGGTTGGTGACTAACCCAGCTCCCAAGACCAAAGTCTGGCGAGGAGATTAAGTGAAACCCCAACAGCACAAAAAGAAAAAAAAATCAGTTAAAAAGTGGATGAACTAATCAGAGTCGACGGCCATTCACCCCAAGTATGGGTTAAATAACCTGACCAACCTGCATCTGAAACAACTGTGGTGAGTACCCTTCTCAAGACATGGTCAGGGGACCTCGATGTGGTGTAATGGTTAGCAAGCTTGTCTTTCTAGAACCTGTTAGAACTGAGTAGTGAGCTTACTGGGTACGTCATACTTTCCGCTTTTTTCCACATCAAATCGGCGCTTAATAAATTAACTCATCGTGACATTTTTTTTTAATCATTTCACACCGAGCAAGGCATTCCACTGCTACTATTGCGCAGGGGGTTACTTAGGGGAAGGTGATGAGAGAGTGATTAGATATAGGAAATGTTAGAAAGAGGGTGATAGACGAGTAAGGAGGTACACAGGAAGAGTGTTTGAGAGAATGGGTGCGAATTAGTGTGTTAAGAGGTGTCTATTGACCTTACATTTAAACTCCTGGAGATTGTAGCTGTCGGGGAAGCAAGTATGTGGAAGGGAATTCCACAGGCGGTAGGTGCGAGAAAAGAAGCTGTTAGAGTAGAAATTGCGGATACATTTTGTCGGTTTCACTGTAAGTGTGGGACCTAGTTGCTAATCTAGTATCTCGTGCAAATTCGTACCTAGGGGTCACCAGTGATCTACGTTCATCGGAGCAGAAGCCGTGAAAGTATTTATAGAAGAGGCACAGGGAAGCCACGTCACGCCGGTGAGAGAGTGACTGCAGCCGGGCTGCCAAGTCGGTATCGATCACATTACAGATTCTCTGTTGTATTTTGTCAAGAACCCCGAGAAGAACAGCAGGGGCACCCGACAAGAAGTGGCAGCAGTTTTCAATACACAGGCGGATGGTAGATTTATATATGTGCAGGAGAGATTCAGACGGAAAAACTTCCGGGCCCTGCACAGGGTCGTTTATGCAGAGGTTCCTCCAACAGGAGTGAGAAGTCCTTGAATTTGTATGTGGATCTGGAGTTATTACACTTCTGAAGCACCCAGTGAGGAACGTACTTGGAATAGTAATGTTCTGGGAGATAACCATATTTCACAAAGAAGGATTTACTATGTATAGTCTGGCACAAGGTTGCAAGTGATGGGAATTCCAGTGCAACCTAATGCTATTACACTTTTCTTTGCTACTTATTCTTACTGTTTAGTTCCCGAATGATTTCTAGTTGTCACTTCGCAGCTGCATAACAGAAAATAGGGCGTCGGCCCAGGCAAACCCTTGGTGGGTTGTAAAAGAAAAAAATATATAAATAATTAAATAAGACGAAAAAGAACGTAAAATTTAATAAATGAAAATAAAATAATATGTATATAAACAAAGTAACGTGGTAATTTTATATAAAAAAAAGATAAATTAAAATGCAAAAAAGGAAAGAGAAAAAAAGAGAGGGAATGAAACTCGCTCTGTTCACAACGGAATAAATAAACCCTCTGGGATTTTTCTCGATGATTTTTCAGAAAGGCAAATTGAATGCGAAACAGGCCGCCGGCCCCGGGTATAGAGAAATTCAGAAATTCTATACCCTTGTCTCTTCCCACGATTCCTTCTATATAATATTAGCAACATCTTAGAAGTGTCATATCAGTATGACCAGCATTGTTTTATGAGTTAGTCAATGACCAGATTTAAAGTTAGAAAATGGGATTCAGTAAAACTCAAGAAAGAAAGAGGAAGGGCAAGAGAAGGATATGAACACATGAGTGAAGACAGTTGCGAAGGTAGGGAGAAAGGAAAAGAGCACGATACACGGGGTAATGTCGTATGAACTGGAGACAAGTGGATAAGAGATGGGAATCGACTTTGCATTTAAATTCCTGGAGGTTGTAGTTATCAGTTAAGCAAGTATATAGAAGGGAGTTCTACAGGCGGGAAACGCGAGAAAAGAAGCTGATGGAGTAGAATTGTACCCTGCATTTGGTTGACCTAACTGTAAAAGGGTGGGACCTTGATGCCAGTCTGGTTATCCGAGTAAATTCCTGTGGAGAGGGCACTAGTGACCTAGGTTTTTCGGAGCAGAAGCCATTTTTAAACTAATGGCTTCATCTTTGTTGCTATTATCATCACAACGTCATGGTCTTCTTCGGATACCAACGATTCTGGTGACACTGGGAGAATTCAGAACAGAAAATTATATTTAATATGCAGGGTTATTTTCTTAACGTTTCGCGGTGCATATCCAGGCATATCTCGTCTTGTTCGTATTAGTACTGTAGGTTTTAAAGTATTTACATTATTCGGACTATTGTCCCCATCTTTGTTGACATTTGTACGACGTTTAATAATAGATCATTATATTTGCCTATATTTCTGAGATGAGGAAGTATTTGCACTATTTACATTATTCGGACTATTGTCCCCATCTTTGTTATCATGTGTCCTTAAAGACACATGGCCCAGTAGATATAGACGTTAAAGGAGGCCGGCATACAATGGCCGAAACATCGTACAAATGGCAACAAAGATGAGGACAATAGTCCGAATAATGTAAATACTGAAAATACGACCTCATCTCAGAAATATAGACAAATATAATGATCTATTATTAAACGTCGTACAAAAGGCAACAAAGATGAGGACAATAGTCCGAATAATGTAAATACTGTAAATACTACATCATCTCAGAAATATAGACAAATATAATGATCTATTATTAAACGTCGTACAAATGGCAACAAAGATGAGGACAATAGTCCGAATAATGTAAATACTGTAAATACTACATCATCTCAGAAATATAGACAAATATAATGATCTATTATTAAACGTCGTACAAATGGCAACAAAGATGTGGACGATAGTCCGAATACTATAAATACTAGCTCATCTCAGAAATATAGACAAATAGAATGATCTTTTATTAAACGTCGTACAAATGGCAACAAAGATGAGGACAATAGTCCGAATAATGTAAATAGTGTAAATACTACCTCATCTCAGAAATATTGACAAATAGAATGATCTATTATTAAATGTCGTACAAATGGCAACAAAGATGAGGACAATAGTCTGAATACTGTAAATACTACCTCATCTCAGAAATATAGACAAATGTTTAGACTTTTTTACCCGTTGTTTCGACTGTCGGGCCCACGAATTGAACTCACGAAATTCATTTTCTTTTCCATGTTTACACAGATGGATAAGCAGCTAAAGAAGGCCGGATAATGACAATAGTTCGAGATTAAAATAGTGGAAATAAAATTACTGTATTGAAGCGGAGGTCCCATGGAAAAAGCGTTTCTTTGAAAAGTGTACAAGCATTACTTGCTGAACATCGGGTTTCAATTCCACATTGCAGTTTTATATTTCTTTGATCAGGTTTTGAAGCGTGTTAATGGTGTTTAGATTTTATCTTTCACAAAATGAATGGGGGCATTTTTTTTAAATAAATATATAAACAAAAAAACAAATGGTAGTAAGGAAAATTATTTTCCCATAATGCAATGCAAACAGCTGTCGCATTTCCTAAAATGTTAAAATACGAAATACGGTATCATTTAATCATCAAATAATACCGTTGATGACTCAATATTTGAGACGTGTGTAAATATACAATAAACGTTTGTCGGTGTTTATAGGATTTCTTTGTGCTTTCATACTTTTTTTTTTTTTATAACGACGTTTGGTTTTTGTTTTCTGTTTTTATTTGTTTTTTTTTTGTTTTTTTTTTTCATATTTGACAGATTTTCGGCCCGTAGATTCACGCCAGCGCGCATTTGCAATATTGGCTGCGATACCATCTGTCAAACAGGTGTGAATTATTAAAGAAATGTGCGATGCTATCATCGCTGGTTTCTCGCAATAGGATACTGTTCCAAGAATTTAAGAAATCAAACGGCTTGTTTGTATAAGGATCTCGAGTCCCAACTAACTCCTACCAGAGAATTCAGTAGTTTAGTCTTAGTGTTTGGATATATACCTACATATACGCATATACATATATATGTATATATAGATATAATATACGTATCTATACATCAGAATCATATTGGAAACTGGGATGAAACTGGGTGAACAGCTTCGAAAGAACTTCTTCAAACTAATAGTTTATATATATATATATATATATATATATATATATATATATATATATATATATATATAATTAATTTTTCAATTTAAAACATTTTCAAATTACAATCTACTATAAAGTGTACATTTTGTTTCGACATTGAAGGGACAATGTCTTATCAGGTAGTAAACGCTATTTTTTGAAGAGAGATGGACAATTTGTTTCCTTATATTGGTCCATTTTTTTGTGCGATGTAAAGTGGGGAGAGAAAATGAGAAACCAGAATGGGGGATTGTAAAAGGGACATTGAGGGAATAAATAACAAAATAAGGAAAACGGGAGAGAAAGAGAAAGATTTAAGAGAGAAAGAAATATAATGTATGTAAGAAACGAATATATATATATATATATATATATATCGTGATAGTTTTAGACGCCAAAATTGTTGCGGTTTTAGTTGTTTTACTGACAAAAGGTACTTTGGCAAGTAGTTACTTTCGCTTTGTCACATAATTTCCCTAATATATATATATATATATATATATATTGAAGAAAGTGTACGATGAATTGAAAAAAGTTTAGCATGTGGATTTTCATTTACCCATACATGTTGATTTCCATCTATAAAGAGACTGAAGGTATTTCATATTTTTTTAGTATTTATTGCCAAGTGAAGAATTGTAAATGAAAATACAATGGTTCTTTTGTTAATACTACAAAATAACATGTGCATCAAATGAATTTATAAATATTTAATAATTACTTATATTGCAGTTTCATCAATGAAAAAAGAAGAAAATTTAGGGTGATTTGGACGAGTTCATCTTTGCTTCATTGCCTTATAAAATTTTGCAAAATAATAATAACAAAAGAACCATTCTATTTTCATTTAGAATTATCCACTTGAAAAATAAGTTCTAAAAATAGTATGAAATGCATCATTTCTTTTAAAAAACGTGTATATAAACATATAAATACATAATATACATATATTTATTAATATACTTATAATACAGCTCTGTTCATATATTGAGCACTGTTTTATTAACACCTGAATACTATACGTATGTACACCCACCTCATATATATATTTATTAATTTACGTCACTATATATATATATATTTGTGGAGGCGACTTTAACTTTAGAAAGTGCGTGAAAAATATGTCACTAATTGAAACAAACCTTGTGATTGAAATTGAGCTGTCGGAGCTATTTAAGAGCCATCGAAATTTGTGCTTGCACAAATTTACAAATCATTGTGACCGAGAGTTTGAACGTACTACCTTTGTTCAGAATTATCCTCACTCCACATAATTTTTTTTTTAATCATATCAACCCAAGCAAGACTGTGACGCCACTGATGCGCAGGGGGCTACTTAAGAGTAGAATGATTGGAAAAGAGAAAGCCGGGAACCACATCCTAAACAGGAAACAAAGGAGGAGCCTCTTCGTCTGTTCAAAAGACCTGGGTGGAGTTTGAACCGGGCGATAGTTAAGTCTATCTACTCCAATTGAGAATAAAAAAATGTGAAAGATTGGAAAAAAAAAGAAAAAAAAGGCGGGTACCACATCCTAAACAGGAAAAAAGGGATGAGCCTCTTCACCTGTTCAAAAGATGTGGGTGGAGTTTGAACCGGGCGATAGTTAAGTCTATCTACTCCAATTGAGAATAAAAAAAAAAGTGAAAGATTGGAAAATAAAAATAAAAGAAGAAAGCCGGGGACCGCATCCTATACAGGATAATGTGCTATTTTTCCCAGAAACTGTAACGAAATCCCGCTAAGCATAATTACAATATAAAGTACCAATGGACTGTGTCTTTTTCTGAATAAACATAATTATTCATGACCAGGAGTTTGCAAAAGGAATTAGCTAGACGTCAAAATAGACAGGTTTACTCGAACACTTGTGGGCAGGCATTACATATATACAGGGTGTCCATAAAGTCCGTGTGCACTTTAAAAAATTTATAACTTTTTTGTATTTGTGACAAACGATAATACAGTGTCTCAAAAAGATGGAGCTCCTTGTCACTTTTCTCTGCGTGTAACAGAGTTCCTAAATCAGGAATTTCCTATAAGATGGATCGGAAGAGGTGGACCATTTTATTGGCCTCCACGTTCGCCAGATTTGACTCGATTAGATTTTTTTCATGTGAAAACAATTGTGTATGTAACCAAACATCTTTCATTAGAAGATTTAAAAGCTAAAATAACTAATGTGATTTCAGACATTACTGTAAATCAGTTGGCAAATGTTTTCCGTGAACTGCAAAATCGTCTTACCCTTTGTATTGCTATTGATGGAGGACATGTGGGAACTTAAATAAAATTTCAATAAAACCTTAAAAAGTATAGATTTACTTCTTTCTAATCCTTTTTGCAAACTGTTTCTATCGCAAATACAAATAAAGTTAGAATTTTGTTTAAAGTGTACACGAACTTTATGGACACCCTATATATATATATATATATATATATAATCATCCGCAGACAAATCTGTTTCGCTGTATCATAGTTCATCAGTACGGTTAGACTCCGATTGCTTTTAACTCAGGATTGAAACCCGACCGAACTAGCGTCATTCGGCGATTCTAGCTCTGGGCTATGGGCGCTTGGTAGAAGGAGGCAGACTTTTTAGCGTGTATATTATCATTATACACGCCCAATAGCTGAGAGTGTTCTAATTCATTACTGAATGAGCGATGGATACATGCCAGCGTAGCTACTGTTTTTCAAAGTCTACCATTCTTCCAGAGTGCTCAATCAGGGTGTGAGAGCGTAAATAGTCATCCGCAGACAGATCTGTTTCGCTGTATTCACAGCTCATCAGTATGGTTAGACTCCGATTGCTTTTAACCCAGGATTGAAACCCGACCGAATTGGCGTCAGTCGGCGATTCTCCCTCTGGGCTAGGGTGAGATGTTTAATTGTTGCCTTGATATATTTTTAATTTTACGCATTTGTGTTGTTCGTTTTTGGTTTTGTCGTCTGCACAGAGAGTAGGGTCAGTTGGGTACCATCTGTGAGAAAAAGTGTACCATGACTCAATTCATGCGCTACTGCTTGTAATTCGCACTGGAAGCTTCCAGTGTAAACATTTGAGCGTGCGTGAGTGTTAATCTGAAGACAGTGCATAGGACTTGGCAAATGTTGGATGATATATATTCAGTCAATATCGTGATTTTTGGAGTGATCACTGGTGATGGCAGCCTTATGCCACTATTCATCACTCCAAAGGGTATCAGAATCAACACACGTGCCTTGACGAGGTATTATTGGTAACCGCTGGAAGAACCTATGTCTGGCAACAGGACTCAGGTCCATGCCACACAAGCCGGAGTGTCAGACAATTTCTGCGATCACATCACCCCTTAAATCATGCCATCTAACTCCCCAGACTGTCCGACGCTTGATCATTATGCGTGCGGTGCAGTTGAGTGGGGGAGAGCAACAGAGGGGGTGAAGGCAAGGATTATGACAGCGTTCATCAACTTAAACAAAGACACCGTCCAGATGAGATTCTGAAATCGTTTGTAGATCGTGATTTAAGCCAAGGCGATTTTATAAAATATATTTAATAAATTTACTCGTTAGTATTTCACGATCTTTTAAAACAGATATCAGGGTAATTTTCATTTTTGTGAAATTTAAATGAGAATTTATCCATGTGCGTTGTAGTACAGTGGATATCGGCTCGGAACGAGAAATTGGGGAGCCGAGTTCGAATTCCAGTTGAAGCCATTGTATTCACTTACGCGCAAATACCCTTAGGAAAGGTATTAATCTGTCTCTCCCTTCCAGTTATGGGTTAAATAGCAGGACAGATTGGGTTCTATAGCCTTGGTCGGCAACCAGTCTACCGCAGAAAGCAATGGCAACCAACTGCGGGGTAATCTTCTGCCCAGTCAGTCATGTCTCTTTCGAGACATGATCGCCCAAGCGTGTATCACGTATGGCACTTAACTTACTGACTATATATATATATATATATATATATATATATATATATATCCGTGTGAAGAAGGAACGAAGAAAAACTACAACGCCCAAAACATTAATTTAAAACAGTGCTCGATATATAATATAGAATAGTGAATATTTGTTATAAATTATATTTTAGAACATGTACAATTTTTTTTTTATCCACTAAAAAGTGTACATTTTGTTTGGATATTGAAATTACAATGTCTCATCAGGTGGTGAGTAAAGGAATGGAAAGACTCTTTTCTTATATTTGACGAGTTGTGTGTGGGATGTTAGTAGGGGTTAGCGATAAGGGAATAAGTCTTGTAAATTGTCTGTTAGAATTTTTATTCTTTCGGTTTATTAAAGGGGGAGAATAAAGTCTAGAAATGAGGCCATAAACCTATTATACCCGATCTTCTAATGTTAAATCTGTCTACAAAATTCCTGAAACTTTCATAAATCATCTATATTCCTTACCCACCCCACTTTTTTCAAAATTATAACGGACAATTATATGAATTATAATTTTTAGCCAATTTAAATGACGTGTTAAGTTTATATATATATATATATATATATATATATATATATATATATATATATATATATATATAGGTATGTTACGGAAAATTGTGAAGATTAACGAAGTGGTTTTCACAACCGACATATTGAAATTATTTTTTGAACATTATATTTAATCGAAAATTGTGTTATATAGGCTTGATTTGACTTCGTTTAGACTATAGTATCATTCTTGGTCGAGTGGTCTAAGAAGAACCAGACCAATTGGTGGCCTCCCATATGTTGATAGGGGTAGCAGTTTTGAATTCTGCCGAATGACGCAAATTTTCGTACAAAATTTATCGTAAATAATCAGGTTGATATAAATAAATATATAATACTGTCTGATTAAAAAGAGAATATCTACTCAAATACGAGTATTGATTAAAAATAATGTTCAAACAAATAAGTTGAGTATATCTGTTGTTAAATCATTTCGTTAATCTCCAGAATTTTCCGTAACGTATATATATATAAAACTGTAAATTTATCTTTAAACACGTCTCGAAAAAAACACCGAGTATAAACGCGGAGGGGAAAAAATGAAAACAAAAAAAGAAACGAACTAAGCATATGAACATTAGTCAAAGTACTAGTCGAAAGAAACAAAACCCGAGACGAGGAACCTAACACGTTAAGCGCTCAATGCAATAGCAGAGCAAATAAATAAGTAAGTAGCTAACCTAACGCCAAAGGACCTACCTAGGTTTCACCTAATGGATCATCAGGCCAACTTGTCCTGATGATCCATTAGGTGAAGCCTAGGTAGGTCCGTTGGCTCTAGGTTAGCTACTTACTTACTTACTTATATATATATATATATATATATATATATATATATATATATATATATATCTGGTGTTTAAAATTAGATGGAGTAACTTAGGACTGTGTTCCCTATATTTAAATAATGAAAAAAATTCTCTATGAACATATGTCCGGAAACGCTTGGTTTCCGTGTTATAGGCTTTTGATACATGTGTTAACCAGAATACATTTATTTTACACATCCGACAGATACAGTGTTTTAGAGTACCCTATAGCAAGTGTTCAAAATATGCAACCTCTACCATAATGCAGGCATCACATCGATGTCTCATGGACTTGTTAACACGTTCCAAAATTCCCGGCGTGTTTCGTATTGTCTCGCACACTGTCAAAATTCGGTTGCGGGAGGTCCTCATGATTACCCAGAGACGAATACACCAGTCATTTCCAATGGCCCTGCAGGTAGAGATCCAAGGGGTATAGGTCCAGTGAGCGTGGAGGCCATGCTATTGACTACTTCTTCCTATCCATCAACCAGTAAACCTTTGATCCAGCTACCTGCAGGCTGTGGGACTGAAGTGTGCGGAAGCACCATCATGCATAAAGTGCACTTGTCGACGGATGATCCGTGGAACATCATGTTCTTTCCCAGGAAGCGCTTGTACACACCACCTGTAATCCTTTTCGAAGTACATAAGGGTCTAATAACCTATAATCAAAAACTCAGTCCAGATGTTTACAGAGAAACGGTGCTGGTGACATGATAGCACAATAGCATGTGTATTTTCCTTTGCCCATACATGCTCTATTTATGAAGATAATGAAGGTATTTCATATTTTTTTAGTATTTATTGCCAAGTGAATAACTCTAAATGAAAATAGAATGGTTCTTTTGTTAATATTGCACAATATTATGCGCATCAAATGAATTTATAAATATTTAATAATTACCTATATTGCAGTTTCATCAATGAAAGAATGAAGAAAATTTAGGGTGAATCGGACGAGTTCATCTTTACTTCCTTCTCTTGTAAAATTTTGCAAAGTAATAACAAAAAAACATTTTATTGTCATTTATAATTATCCACTAGGAAATAAATACTAAAAATATTATGAAATACATAATTTCTTTTACAAAACTGGGGTCGCCTAATAATTATGACCCGTAGTATATATATATATATATATATATATATATATATATATATATATAGTACCAGCCATAATTAATAGACTAACCTAGTGTTTTAAAAAATGATGTATTTCATACTATGTTTTAGTATATATTGCCAAGTGAATAATTGTAAATGAAAATAGAAAGGTTCTTTTCTTAATACTGCACAATAACATGAGCATCAAATGAATTTATAAATATTTAATAATTACCTAGATTGCAGTTTCATCAATGAAAGAAAGAATAAAATTTAGGGTGATTCGAACGAGTTCATCTTTGCGTCCTTGCCTTGTAAAATCTTGCAAAATCTATATAAATAAAAGAAAATCTGTGAGTCTGTGTGTGACTGTAACCTATGCACGCCTACATGTTTTAAGCTACGTCATTCAAACATTCTAGGGACACATATCTACAGGGGAGCCAGGTCGACACATACTTTTTGAGTTTAAGTTAAGCAATTTTCCCTTTCGCACTTTTTGGCCAATAGAGCCGATTGTTTACATTTGCTCCGTAAAACATCTCAGATCTAAGATGGTTGCTAGATTACGTCACAGAAATCAAATCACACGTGTCAAATGCAACTAAAAAAATGAGCCTTTATATTTAATTTTTATTCCGACGTTTTAAAAATTAATTTGGTCAACAAAAAATGTGAATATTTTTCCCCGTAATTTTGAAACAAAATAAATATTTAAAAAATATGTAAAATAAAAATGTGACAATGGTTAATTTAATTATTTAAGTCTTTTTTTTATTCAGATTTAATATTTCATACCTCAGAAAATAATTTCTTTAAAAAAAGCTTTTTTTCGCTAAATATATTCATGCAAAAAACCAACTGTCTGTAATTCGTGTGGCGTTAATGTAACTTTTTCCTCTAAAATTAAATGTCTACATTTTAAAATATTCTTCGAAAATTTCTGAAATTCATTTAGTCAACAAAAAATGTAAATATTTTCGCCCGTAATTTTGAAACAAAAACAAACGCAATGTTGTTTATAATGTCACACAAAACATCAAAACACGTTTACGCAAAACAAAAGAAAATAGATTTTTTAATGGAATTTTTTAACAGTTTTTAAACAACATTTTTTTATATAATTATTTTGTAATATAACTGAGTTTTAAAATGAGGCGGCGACTACAAGCACTCGGAAATCGCAACACGTTGCATTAATCATCTCATTAAAAATGTTAGATGGGCAACGCCGGGCTATGATGATAGTAATAACAAAAGAACCATTTTATTTTCATTTGGCAGTAAAGACTAAAAATAGTATGAAATACATAATTTCTTTTAAAAATCACTGAGGTGGCCTAATAATTATGGCTGGTATTGTATATATATATCGGTGAAAGATTTTGGAAATCCGAAAATAAATTTAAGGCAATATTACAATCATTTAGAATAGTGGAGAAATGCTTTGAATTATCGAGAAGACTTGTTTTCACTCGATGTGCAGTGAAAGCCGAACTTTACTATTAGTGCAGATGCTAAATTCAGTTCTCAAAACATGTTATGTGAAAGCTCTTCAAAGGAAACTCGCATATGTTCTGAAGATGTTAGAGAGAGAAGCGTCGACAGCGGACATCTCTACCCCCAACCCTAGTCGAAGACATTCAACTTAAGGCACAACAGTTCCTGAAGAATTTTACAGTGCAAAAGATTAATATACTGCTTGCTACCAGGTGAAGAATGATCCGTGTCTGCATAATTCTAAGGAGGTACCGGGTACCTTACTTACATCAGAATCAAGATATTTATAAATTCAATAGCAGCTTCCGCGCGCGCGCGCGCACACACACACACACACACACACACACACACACTCTTCTCTCTCTCCCTTTTCCTCCTCTCACTCTATCCCTCTGCTCTCTCTTTCTCTCTCTATATATGTGTGTGTGTGTGTGTCTATGTGTATGCATGGGTATGTGTGTGTGGGGGTGTCTGCAAAAATTCAGATATAAATAAAACATCTATGTAAAACCACAATATAAATAAAGTCAATAAGAAAAAAGTTTTTTACCACTGCATTTCGTCCGTCTTTAGTCTTTAATCATCTATCGGTATGTAAGCCTAACTAAAATATATCGGCAGAAAAATTACAGACATACAGGCAGATAAACAGACACACACACAAACATCTTGTCTTTTATATATATATTATCGATTTTCTGTACTATTGTAAGAACTGCAACCTTGAAACTCCTGAATATCGTTTCTTATATCTTTGTCTATGAGTGTGTCAAATTTGATTAAAATCGGACCACTCCTTTTATAACCCGATTTTTTCGATTATCGATTTTCGATATTTATCGGGGTTATCTCGACACATAACCTAGGTAAGAACACTCGCAGACGCTTATAGTAGAAATTTTCAAAAAAATCGGTTCAGCCGTTTCGGAGTCTACAGGTAACGGATGCACAGACACGCACACACAGACAAAGTTCCATTTATAAATAAGTTTAGATAACAATAATGTAGAGGAAGACAGTAAACAACGGCTCTCCAAAGGCATGGAACAATGAAAAGTGCCCAATACGAAATTCAATAAGAAGAAAGTAGAGCGAAAATATATACTCAATATTTAATAATGAAGGATTCAGCACCAAGCTAACTGGGTCACGCACAACGACCTTGTACCTGACGATACCTCACAGTTGAAACCCGGGTTGCTTGGTGCTATATATATATATATATATATATATTGGTTTACAATTAACCAGAACCATTTTAAGACTACATTTCTGGACATTTGAGTAATTGTTTTTTCTACATTGTTTTTTTTTTTTTTTAAGTAACTGTCTACACTGTGTATTGCTTAGTGCTGAATCTTTTATTATATATATATATATATATATATATATATATATTGGTTTATAATTAACCAGAACCATTTTAATACATTTCTGGACATTTGAATAATTGTTTTTTCTACGTTGTTTTTTTAAGTAACTGTCTACACAGTGTATATATTAGCGTTACATATTCCGCATTTCAAAAAATTATTCAATCACTTCTTACTTTTTCGACTGCTTCTTCACCCACATATGAGGAAGCGTCTGTATTTGCTTCATCCGGTTTTAGTTACTATGATATGCTGGACTTTCAACTCTTAACGCAAGATTATTGACCAATGTAAATTCCTATAAACTCTTATTAAATAGCTTTTCTCGAGGTTCAAAAATTTATCATGTGTGCAGAAACGAATAGTCCTTACTGCATATTCGTCGAGTTTATTTTCGAAATCTTTCCAATTTGTTTGTTTTTCCTTGCTATATTTTTCTTATTCATAATTTTTGTATATCAGACGAAAGCACATATTGAAATGGAATCTGCGGAGTTAAATATGCGTCTTATACGCTGAAAGTTTTTTTTTTTCAAATCTTTCAGCCTATCATTCGGTGCATACTAGTAGAATACAAAGAACTTGAATCATGAGAAAGCGAGACAAAAAATGTTTCTAATAACCCACTCAATATGATTTTGCTGTCTATTTTCGCTGTTCTTCCGTCGAAGAAGTGATTTTTCTCTGGCTATTGAAACGATTTAAGGAAGACGGCAGACGTTTTCTAAATCGAGGAAGCTTCGTCTCGGCCGGTTTTAAGTTGATCGGTCACAAGTAATTAAGAAAACAACGAAACATGATATGTAAATGTTGTATCCCGGGAAGGGATAAACAGAGAAGAAAGAATAGTACAAGAAATAACTCTTAACACTGAGGATATATAAATAGAGATTTATTATACCTCAGTACAATAAACCAAATACAAGCACATGAACGAACATTTAACAAGAATAACATTTAAGAAGGCAATGTCTCTGTATAGGACGTATGCGTCCGTCTTGAGAAAAAGGCTTCCGTCTAGTGACGTCTAACTCTTGTCTAAGGCCAATGGCTCTCGATCTCTGGTATAATGACGAAGACTCACGATCGCTTCCGTGTAATAACGGAGACTCTCGTATAGTGACGATCACTCTCGATTACAATATTTATTTTGTAAAAAATTACAAAATTGTGGCACAAGGCCGAACAACGGGAGGGGTAGAGGTTGGTTGTCGCTTAATTATCCTATACTTAGCAAAACACTATCACGACCCATTCACTCATTACAATTTGCACACTCACCACAAGAACCTCTTCATCAACTCCCAATCCTTCATACACCACAATGCCACAAACTTACAAGGGACACCTAAAAAAGTGGAGAAATAACCCATGACAATAAAAATGTATTTATATACAAGATAAAATATATGTACACTATAATATAATATGTACAATAATATGTACAATATAATATAAAATATTTAATGAAAAATGAAATGATAGGAGAGGGTTGAACCCCCCCCCCCAAAAAAAAAAACTGAAAATAGAACAAATTTTAAACTAAACTAATAAACAATGTTAGTAAGACCCGTCCATCCCAGAAAAAAGAGTGGCCGCTGTATTCCGCCAAACGGCGAAATCAAGAAGCACACTCGGTAAGGGAGTGGCGAGGGGGGATAAAAAATTAATGGTATAGGACAATAAAAAGCTGACCCAGCCGAGATAAAAGGAGGCCAAAACGAACTGGAGAGGTTGGGAATCTCGACTTGGATCGCACTCTATCACTCCGTAGTTCGTTCCCGTCTAGGTCTTTCATAACCCGGACCATACCCTTTCCTGGGTAGGACAGAATATTTCACTACAACAGTAAATATAAACTGACTTAGCGACTCGCGTGTCAGACGAGAATTAACTCGGCTCAAGACTGAAAACTCGTTTCGACGTGTAATAATGAAAAGCGACATGCCTAAAGAGTAGAACGTCATCGGAGAGTAACCAATTAGAAAGTAATATTTGTTGCGCATATGGCTGGGTCGAAAAAAAAAGCGCGGGAAAAAAGCAGATAGCTAATATGGAAAGAAAGAATGGATTCTTCAGATGAGGCAGTGTCTAAGTAACTTATCAACGATGTTTTTCTTTGGTGCAATTTTAGGATAGGCACTGAGGACACTTATACTTAACATCAGAAACTCAGTCAGTTAAGTGCCATACGTGATATACGCTTTAGGTGATCATGTCTCGAAAGAGACATGACCGACTGGACACAAGATTATCCAACAGTACGTTGCCATTTCTTTCTGCGGTAGACTGGTTTCCAGCCATGATTACAGAACCCAATCTATCCTGCCATTTAGCTCATAGCTGGAATGAGAAGAGATGGATTATATCATTATATTAATAAGTAGTAATTAGTGGGGGATCAGTTTATTACTTCATAACAATATAAAATCGATCCCCTACATTATACCCAGTAGACCCTTTAATTGTTTGTAACTATTATGTTCAGTCAGGCAGTTAAGAGCCATACGTGATACCCGCTGATACTCGAAAGAGACATGACTCACTGGGCAGAAGATTATCTCGTAGTAGGTTGCCATTGCTTTCTCCGGTAGACTGGTTGCCAGCCAAGACTATAGAACCCAATCTGTTCTATTATTTTGACCCATAACTGGAGGTACGCACAAGGGTATTTGTGCGTAAGTGAATGCAACGAATTCAACTGTAATTCGAACTCGGCACCCCGATTGGTCATTCTGAGTCGATATCCATTTCATCCAGTCGTTCTTATTAAACCGAGAAATCAAAGTCATTTTGAACGGACAAGCTTCCAGATCCTTTTATACGAACGTGTGCGTTCCTAAAGGCACGAGTTTAGGTCCTACATTTTTTTTTTCAATGATCTTGCTGATGTCATCAGTTCCCAGGTAAACATCTATTCAGAGGTCACCACAATTTACTCCCGTCTGACAAAATCGACATGACTGCTGCTGTTGAGAAGGACATCCATTCTGTGATAGAATGGGTTTGGAAATGGCCGGTAAATTTGAATGTATCTAAAACTAAGCTGCTCCCATTAACCACCATATTGAATCTTAAGAACGACTGACCCGTGCTCGACCGCCGTTGGCACAGAACCCTCCTTCACTTCGGTCTTCGAAGGTCTCATTCACATATTTACTACTACCACCGAGATCTGCACCCGCGGTCGGCTCTACCCCTGCTCGCGCTCTAGGCTTTCGTGCTCACCGCGGCGCCCTGCTACTCATCGCAGCATCAGAATGGATGACTCTTGTCTCCAAGAGAACAACACACTGCGCCTCCTTGGAGTCAATCTTTCAACCTACATGAAGTGGAATGACTACATCGAATTTATAGATGCATCTACTGTTAGGAAGGCTAAGTCACTTTCTCATGCCAGAACGTTTTCTGGTTGCTGCTTCCGACTGGTAGTTAGGAGCCCTACGCAAGAGGTAGGGCTCCTAACTACCAGTCGGAAGCAGCAACCATTGGATTCGGTCGAGGACAACGGAGAATCTGTAATGTGATCGATCCCGACTTGGCAGCTAGGATACAGTCGCTTTCTCACCGACGCAGTGTGGCTTCCCTGTGTCTCTTCTACAAATACTTTCACGGCTTCTGCTCCGATGAACTTAGCTCACTGGTACCCCTATATACGAATTTTCTCGAGCCACAAGATTAGCAACTAGGTCCCACGCTTTTACTGTGAAGCTAATAAATTTTAAACGCAAATTCTGCTCCAGAGCATCTTTTCTCGCACTTCCCGCCTGTGGAATACTTGCTTTCCTGACAGTTACAATCTCCAAGAATTTAAATGTAAAGTCAATAGTCATCTCCTGTCTCACTAACTTACATCCTCTCTTTCATGCTTTTCTACATCCACCCCACTCTCATCAGTACTCTCTTCCCTCTCCTACTCTCTTCCTGACACCTCCTGCAACCTCTCACTCCTCATAACATTCCTCCTTGTCCACCCTACTCTCACCCGTAATCTCTTCCCTCTCCTATTCTCTTCCGGACACCCCGTGCAACCTCTCACTCCTCAAGATTCCTTCTATTTAACCTCCCTGCACAACAGTGGCAGTAAAATGCCTTGCTTGGGGCGACACGATTGTATATATATATATATATATATATATATATATATATATATATATAAAATTATAAATCTATCATTCGTCCATTCTTTGAATACTTTTACCACTGTTGGTCGAGTATTGCTGCTATTCACCCCGAAATTCTCAACAAAATTCAAAGAAGTATTTGCAATGTAATGAATCCCAACTCGAAAGCCAGACTTCATTCACTTTCTCACCGACGTGGCTTCCTTCTGTCTTTTCTACAAATATTTTCCTGGCAACTACTCTGATCTTTTTTCCCTGGTAACACATCCACTTGAATTTAACCGTGCTACTAGAGTTGCATCCAGGTTCCACCGTTGAAATAGTTACATGTAAACGCAATTCCTATACTTCAATTTCTTTTCTCGCACTTTCCGTCTGTGGAACTCTGTTATGGCGAAACACACCTATTCCTCAGATAATGGACTCTCCCTCCTATATTAATAAGAGTTAACAGGAAGTTAACTCGAGAACTTCTTGGGAAGTTCATAGGAGTTCTTAAAAGTTCTAGAGAGTTCTTTACAGTTCTATTGGAGTTCAGTAGAACTACTAGGCAGTTGATATCAGTCGACAGTTAGCCGAATACTAAGGAGTCAGCTTACAGTGGAAGATTACCAAGTTCCTAACATTTTGGGTGTTAAGTCGATTAGCAACCGACATAGCACGATTATAACCTTCAGTGCGAAAACTACTCCACAACAAATTCCATACCGTATAATTGCTTCTCTGATAGTTACAATCTCCAAAAGTTTAAATGCGACGTCAATAGCCATCTGCTATCTCCTTGAATTCTACTCATCTCTTGTCCTTTCTTCGATATCCCCTCTACCTTGTTTTTTTTCTCTATTTAACCCCCGTGCACACCAGTGGCGGTGCTACCTCCCTTGTGGGGAAACGATTAAAAATATATCTTTTCTTCTGTGTGCTGCGCCTCTTCAGGACGTTGATCATTGTTCTCCATGGTTTCTTTGTCCCTTGTAGCGCTTAATAAATTTTGTCTTTTTGCTATCTCTCCTAAACCTTGTTCCGATATCTCTTTACAAAACTTGACCTCCTTCTTCGATGTGCCGTGTACATTTAGACCGTTAGCGATTATGACTCTCCCCAATTTCCTGTCCTTTGTAGCTCTTAATATATTTTGACATTTTTATATATCTCCTAAATTTTATTCCATACATATACCTGATTTTCTAAACGCCGCTTAGATGTGGCACAAGGCCGAAAGTATGGGGTACCCAGTGAGAATCGAACTCACTACTCAGATCTAATGATTCTAGCGAGACAGACTTGTTAACCATTACACCACGCCGAGGTGCTCTTATTCCATACATATACATTAACTCGTCTTCCTTCCTTTAGGTTGTCCTTTCAGTACGTTGGCGATCATGGCTCTCCACAATTTCCTTTCCTTTGTAGCTCTTAATGCACTCATTTTTCAAAGTGAATAAAATCAACCGAAGTGAAACAGATGAAATTATGACGTCACTAAAAATTATTTTTTTGTTTATATCCGGGAATCAAAAATTGAAATATATTTTATATTTTCTGGGTTTTCTTTGAATTTTCAAACAAATTACTAAAACGAAACAAAATCCTGAATTTATTTTTTTTTGAATAAGTAAATACGAAGAGCACTGATTACATTCATTTGGATTTTGTCTTTAAAATTATTTTTTATATTTTTGTTTTATTTTTTACGCAGAAATGGAGGTGATTTGGTTTTGATCGTGTTTTTGCGATCGTAGTATTCAAATTCGGTTTGGGTGGATCAGAGGAAGATAACAGCAGGCCTTTTGTTGAATTCGAAAGTCTCGTCTCTAATGTTAAAAATAGAGTCATTGGTAATCAGGCTCGCGGGCCGGTCAAAATGCCTTCGCGAGCCGGATCCGGCCCGCGGGCCGTAGGTTGCCGACCCCTTGTCTTAATGAATGTATACTTTTTGTTATCTCTCCTACACCTTATTCTGACAGCCATTTACAAGAGCTTTTATATGTCGTGTTCCTTCAAAAAGTTACCGATCATGGCTCTCCACATTGCCCTCTTCTTTGTAGCTCGTAATAAATTTTGTCTCTTCTAAACCTTGTCCCGCCAAACTTACTGTGTAGGTTATGTGTTGTTATTCTCAATCCTTTCTGCCCTTAACCTGCCTTGTGAGTGTCAAATTTTCCAAGCACTCTTGGCTTATTGTGTGTCCTAGAAATTTCAACTGTCTCTTTCTGATTCTAAGTAAAGCGTCCATTTTATTTGTATTTTTTCAAGAACTTTGAAGTTGCCCACATGTTTGGTTTATGATATTCTCAGCATCTTTCTGTAGAAACACATTTCAAGACTCTCATTTCAAGACTCTCCAGCAGTGAAGAGATTGTCTAGCATTCGCTGTTGTAAGGAAGACTGATTTTAAGTAACAGTTCAGTACTATAAAATTATTTAAAAAAAACATTCGCCGATTTCAGAAACATAAATTTATTCTCGAAAAATTAACTGTAGAAATGTTGAAAATAATCAAAATACGAGCCTTGAGTATATATACACCTCTGCCATCGGTCAACGAAATTATTTAAAAAAAGATTTTATAATCATATCACCATAAGCAAGGCATTTTACTGCCACTGTTTTGCAGGGGGTTACAGGGGAGGAATATTATGGGAAAGAGGGACAGGTTATAGGGGGTGTGAGGAAGTGGGTAAGAAAAGGAGGAGAATACTGATGAGAGTGGAGTGGATGGAGAAAGAAGCATGAAAGAGAGAGAGGATGGAGGTTTGTGAGATAGGAGATGACTATTGACTTTACATTTAAATTCTTGGAGATTGTAGCTGTCGGAGAAGCAACTAAATGGAAGGGAATTCCACAGGCAGGAAGTTAGAAGCTGTTACAGTAGAAATTGCGATTACAATTTATTGGCTGTGATGCAACGAAATCTTTGAAAGCTGATTCCGCCTCTGGTTTGAACGTAAAAGTTTTACCATTTCAAAATGTGCTAAAGTGTTTAAAAATTTAGAATCAGGAGAATATGATGTCTGTGAGGTTTTGCAACGTCATTCTTGCAACATGTGGCTGCTCGGGGAGTGGAATTAGATTACCCTGATTTACTAATGCAGGTCTCATTTTCTGCAGGCTATTACAAAAATAATGGCCGATTTTTTTTTAATTATATCACACCGAGCAAGGTGGTAACTCCACTGATGTGCAGGGGGCTACGTAAGAGTGAAAAGATTGGAAAAGTGAAAGCCGGAAACCATATCCTAAACAGGGGACAAGGGATGAGCCTCTTCACCTGTTCAAAAGACGAGGGTGGTGTGTGAACCGGGCGATAGTTTAGTCTATCTATTCCAATTAAACTTATGCAAAAAACAACTTCGCTCAACAACTACTTGTAATTGTTCATTCTCAAGACTTCTTGATCCTCTACTACATTCTTCAGCTTCAAGGTTCTCATCAACAGTACGGAATTTCTGGAACCACCTTCGGAGTCTCATCAATTGTTGACCCATCTCCCCATACTCTGTTGATATCAGCAGAAGTTTGGGATGCACTGTTCCCAAGTTTGAACTCATGCAAAAAAGTAAACGAAGATTATGTTTTGTTATGTTCATAATTAAGGACTTCTATGCTCCAAACATTTTTCTATCCGAAAATAGATTAAACATTATTAAAGAGCACACAATATTTATTATGTATACCAAGGTTCATCTACTTCATACCATGAATACTATGTTAAAATGAATATATATATATATTATATATATATATATAAATGAATACTATGTTAAAATGGCTTTTAAAAATACAACACTTCGAGCGGTCATTATCGTTGTAACAACCTTATAGTTTCTTTGTTTCAAACGACCTTTTCTGTTTCTTAATACTTTGCTTAGTTTTTGGACTTGTGTCACTTTCCGTCCAGTGTTAAAGAACTTCCGAGATGTTTAAATTGTTGTACTTGTTTGATTTTAGTATTGATATTTGTAATTTGCATGTTGGGAATATTATGCTCGTTCTTTTGTGGTCCATCATGCTCGTCTTCTTGCAATTATTAGTTAAATATCGGGCAGAAAATTACCTGCCCTACCTATATACCACATTGTGGTAGTGTATCGCACTTGAATCATTTTTATACAATAAACGAGAGGATCCGGGCCTTTAAAAATGACGGCAAAATATTTATATCGATATGCCGTCTAGATTGCGGTGACATATATTGATTTACCTACTATTGAGTATCCTACATTAAGATATAAGAAAACAAAATAATCCAACCCCCTGTGCATGAGAGCATATATATATATATATATATATATATATATATATATATATATATATAATTGGAGTACATAGATCTTAATTGGAGTAGATAGATCTATCTATTGCCCGGTTCACACTCCACCCACGTCTATTGAACAGGTGTACAGGCTCATCCCTTGTTCCCTGTTTAGGATGTGGTTTCTGGCTTTCTCTTTTCCAGTCTATTCACTCTTACGTAGTCCCCTGTACACCAGTGGCCTTACCGCCTTGCTTGGGGTGATGTGATTAAAATATATACATATATATATATATATATATATATATTCAGTAGCGGCCATAATATAAGGAACGGAAACAACAAAATATGTATATTACTTAAATATATTGTTCACAATCAAGTATAAACAAGATCGTTCCTTAACTTTTGTCGAGTAGCTTATTTCCTTTGTTCCATTTAATCTTTATTTTAAAAAAAACTATTATGTAATTTTTTGTAACTTTGTATAATATTGATGCATTACACCCTAATCTTTATTCGGTAAAAAAATTACTGCTAATCGTGCATTACTTTTTAAGTAATACACATATTTATGTCTTTGTTGTTTCCGTTCTTTATCTCTTTTCCAATCTTTTCACTCTTACGTAGCCCCTGCGCATCAGTGGTGTTTTCGCCTTGCTTGGGGTGATATGATTAAAAAAAAAAAATTCATAATTGTTAAAAATCATATTGCGGGGGAAGAAAGAAAGAAAAAAATGAATGAATGAATGAATGAAATAGTCAGACTAATGAGAATTCTATATCAATCTGGGTCTAAGAATTTAAGTAAGTATTTTTTCTTATTCAGTAAATTTGGATTCTTGATATGGTTTAAGATGACAATTTTTTTCAAAAGGCATAGATTTCATTTATCACCTTTTCCATTGTAATGTTTGGATTTAGCTACGATATTTCAGGTAATAATTGAGTTCTTTTTGTTGTTTTTTAATTTCCAATAACGTATGGATAAAGAAGTACTTTTGCGGTATTTTACTGTTGTTTAAAGACAACATGTGGTTGTTAAATCTTACCTTCCACCTGTTAGAAGTGCTTCCAAAGCAAAATTTAACATCATTATCATCCGCATGAACTCGAGCTCTATAAACAATACTTTCGGACATACATTGGCCATTCAATCGGCAGGTTTATTTTTTCGACACTTGCAATTATCTTTAGAAGGGTCATTTTTAATATTAGTTGGGTGAAAGCGGTTGTTTATGTGGGCAAAATATTTATTTGATATCATAGCATTATGTTGAGCAATATATATATCTATGTTTTTAACGCAACTATAACTAATTTTGACATTGTTTTTATTGAAGATTATTTGTGTGGGGGGGGTGAATAGTAGAAAAGTTTATAAATTAAATTAAGGAATAGTTTACCAATGCTAGTTTGGACGTTAAGACAGAAGGGTGGTTTAAACTAAAAAATGTTACGTTTACTTGAATTCTGCTTATTTCTGCCTACCTTGTTTTTAGGTCACCATATATATATATTTTTTTTTTTAATCATATCACCCCAAGCAAGGCGATAACGCCACTGATGCGCAGGGGGCTACGTAAGGGTAAAAAGAATGGAAAAGAGAAAGCCGGAAACCGCATCCTAAACAGGAAACAAGGGATGAGCCTCTTCACCTGTTCAATAGATGTGGGTGGAGTGTGAACCGGGCGATAGTTTAGTCTATCTACTCCAATTGGAAAAAAAAATAAAAGAGTGAAAAGACTTGAAAAGAGAAAACCGGAAACCGCATCCTAAACAGGAAACAAGGGATGAGCCTCTTCACCTGTTCAATAGATGTGGGTGGTGTGTGAACCGGGCGATAGTTTAGTCTATCTACTCCAATTGAGGTCTATCTACTCCAATTGAGTCTATCTACTCCAATATATATATATATATATATATATATATATATATATATATATATATATATATATACCGGCCATAATTATTAGGCAACCCAAGTTTCTTTTTAAATGATACATTTCATATTATTTTTAGTATTTATTGCCAAGTGAACAATTGTAAATGAAAATAAAATTGTTATCTTTTGTTAATACTGCGCAATAACATGTGCATCAAATGAACTGTTCTGGTGTCCAGTTTTTGTGCTCCCTTCCCCATGCTAGTCTCTTCTTCTTATTGGCTGGCTGAAGAAAAGGCTTTCTGGCTACCTTGTAAAATTTTGCAAAGTAATAACAAAAGAACCATTCTATTTTTATTTAAAATCATTTACTTGGCAATGAATACTAAAACATAGTATGAAATACATCATTTTTTTCAAACAGTGGGGTGGCCTAATAATTATGGCCAGTAGTATATATGTGTGTGTGTGTGTGTGTGTGTGTGTGTGTGTGAACAACGCAAAAGAAAATCTTTTCTTTTTTTACCAACGCGTCCCCTGTGTTGTAAGGAATTAATTGTAATGATTTTGTTGTTAAAAACACAGTTGAAGGAAAAAAAAAAAGAAAATAGTTTACAAAATTTTTTAAGAACGCTCTTTTATATTCTTGTAGCCTGATTATATAAGTGAAAGCAAAATATGGGAGACACAATGTAAGGAAATTTAATGTCTTAGAAACAAAAGTGTTATTTGTGCTTATTGCTATATTTTTGCACCTGTAAACACACAAAGATAGATAGATAGATAGATAGATAGATAGATAGATAGATAGATAGATAATGAACAGGCTTAGATAGATGAACGGAATGAGATAGATAGATAGATAGATAGATAGATAGATAGATAGATAGATAGATAATGAACAGGCTCAGATAGTTGAACGGAATGAGATAGATAGATAGATAGATAGATAGATAGATAGATAGATATATAGATAGATAGATAGATAGATAGATAGATAGATAGATAATGAACAGGCTTAGTTAGATGAACGGAATGAGATAGATAGATAGATAGATAGATAGATAGATAGATAGATAGATAATGAACAGGCTTAGTTAGATGAACGGAATGAGATAGATAGATAGATAGATAGATAGATAGATAGATAGATAGATAGATAGATAGATAGATAGATATAAGAACAGGCTTAGATAGATGAACGGAATGAGATAGATAGATAGATAGATAGATAGATAGATAGATAGATAGATAGATAGATAGATAGATAAACTTAGATAGATGAACGGAATGAAGGAATAGATAGATAGATAGATAGATAGATAGATAGATAGATAGATAGATAGATAGATAGATAGATAGATAGATAAACAGGCTTAGATAGATGAACGGAATGAGATAGATAGATAGATAGATATATAGATAGATAGATAGATAGATAGATAATGAACAGGCTTAGTTAGATGAACGGAATGAGATAGATAGATAGATAGATAGATAGATAGATAGATAGATAGATAGATAATGAACAGGCTTAGTTAGATGAACGGAATGAGATAGATAGATAGATAGATAGATAGATAGATAGATAGATAGATAGATAGATAGATAGATAGATAATGAACAGGCTTAGATAGATGAACGGAATGAGATAGATAGATAGATAGATAGATAGATAGATAGATAGATAGATAAACAGGCTTAGATAGATGAACGGAATGAGATAGATAGATAGATAAATAGATAGATAGATAGATAGATAGATAGATAGATAGATAGATAGATAGATAGATAGATAAACAGGAAAGGCTTAGATAGATGAACGGAATGAGATAGATAGATAGATAGATAGATAGATAGATAGATAGATAATGAACAGGCTCAGATAGTTGAACGGAATGAGATAGATAGATAGATAGATAGATAGATAGATAGATAGATAGATAATGAACAGGCTTAGATAAATGAACGGAATGAGATAGATAGATAGATAGATAGATAGATAGATAGATAGATAGATAGATAGATAGATATTAATTGACTTAGATATGTTGGAAAAATATATCGATAAACATACAAATAAGCAAATTGAGAAAGATGAACATGGCTCTATCTTAATCAATAATGCAGGTGAAGCGAGGTCATTTTCTGCGCATGCCCATGCTCCTAGCCGACATCTTCACAAATCATTCTCATTAATCAACAGAAAGATGTAGCCAGCGATATTCTCAACGGTTTCGGTGCAACGATATCTGCTTTTTTTCTCAATTTGAACTTTTCAGTTATAATTCATTATTCCTTTCTCCCATTCTTCTTCTTATTATTATTTCATTTTTCATCATATTTCGATTTCTGCTTTGGTCTCACTACCAACCAAGTCTGCGAGAAGACCTAAGGCAGGTAGTGGCGTGTTGTTATGGCTCCATTTCATGTTTTTCTATCTTCCCTATCATCCCCAGCGTTACATAGATAAAGTTTTCCTTAGTGTGTGGGTTGTACTTAATAAGACAATTTTTTGTATATCTCTTAAGCTGGGGTTTCCAGGGATTCTTTCAATGTGTTGTTTTGTTCCATTTTTTATCATTCCAAGTGCACCTACTATCACTGGCACAAATCTTGTTTTCAATTTCCACATGTTTCTATTTCAATTTCCAGGTCTTTATATTTTGACAGTTTTTCAAATTCCTTGATTGCTATGTTACAATCCGCTGGACAAGCCATATCAATTAATAGACAAGTTTTCTCCTTGTGGTTTTTAACAATAATGTCTGGCCTGTTTGCTTCAATTTTTCTGTCTGTGTAGATGGTGTAATCCCATAGAATGGTTACATCTTCTATTTCTGTAACCGATGCTGGGTGATGTTCATCCCAGTGTTTGTTTACAGATTTTCCATAATGTTTGCACATTGCCCAATGTAAATATTGCCCAACTCTATCGTGGCGATTTTTATATTCATTTGGAGCAAGCACAGAACAGCCTGAGATTAGGTGGTCTATTGTTTCTTGGTGTTTATCACAAAACCTGCATTTTGGATCCATATTATTATGCATAATATTTGCCTGAAAGTTTCTAGTGAAAAGACTTTGGTCTTGTGCTGCAAGAATAAAGCCTTCAGTTTCAGACTTTAATCCAGATGCACGTAACCATCGATGAATATTAACTTTGTCAACATTGGATTTATTGGCACGTTCTGGATATTGGCCATGCAGAGGTTTGTCTTGCCAGCGCTGTTTCATCTGTTCAAGAGCTTTATCTTTGGCTTTCATTTTCATATTTTTTGCCGCAATAGTTGGTTCTTGGCTTCTGTTTTGCTTTTCTACAGAATCTACTAACTGTAAATCTTGTTTGTATTTACTGCCTTCTTTTATTATTGAATATTTTTTCTTTCTTTCTTCATGTTGCCTTACTAATTGTAACATCCAATCCTTTGTTGTTTCTATGTATGTTAGTAAGCCAATAGTTGTTGTCTTGTATGACAATTCCAGCTGAATGAGACCTCTTCCACCTTCTTTACGGGGTATGTATAGACGGTCTACATCAGCCTTTGGATGATGCATCTTATGCTTAGAAAGAAGCTTTCTTGTTTTAGCATCCATTCGCCTGATGTCGTTTAGAGTCCAGTTTAAGATGTTAAAGCTATATTGAACAACTGGGATTGCAAGGCTATTAATGGCCATAACTCTGTTCTGTGAATTTAATTCAGTTTTTAATATCATTCGTAGCCTTCTATAGTACTCTTTACGCACTATTTCTTTCATTTTTTTATGGTGAATGTTTTCGCTCTCATTTACACCTAGGTATTTATAAGCTTCTTCTGGTTTCAATTCTTTTATTGTTACAGCAGGGTCTAAGCTAATTGAGGACGTTTCTTGTATTGATCCACGTAAAACTGTAGCTTTAGCACATTTATTCAAATTAAATTTCATTCCAATGTCTTCGCTGAAGCATTTTACAGTTTGCAGAAGACCTTCCAGCTCATTATCATTCTTAGCATATAACTTTAAGTCATCCATGTAAAATAGATGGCTTATTTTCTTTTGGCCTATTTTATAACCACATTCTGTCTTATTAAGTTGACTGGTTAGTGCTATTAATGATATGCAGAATAGTAAGGGAGATAAAGAATCACCTTGAAATATACCTCTTTTGATGTTTATTTCATCAGACTTATTGGTTCCATTTATATGATTGAGGTAAAGGGTTGTTTTCCATATAGACATGCACTGTTTGCTGAAATTCATGATGACGGGCGATATCTTGTATATATTTAAAGTCTTTAAAATCCAGGAATGTGGCACACTATCGAATGCCTTTCGATAATCTATCCAGGGAGTACTAAGATTTTTCTTTGTATTGTAGCAGTTTTCCAGGATCATTTTGTTAATTAGCAATTGGTCTTTACAACCATAACAGCCGCGTTTGAACACTTTTTGTTCAAGAGGGTATCATGTCATTTCTTTCTAATAATAAATATGTCTGTTTTGTTAAAATAGATGTTAATAGTTTATATGTTGTCGGAAGACATGTAATTGGTCTGTAGTTTTTCGGGTTGTTTGTGTCATCATTCTTGGGTAGAAGAAATGTAATTCCTTTGGTCATCCATGCAGGAATTTTAGTGGGATCGTCAACCATTTCTTGAAGTTCTTTGGCTAGTTTTTGATGTGCTGCATTTAAATAATATAGCCAAAAGTTAGGAATTTTATCTATACCTGGGAATTTCCAATTGTGTGCTTTTTTTTAGTGCAAATTTAACATCATCTTCTGTAATTCCAGACCGTGTCTGTTCTGGTTTATTTTTCATTCCTTCTATCTCTTGCGCAATCCAATGTACTTCCTTGCTATGTTCTTTAGGGCAAGCCCATATCTTTTCCCAGAACTGTGTGACGTCTTCCATTCTGGGGGGGGACTGTCACTTCAATTCTTTTTTTACCTATTTCCCTGTAAAATCTCTTTGTATCAGTCTGAAAAATCTTGTTTTGTCTGTAAAATCTTGCTCTTTTTTCATGGCGTCTTATTCTTTGAGCCTTCAGTTGGATTTTTGCTTTATTTTTTCTTTATTTGATAAGACTTCATTTTCATTCCTAATGTTATATTTTCTTTCGGCTCTTGTGCTTTTCCTAGTTCTTACATTTATTCCTCTACTCAGTTCATCCAGTACTGAGAGTTCACTTCTAAGTTGTTCGATTTCTTTTTCTATTTTTCTTTTCCAAGGTGGATCTTCACGTCTGCGAAACTGCCTTGTTTTTATTTTGATATTCAATTTTTTTGTTGCTGCAGTTGCTGATGCATATATTACTTCGTTGAGATTTGTATGAGAGTCTTCATCTAGTATTAATTTCATTATTATTATTATTATTATTATTATTATTATTATTATTATGTCATTTTTCATCATATTTCGATTTCTGCTTTGGTCTCACTACCAACCAAGTCTGCGGGGAGACCTAAGGCAGGTAGTGGCGTGTTGTTATGGCTCCATTTCATGTTTTTCTATCTTCCCTATCATCCCCAGCATTACATAGATAAAGTTTTCCTTAGTGTGTGGGTTGTACTTAATAAGACAATTTTTTGTATATCTCTTAAGCTGGGGTTTCCAGGGATTCTTTCAATGTGTTGTTTTGTTCCATTTTTTATCATTCCAAGTGCACCTACTATCACTGGCACAAATCTTGTTTTCAATTTCCACATGTTTCTATTTCAATTTCCAGGTCTTTATATTTTGACAGTTTTTCAAATTCCTTGATTGCTATGTTACAATCCGCTGGACAAGCCATATCAATTAATAGACAAGTTTTCTCCTTGTGGTTTTTAACAATAATGTCTGGCCTGTTTGCTTCAATTTTTCTGCCTGTGTAGATGGTGTACTCCCATAGAATGGTTACATCTTCTATTTCTGTAACCGGTGATGGGTGATGTTCATACCAGTGTTTGTTTGCAGCTTTTCCATAATGTTTGCACATTGCCCAATGTAAATATTGCCCAACTCTATCGTGGCGATTTTTATATTCGTTTCGGGCAAGCACAGAACAGTCTGAGATTAGGTGGTCTATTGTTTCTTGGTGTTTATCACAAAACCTGCATTTTGGATCCATATTATTATGCATAATATTTGCCTGAAAGTTTCTAGTGAAAAGACTTTGGTCTTGTGCTGCAAGAATAAAGCCTTCAGTTTCAGACTTTAATCCAGATGCACGTAACCATCGATGAATATTAACTTTGTCAACATTGGATTTATTGGCACGTTCTGGATATTGGCCATGCAGAGGTTTGTCTTGCCAGCGCTGTTTCATCTGTTCAAGAGCTTTATCTTTGGCTTTCATTTTCATGTTTTTTGCCGCAATAGTTGGTTCTTGGCTACTGTTTTGCTTTTCTACAGAATCTACTAACTGTAAATCTTGTTTGTATTTACTGCCTTCTTTTATTATTGAATATTTTTTCTTTCTTTCTTCATGTTGCCTTACTAATTGTATCATCCAATCCTTTGTTATTTCTATGTATGTTAGTAAGCCAATAGTTGTTGTCTTGTATGACAATTCCAGCTAAATAAGACCTCTTCCACCTTCTTTACGGGATATGTATAGACGGTCTACATCAGACTTTGGATGATGCATCTTATGCTTAGAAAGAAGCTTTCTTGTTTTAGCATCCATTCGCCTGATGTCGTTTAGAGTCCAGTTTAAGATGTTAAAGCTATATTGAACAACTGGGTTTGCAAGGCTATTAATGGCCATAACTCTGTTCTGTGAATTTAATTCAGTTTTTAATATCATTCGTAGCCTTCTATAGTACTCTTTACGCACTATTTCTTTCATTTTTTTATGGTGAATGTTTTCGCTCTCATTTACACCTTGGTATTTATAAGCTTCTTCTGGTTTCAATTCTTTTATTGTTACAGCAGGGTCTAAGCTAATTGAGGACGTTTCTTGTATTGATCCACGTAAAACTGTAGCTTTAGCACATTTATTCAAATTAAATTTCATTCCAATGTCTTCGCTGAAGCATTTTACAGTTTGCAGAAGACCTTCCAGCTCATTATCATTCTTAGCATATAACTTTAAGTCATCCATGTAAAATAGATGGCTTATTTTCTTTTGGCCTATTTTATAACCACATTCTGTCTTATTAAGTTGACTGGTTAGTGCTATTAATGATATGCAGAATAGTAAGGGAGATAAAGAATCACCTTGAAATATACCTCTTTTGATGTTTATTTCATCAGACTTATTGGTTCCATTTATATGATTGAGGTAAAGGGTTGTTTTCCATATAGACATGCACTGTTTGATGAAATTGATGATGACGGGCGATATCTTGTATATATTTAAAGTCTTTAAAATCCAGGAATGTGGCACACTATCGAATGCCTTTCGATAATCTATCCAGGCAGTACTAAGATTTTTCTTTGTACTGTAGCAGTTTTCCAGGATCATTTTGTTAATTAGCAATTGGTCTTTACAACCATAACAGCCACGTTTGCACCCTTTTTGTTCAAGCGGTATCATGTCATTTCTTTCTAAG
This sequence comes from Ascarosepion bandense, assembly GCA_037127315.1. NCBI lineage: Eukaryota > Metazoa > Mollusca > Cephalopoda > Sepiida > Sepiidae > Ascarosepion > Ascarosepion bandense. The sequence continues at coordinate 79,892 of JBBBDQ010032675.1, read as the reverse complement.
AATAAATATGTCTGTTTTGTTAAAATAGATGTTAATAGTTTATATGTTGTCGGAAGACATGTAATTGGTCTGTAGTTTTTCGGGTTGTTTGTGTCACCATTCTTGGGTAGAAGAAATGTAATTCCTTTGGTCATCCATGCAGGAATTTTAGTGGGATCGTCAACCATTTCTTGAAGTTCTTTGGCTAGTTTTTTATGTGCTGCATTTAAATAATATAGCCAAAAGTTAGGAATTTTATCTATTATTATTATTATTATTATTATTGTTATTATTATTATTATTATTATTATTTTGTTTGGCGCAGTACTTGTTTCCCCTCAGTCTTGAACAGGGATTTCAAGACGACGAGCTTTTGGTATTAAAAGAAGCCAACAGATGAGATGTTAAATAATCAGCGAGAAACAAAATGTAATATTAGTGACGAGACGGAGAGAATTCTACGGAATGCATGAAACTATGGCGTTTGCAATTCCTATATTTTAGAGTTAAATATATTTTTTTGTCATCCCCAACGTCTAAATAACAACGGCTTATACTGTTGTAGTTAAATACCTAACCCTAACCCTAATACCACATACTACTGCTTTTTATTTCGACGTCGTTATATTTACTTAGTATCTCAAACGTTTTCAACGATTTTTCTTTTGTCGACTGGGTCAGCAACGTCTATCAGCAAAAATGTATTTTCAACATGATTTTTCACAATTATTCCTGGCCGATTTATTCTGGATTTCACTATCAGTTTCAAAAGCGAATTTCTAGAAGTCATTCCCAAAGCTCCAATAACAACATGTGGTTGTCTTGAGATGCAACATTGTACTGATTTCTATCTTGATGTCCTTGTATTTAAGATGATAATACCACGAAGATGCAACTGAAAATGAAAGAGAATAAACTCAAGGGTTTTCAGATATGCATTTTTGTCGGCTGGGGCGGAAACGTCTATCAGCAGACATATATTTTCAACTTGATTTTGCACAATTATATCTGAATGCCTAGACTTCCTTTCTCAGTCTAAAGACCTATTCTTCTTATTCTTCTTATTATTATTATTATTATTATTATTGTTGTTGTTGTTGTTGTTGTTGCTGTTGTTGTTGTTGTTGTTGTTGTTTTTGATGCATATTAACATAGTCAATGGTAAAACTGTTTTCATCAAAAAGACTTCCCCAACTTAATTTTTTTTCAGAAATCGGCGTAGCTTAATAGGCAGCAAGCTTGTCTTACTAAAACCAATTACAACTGAGTAATGAGTTCGAGTCTCACTGGGTACCACATACTTTAGGCCTTGTGCCACATCTGAGCTGCGCATAGAATATCAGCTATCTCAGACTATTCAGATCTACCTTTTGTTCATATCTATCTATCTATCTATCTATCTATCTATCTATATATATATATATATATATATATATATATATATATATCTTAGAGTATTCATTTTATTTAAAAATCATATCACCCCGTGCAAGGCGGTGACGCCACTGATGTGCAGGGGACTACATAATAGTGAGAAGATTGGAAAAGAGGAAGCCGGAAACATACATCCTAAACAGGGAACAAGGGATGAGCCTCTTAATCTGTTCAATATATGTGGGTGGAGTGTGAACCGGGCGATAGATAGATCTATCTACTCCAATTGAAAAAAAAAACAAACAAAAAAAAAACAAAGTGAGAAGATTGGAAAAGAGAAAGCCGGAAACTGCATCCTAAACAGGGAACAAGGGATGAGCCTCTTAACCTGTTCAATAGATGTGGGTGGAGTGTGAACCGGGCGATAGATAGATCTATCTATCTATCTATCTATCTACATCTCTTCATTATCTACCTTAGAAGCAATAATATTGCTGAATTGCATGTATTTCCCTATCAGTCTGAACTGATTATAATGAATCTGTTATTCTTATTATACTTTTCATCATTTGTTCCCCACCCCTTGCAAGGTGTAGCTCCACCTCTTCTATTGCCCATAACGGAGTGATATCTATGTCCGTTGTGGTTCAGTGGATATCGACTTGGAACGACAAGGCGGGCGTCGAGTTCAAATTCAAGTAGAATCTCTTGCATTCACTTACGCACAAGTAACCTTAAGAAAAACATTAATCCGTCTTTTCCCTCCATTTATGGGTTAAATAACAGGACAGATTGTTTTCTATAGCCTTGGCTGGCAACCAGTCTACCGCAGAAAGCAATGGCAATCTCCTGCAGGATAAGCTTCTGACCAGTCAGTCATGTCTCTTTCGAGACATGATCGCCCAAAGCGTGTATCACGTATGGTACTTAACTGACTGACTGAACCTAATAGTTGGAAACAATTTAATCTTCTCATGGGCATAAAGTTGGGGATCGGTTTTCTAGTGTTATGAAGTAATAAACTGATCCCCCATAAATTACTACTTATTAATATAATGATATAATCCATCTCTTCTCACTCCAGCTATGAGCTAACTGGCAGGATAGATTGGGTTCTATAGCCTTGGCTGGCAACCAGTCTACTGCAGAAAGCAATGGCAATCTCATGCAGGATAATCTTCTGCTCAGTCAGTCATGTTCTAGAGTACAGCAAAAATCGTTTTGAAAAAGTTCGCGAAACATGAACATCTTTCGAATACGAACAACAAACATATGTCATTTGTCACCAGCATGTTTAATTGGAGTAGATAGACAAAACTATTGACCAGTTCACATTCCACCCACGACTATTGAACAGGTGAAGTGGCTCATCCCTTGTTCCCTGATTAGGATGTGCTTTCCGGCTTTCTCTTTTCCTTTGTTTTTACTCTTTTTTTTTTTTAATTGGAGTAGATAGTCTAAACTATCGCCCGGTTCACACTCCACCCACGTCTATTGAACAGGTGAAGAGGCTCATCCCTTGTCCCCTGTTTAGGATGTGGTTTTCGGCTTTCTCTTTTCGAATCTTTTTACCCTTTTCTTTTTCTTTCTAAAATATAATTTATAATAAATATTCACAGGTCTATATTATATATCGAGCACTGTTTTAAATTAATGTTTTGGACATTGTAAATTTTTCTTCCTTCCTTATTCAATATGATATATATATATATATATATATATATATATATATATATATATATAATAAGAAAGTGAAACAACAGGCGGATGTTGTTCAAGCTTCAACTTTTATAGAGAGTGTTTGATACAGATTAGAGCTTAATATTGTAATTTTTACAATAGTTTATAAAAGCATTACATTACAACACAAAATTTTCATGTTTCATAATATTGTTCTTCTTCAGGTGATATTTAAAAAAAAATGGTGAAAATGATTTATATAGAAAATATAGGATAAATTAATGGTTATTTAGAAACTAAAGGGGTAGTAGTTGGAGAATATGCATGTAGGTGTGTCAATATTGTTCAAGAGTCGTACGAGAGTCACTAGACTGACGACTCTACGACACTGTCAGCACTCTGCCTTCGGGTAGAGGGCGCTCTCTGCTTCCGAGCAGAGAGCAATAACCCAGTCGTGGCTCCGCCGAAGGGTAGAACCACGACTAGGGAAAAATAGACAGACATTTTTTGGCCCGGCTATATGGCCGGGAATACCCACTATAAAATGACCATGTGTCACATCCAGCCTACGTGGGAAGGCTAGTAAATACAGTCAATATTGTTCACTATGTACTACCCCTTCATTTTCTAAATAAGCATAAATTCGTCTTATGAGTTCTAAATAAATCATTTTCACCATTTATTTTAGAAGAAGAACAGTATTTTCTCTGGTGAGCATATTCTTCCCAACGAGAAAACGGGGTGGGGGGGGCATATTTATTTCCCTACCTGAAGAATGTGAGACGGAAATATCTAATCTAATCTAAACTTATTTATAAATGGAACTTTGTCTGTGTGTGTGTGTGTCTGTGTCTGTGTGTCCGTTACCTATAGACTTCAAAACGGCTGAACCGATTTTCTTAAAAATTTACACAGTTGTACTCTAAGTGTCTGCGAGTGTTCTTAGCTTAGTTTTGTGTCGAGGTACCCCCGATAAATATCGAAAATCGATAATGGAAAAAATCGGCTTGTAGAAGGAGTGGTCCGATTTTAATCAAATTTGATGCACTCATGGACAAAGACATAAGAAACGATATTCAGGAGTTCCAAGGTTGCAGTTCTTACAATAGCGCAGAAAATCGATAATATATATACACACACACACACACATATATATATATATATATATATATATATATATAAAAGGCAAGATGTTTGAGTGTGTGTGTCTGTTTATCTGCCTGTATGTCTGTATTTTTTTCAGTCCTTTTATTTTAGTCTTTGCTTCGGGTTTAGCTCTAAGTAGGTATAATTGTAGTTCTTAGTCTCAGCGATGATACCATTTACTCAGAGGACTTATTTAGTCTTCAAAATTCAGTTTTTGACGAAAAAAACTTATTTGATATCGATACCAGGATTTTATCAAGGACACCTAGATGGATAGCAGGAGCAACCGACCAGATATGGCAGCAGTATTCAATGCACGGACGGATGGTAGATTTATATATATATATATATATATATATATATATATATATATATATAGGGGCGGTTAAAAAATAGATAGATCCTAATTCGAGAACTGACGAATTATCATGGCTAATGTTCCCTACTCTCTGCAGATTCGATAAGTTTCTACCTATCAAATCATCCATGATGATCTCGTCTTACATAAATCGCTTCGTGATTGGTGCCAACAGAGCTTACCGTAGAGAACAAGCGCAAACGTGCCAATGTTCACTTGACCGCTACAACAGTGAAGACAAAGAATTTTTAAGTAGAGCATGCAGGATGAGATGGAACTTTGGTTCATCAAAGTGAGCCAGAATCTAAAAGAAAGAGTATGGAATGGGAAAATCCTGGTTGGCCAGCGACAGAGAAATCCAAGAATTCAAGAATAAATCTTAGGCGGAAAAGATGATGTTACCATTTCTTGGTACTTGAAAGGGCCGATAAAAGAAGAGTTTCTGGAAATGGGTATATGAACAAAAGTGCAAGTTACAGTGCTTTGCTGGTCAACAATGTGAAGCCAAGAAACGCTGAAGCTTATTGTCGAACGGTATATGACCAACAGTGCCAGTTACAGGGCTTTGCTATTCAAAAATGTGAGTCAAAAACCACCAAAGCTTATTGTCGAGGGGCATATGATCAACAGTACACGTTAATTTGTTCTTTCTCACAATTTGCGACATTCTTCTCTTTTTATTTATTTTTATTATGATTTGTTATTATTTATTTATATTATTTTATTTATTATATTTTTAAATGGGTGTTGTATCGTCGGCGGTTTGTTAATTCGTTTATAATTTGTTCCTTATTATTAGTTTTCTATTTTAGTAAAAGTGTGTTTATTTACATATATATATATATATATATATATATAAATATATATATATATATATATATATATATATATATAGCCAAGGAAAAACTCAACACATGTGGCCTGATGATTGCGCTTAGCATGAAACAGTCTGTCGCCCTTGAGTGTAGACTTCAATGTTCACTCTTTTATATTTACATATGCTCTATCTCTGATGTTGAGCACTTTATCTCATTAATATAGCACACTTTAAAACTATATTTATTCATATATATATATATATATATATATATATATATATATATATATATATATATGCAGTTCTTTCTGACAATTTGCGACATTCTTTCTGACAATTTGCGACATTCTTTCTCACAATTTGCGACATTCTTCTCTTAGGATAATAGAGATTTCCAATTTCCGCTGATTTTTTTTGTTTTTTTTATGTTTATTACCTAATATGAAGAAAAACTTAAAGATATATTCAGAATCGTAAAAAGAGAATTGCAAGTGTTACTATAATCAGTCACTTTCTGGAAAGAAAATTTGTACTTCCCAATAAATGTCTATCATAAATTTGTGCAGGCTTATCGCTGAATATTCAGTATTTGCCAAACAAAAAGGAAAAGAAATACAGATGAAACTGCTGTCTAAAAAACCTTAGAATAAGTACTTTTATTTACTCCCTCGCCATTGAAAATGCAACTAATTTCAAGACGCGCCCCATACACACCGATGAAATGTTTGGGGGAAAATCGGGTTTGCATGAATAGTGGGCGCAGTTTTTTTAGTGTTGCGTAGCTAATAGATAAATGCTAGAATTGTGCGTTGTGTTCTCAGTAGCGATCGTAGTAAAAAAAAAGTCATAAAAAGCAGGGAACATCATACAAATTTGCTGTCTGTCAATTATCACAAGCAACCCTTTCTGCATTCCATAGGCTTGGACCATGCAAATCTCACTGAGTGCAATACTGCGCCTCATCGGCCTTACACTCTCTTCCGATCACAAGTAGAACCATTACATTGACTAAATAGCTAAATCCACTGCTAGGAAGGCTGGGTCACTGTGTCGGGCCAGGACGTTTTTTCCGTCTGAATCCACCCTGCACATATACAAATCAACCATCCGTCCGTGCACGGAATACTGCTGTTTATTATTGTCGAGGAGTATATGATCAACAGTACACGTTACAGTGCTTTGCTGGTCAACAATGTGAAGCCAAAAAACGCCGAAGCCTATTGTCGAAGAAAGTTTTGGTGTTGCATGAAAATGCATTCTACATACGACTGATAAACCGTTGAAATTATTAATCAATTGGGTTATGAGGTGCTGGAACCCTCTGCCCAGATATTACGCCTTTCGACTATTATCACCTTGGCCCACCCAAAGATTGACTTTACCAGGTCGTCGATTCCCGAGTAGAAACAAGTGCAGGAAGCTGTAAATAAATGGTTGTACGACCAATTGAAAAGTTTCTTCTTGGAAGGAATACGCAAGATTGTGGACCGCTGGACCAATTCCATCAAAAAGGAAGAAGACTATATAGAAAATAAAGCACTTGTTTAAACAGTGCCTTTATGTAAATAAATGGAAAAAAAAGTGCGAATAAATTTTTGAATTTCGATCGTACTTAAACCCAGAAAGAGATCGTTGACATTCCTGGGACACATAATGGGAAAAATGGGCTAGGAGAATTTGACACTCAAAAGAATATATCATAGGTAAAAACAGCCGCCCAACTATATGTGTGAATAATTGTCTGTACAGAGGATGGGAGGGATGGTAAAAAGACAAACTATAATAAGAGGTACAAAAGACAGAAAGTCTTGGAGAGCCATGATTGCCCCTAGAAGAAAGAGATATACCATTTAATACGCTGTGATTCATGTCGGAAATGTTGTTCGAAAAAGAAATATTGCTGGTTTCAGTTTGTACAAATGCTTTCTGTCTAGAGAAAATATTTTTAAAACTGGAGTAGGCTGCTAAACTAAAATGTAATCTCTGAAATGAAAATAGTTCCAATAGATATATAGATAGATAGATATGATCAGATTCGGATAGATAGATAGATAGATAGATAGATAGATAGATAGATAGATAGATAAGGACTGAGATAGATAGATAGATAGATAGATAGATAGATAGATAGATAGATAGATAATGGACTGAGATAGATAGATAGATAGATAGATAGATAGATAGATAGATAGATAGATAATGGACTGAGATAGATAGATAGATAGATAGATAGATAGATAGATAGATAGATAGATAGATAATGAACAGCCTGAGATAGATCGCCCGGTCAATACTCCTCCCACGTCTATTGAACTGGAGTAGAGGCTCGTTCCTTGTTTCCTGTTTAGGATGTGGTCTCCGGTTTTCTCTTTTCTCTCTTCAGACCTTGGTACTGGTGCTTCCGTGAGTTTCCTGCGATCTGGCCGGTTGGTGGCAATGGCTCATCACTGTGAGGGTACCGGGTTGGCAGTTTCCTGGTTGCTGCTTCCGACTGGTAGTTAGGAGCCCGAACTCTTGCGTAGCGTCAAGAGCGGCTGCTCTGATCAACAGTTGTATAATATCGGGGTTCTTGTAGTGCCATGTCGCGCATGGATAGGTGTCCCTGCAAGCGCTTTCGGTGGGCAACCCCGAGGCCACACCTTGTTGCAGCCCGAGCCAGTTTCCCTCCCAGCACAGATCGTGGGTAATGACCGCCTGTATCCTCTACCCTAGGTCCCTTTCTATAAACAAAAAACATGACGAAACAAATCAGAAATGACCCTAAACCAGTTAAATCCAAACCACCTAAGCCCATTAACCTCTCCTTCACTAATATCCGAGGCATTCGCACTAACTTTCCTAGTGTAGAAGCGTTCCTGCATGAAAAGTCCCCTGACATCCTCGCGCTCTGCGAAACTAACCTCAACTCAGCTATTCCTTCCTCTGACCTCTTCATCCCTGGTTATCTTCCCCTTTTAAGGAAGGATTCCACTGTCCACATGCATGGGCTGGGTGTTTATGTCAGCGAACACCTCCCCATAACTAGGGTGACTTCACTCGAATCTACTGACCACCAATACATATGTCTCCACTTGTCTCTCCTCAGTTCGGTTAGCTACCTATTCTTCCTTTACCGTTCTCCCTCCTCTCCTGACTGCTCCCTACTAGATAGCATTGCCGACGACATAGTTAAGGCTATTTCCTATCACCCATTTGCCCACATATTTGTATTTGGAGACCTCAATGCCCATCACTCTGAGTGGCTTGAAAACGCCGTTACTGATTCGGCGGGCATTCACGCCATGAACTTTGCTATTTCCCAATCCCTTACGCAAGTGGTGGACTTCCCCACTCGCTTCCCAAGCACACCCTCGGGTCATTCCTCACTGCTAGATATATGTTTCACCTCTGCGCCTGACACCTGTCAAGTCTCGCAGCTTTACCCTCTCGGCAACTCCGACCACGCTGTAGTTTCCCTCAGTATTTCTTTCCAATCTCACTCCCCCCAGGAGCCCCCTACTTATAGAACCTCCTACCTCTACCAAAAAGCTGACTGGGATGCCTTTCGCGATTTCCTCTGCGACGTCCCTTGGGGAAAAGTGTTTGACCTATCAGTTGATGACTGTGCCTCTGAGGTCTCGTCATGGGTGAAAGCTGGCATTGATGCCTTCATACCCACCAGGAAGTATTGCTTAAAACCTCATTCCTCTCCGTGGTTCTCTCCGGCCTGCTCAGCCGCCATTGCCCACAGGAACCATTACTTCCGTCTATTCCGGAGACAGCCAACTGATCACAATAGGCGCCTGTTCACATCTGCTCGCAGTGAGTGCAAGAGAACCCTAAATGACGCCAAACAGTTGTTTGCTGAGAGAATGCGACAGCACATAGCTGACCGCAAGTTCGACTCCAAGGACTATTGGAGGATTTGTAAACGAATGCTCAACAATAGGAAATCCTCAATACCTCCTTTAATCCATGGATTTGATGTTCTCACGTCATCTGCGGACAAAGCTGAATGCTTTGCCCGCAGATTCTCATCCAACTCCACATTCGACTCGTCCGGAGTGCACCCACCCGACTTCCCTATTAGAACTGAGGCCAAACTGCACGACGTATATATTACCCCGACAGTAGTATCCAGAGTAATTTCAAAACTCGACCCCCATAAGGCGTGTGGAGACGATGGAATCCCGGTGATAGTCCTTAAGAGGTGTGCCCCCGAACTTTCCCCTGTCCTCTCTAAACTGTTTAACTACTGCCTTTCTGCTTCCTGCTTTCCTGCATGCTGGAAATTCTCCTCAGTCGTTCCTGTCTTTAAGAACTGTGGTGAACCCTCGGACCCATCCAACTATCGCCCTATCAGTCTTCTACCGATATTCGGGAAAGTATTCGAGGCTATAATCAATGCTGAAATAGTTCATCATCTCACCGCCCACAAACTGTTCTCCGACAGGCAATATGGATTCCGATTTGACAGGTCCACAGCCGACCTGCTAACAACTGTAACAGAGTACATGCTACAGGCCCTTGATGAGTCTGACGGGGCTCGCGCGGTTGCTCTGGACATCTCCAAGGCTTTCGACAGGGTTTGGCACCCTGGCCTCCTATGCAAACTACGCGGTTATGGTATTACCGGTCGCCTGCTTGACCTAATCCAATCTTTCTTAAATAACCGCAAAATGAAGGTCGTTCTGAATTGGCGTGCCTCTTCGTCCTACAGCACGAATGCTGGTGTCCCACAAGGCTCTATCCTGGGCCCGACGCTCTTCCTTATTTTCATCAACGACCTCCCAGATGAGATCAAGTCCCAACTAGGCATCTACGCAGATGACACTACAATATACTCCCGCTCCAGTAAGAAACCTGTCGTGGCGGACAGACATAATCTCGCTGCTGACCTTGAGCGGGATCTACACTCTGTGGTGAACTGGGGCAAGAAGTGGCTTGTCAACTTCAGTTCCTCTAAGACCAAGCTGTTGTCTTTCAACCATTACAGGCAACCTCTTCTGCCTCCCATAAGCATGGACCAGATGATTCTCCCGGAGAGTAATACACTACGTCTCCTCGGACTTACCCTGTCCTCAGACCTAAAATGGAAGCACTATATTGAATCCATAGCAAAATCTACTGCTAAGAAGATTGGGTCACTATGTCGATCCAGGATGTTTTTTCCACCTGAATCCATCCTGCATATATGCAAGTCAACCATCCGTCCGTGCATGGAGTACTGCTGCCATTTATGGTCAGGTGCCCCTGCCGTTCTCCTCAGTGTTCTTGACAAGCTCCAAAGGAGAGTCTGTAATGTGATAGGTACTGATCTGGCGACTCGACTGCAGCCACTTTCCCATCGTCGAAATGTGGCCTCCCTCTGTCTCTTCTATAAATACTTTCATGGCTTCTGCTCGGATGAGCTTAAGTCACTGATGCCTCCTCAACAGGTGTTTACCCGTGCAACCAGACTGGCAACTGGGTCCCACCCATTCACAGTCAGGTCAGCCAAATGCAGACGACAATTCTACTCCTGCAGCTTCCTCTCTCGCACTTCCCGCCTGTGGAACTCAATCTCGTATTCTTGCTTTCCTGACGGCTACGACCTCCAGAAATTTAAAAGCAAAGTTAATACTCACCTACTAACCACTGGACTCTAGCTCTCTCCCCTCCCCTGTATAATCTTCACTTTCTCTCCGCCCATGTATCTGTCATTGCACCTGCTTTCTCAGCTTTCTATTGTTCCTTTCTAACTAGCTTATACTCCTCACTCTTTTCTAATTAATCTTTCTACATTTATGTAACCCCCTGCACATCAGTGGCGTTTCTGCCTTGCTCGGGGTGAAATGATTAAAAAAAAAAAAAAAAAAGATAGATAGATAGATAGATAGATAGATAGATAATCAACAGCCTGATATAGATAGATAGATAGATAGATAGATAGATAGATAGATAGATAGATAGATAGATAGATAATGAACCACACTGGGAAGGAGACTATATAGAAAATGAAGCACTTGTTTAAGCAGTGCTTTTGTGTAAATAAATTGAAAAAAAAAAGAGTGCGGAGTGGGGAAATCCTGACTGGCCAGCGACGGAGAAATTCCAGACATAATCTTTAGCAGGAAAGGTAATGTTACCATTTCTTGGTACTTGAAAGGGCATACAATGAAAAGTCTCTAGAAAAGGAGTATATCAAGAAAAGTGCAACTTGCAGTGCTTTGCTGTCAACAATGTGAAGCCAAAAATCGCATGGTGTTGCATGAAAATGCATTTTACATACGACCGCCAAACAGTTAAAACCATTAATCAATTAGGTTTTGAGGTGTTTCAACCCCTTACCTACAGCCTATATCTTACGCGTTTCAACTATTATCACTTTGGATCGTTCAAAGATATTTCAAGAGGTCATCGAGTTCCTCCTACAAAGAAGCGCACGAAGAGGTGCCTAAATATTTTGAGCAACCAACCGAAAATCTTCTTGGAGGGAAGGTTGGGCCCAATTGCATCGAAAAGGAAGGAGACTATGTAGAAAAATGACGTACTTGTTTTAACCCCTGTTTTTGTGTTATAAATTGTAAGAAACAAATGTGCGGGCAATTTTTTTATTTTATTTTTCCTTGTACAAACTATATGCGTGTGAATAAAATTCTCTTTATCATATTCGCGAACATGAAGTGGGGTGGATTATATATTGGAAACACCTTGAAATGTCAAGTAAATTTATTTCAGTATGAGTGAGGACCGCTTTTCGCAGTAATTAAAGCTTGAATTCTGCGCGGGGTCGACTCATAAAAATTTTGAATTGTTTCCAGTGGTATTTATATCCATTTTTAACCTAAAACAGTCTCCAATCTCTTTCAATGATTATGATGGGTGATATCAACTCCTCACTTGTTTTTTTTTATAAAATTAACCATAATTGTTCAATGATAATAAATTCCGGGGAATGTAGTAGCCAGAAAAGATGTTCTACTTTACTAGAATGTTCCTCATGCTGCAACGTTAGCAGTATGAATGGCTGCATTATCATCCTTAAAATGGCATTTCCCTCCGGAAACAGTTCCTGAACCATAGGATGAAGGTGATCATTTAAAATTCTTAAATAGTCTTAACTGTTGATTTTTTTAAAATAGTTTATTTTAATAAACCTATTTAAATAATATCTAAATAAAAAAAAGAACACTTTTAGCAACAAAAATTAAATACTACTAATATTAAAACAACAAACATAAAAATAGACTAGCTTTTGACAGTTTAATTAAATTTTCCAAATTGTGCTATTATGGTAAAAGGTGTTTCCATAATTTTTCAACCCTTCTATATCTTTTGAGTATACAGAAATACACATTTTATCATACTCACTCGCGTATATATATATATATATATATATATATATATATATATATATATATATATATATCAGTCAGTTAAGTGCCATACGTGATACACGCTTGGGCGATCATGACTCGAAAGAGACATGACTGAGAGGATAGAAGAATATCCCACAGTAGGTTGCCATTACTTTCGGTTGTAGACTGGTTGTCAGCCAAGGCTACAGAACTCACTCTGTCCTGTTATTTAACCCATAACTGGAATGAAGAGGCGGATTAATACCTTTCCCAAGAGTATTTGTGCGTAAGTGAAATCAACAAATTTAAGTGGAATTCGAATATATATATAGATACACACACACACACATATATATATATATATATATATATATATATATATATATGGACACACACAAGCTGGTATATGTGTAAATAAGTTTTCGCAAGCTTTTTAAAATAACACGCATGCACGCACGCACACACACACACACACACACACATATATGGAGTGAGTATATATATATATTATATATATGGAGAGAATGAGAGAAAGAGAGTGAGTGATAAATATAAAAAGAGAAAAGGGAGAGGAGTTGATTTTAGTGGGGGTGGTGCAGTACCCAGGACCTGAGTTAATTAAGCTCCTTGTATAAAGTTTCTCCGACGGTGGAGGGTGGCGTCGGGGCGGATTCGTTATCTAAGTCGTAACACTAAGTCGGCCAACTATTCCGACAATGCGACAATAAAGTATGGCCGGCCGACACACGATCCGCGACCAGCCCATCTGTCTTTCTCGGTTTACGCGAAATCCCGAGCAGGAACCACCGCTGACAAGCGGTACTGTTTTAGTAAATTGAGTTGATTATATAGATCCCCTACTTTTGCATCTTGCCTGCACGGCCGAGCTCGCCTTGGCCCGAACTTTAAGCGCTCGAGAGGAACTGACACGCTAAGTAGTTCGCCAGATGGGCTGAGTGTTTCGGGTTATTATTATTATTATTATTATTATTATTATTATTATTAAATATATTTCCTTTAAATCTATTTATTTATTTTTCTTAAAAAGAAAGATTAGTTTAAAAGAAAAAAAAATAATGTTTAGTCACAAACATAGAAGGGAAAATGCTCACTGTGAATTGATCGTGATATTCGCGGTTAGAACGAGAGCTTTCTTTCTTTTTCTTGCGGTTGTGACTGACAAAAAAACAAAGAAAGAGAAATGACAGAAAACACGAGAGAACAAAAAAGAATGAAAAGGAAAATAAAATAGAAGGATTAGAAGTGTAGCATCAGTAAAGGACAGTTTTGAAAAGAAGGTGGAACAAAGAAAGAAAAAAAAGAAAGAAAGAAAAACAGAAAGGAAGAAAAGACAAAAACCGGATAAGAAAAAAAAAAAAAGAAATAAAGAAGGAAAGGTAATGGAGAGATTAAATGAAAGAAAATAAATTGAAAGAAAGAAAGAAAGAAAGAAAAAAGAAGAGAAATTGAAAGAAAGAAAAAAGGAAATAAATAAATAAAGAAAGAAAGAACAAAAACCGGATGAGAAAAAAGAAACAAAGAAGGAAAGGTAAAGGAGATGTTAAATGAAAGAAAATTAATTGAAACAAAGAAAGAAAGAAGGAAATAAATACATAAATAAAGAAAGAAAGAAAGTACCAAAAACCGGATGAAAAAAAAAAGAAACAAAGAAGGAAAGGTAAAGGAGATGTTAAATGAAAGAAAAATAATTGAAAGAAAGAAAGAAAGAAAGAAAGAAAGAAAGGACAAAAACCGGATGAGAAAAAATGAAGGAAAGGTAAAGGAGAGATTAAATGAAAGAAAATAAACTGAAAGAAAGAAGGAAATAAATAAATAAATAAAGAAAGAAAGAACGAAAAGACAAAAACCGGATGTGAAAAAATAAAGAAATAAAGAAGGAAAGGTAAACGAGATATTAAATGAAAGAAAAGAAAATGTAAAAAGAATGAAAGAAAGAAAGAAAGAAAGAATGAATGAAAACCGAATGAAAAAAAGAAATAAAGAAGGAAAGGTAAAGGAGAGATTAAATGAAAAAAATAAATTGAAAGGAAAAAGGAAAGAAAGAAGGAAACAAATAAATAAATAAATAAAGAAAAGACAAAAATCGGATGAGAAAAAAGAAAAAAAGAAAAGATAAAGAAGAGATTAAATGAAAAAATTTGTAAGAAAGAAAGAAAGAAAAAAAAGAAAGAAAGAACGAAAACCGGAAAAGAAAGAAAGAAAGACAGGAAAGACCAAAGAGGAAGAGAAAAGCAAGAAGTAATAAAAGAAGTTTAAAGTAAAGAAAGACTTAATGAATACAGTAAAAAAATGAAAATAAAGAAAAAAAATGAAAGTTGATAAGAAATTGCAGACGCGAAAAGAAAGAAAGAAAGAAAGGAAAAAGAAAGAAAGAACAAAAACCGCATGAGGAAAAAAGAAATAAAGAAGGAAATGTCGAGGAGAGATTAAATGAAAAAAATAAAATGTAAGAAAGAAAGAAAGAAAGAGAGAAAGAAAGAAAGAAAGAAAGAGAGAAAGAAAGACAGAAAAATTGAAAACTGATAAACTGCAGTAGGAAAAAAAAGAAAGAATGAATAAAAGAATAAAGACATGAAGAAAAACGAGTGAACTAAAGATGAAAAGACATATGGCAGACTGAAAGGAAAAAGAAAGAAAACAGAAACAAAAAAGAAAGAAATGACAAAATAAGAAGAGAAATGCAAGAAGGAATGAAGAAAATTTAAAGTAAAGAAAGAATTAAAGAATACAATCAAAAAAGCAAATGAAAAGAAAGAAGGAAAGAAGGGGCTAAAAAGAAAAAAATTAGGAAAATTTTAGGGAATAAAGCTCATTTATTTTTATTTTTATTTTTTTTGAAAAAGAAAGAAAATAGTTAAAAGGAAAGAGTGAAAAAAGGAAGAAAGGAAGATAAAAAAAGATAGAAATATTTATTTAAATCCTTTATATTTTCTGAAATCAATTGATTTTTTTTATAATCGTGTCGTCCCAAGCAACGCATTCAAGAAAAAATTCACCTTTTTAATGAATGACCCTTGTAGATGTCCTTATACCGAAAAATTCACTTTAATTATTGAATGACCCCCGTAGAAGTCCTTATACCGAAAAATTCACCTTATTTATTGAATGGCCCTCTTGGAAGTCCTTATACAGAAAAATTCACCTTATTTATTGAATGACCCTCGTAGGAGTCATTATACCGAAAAATTCACCTTATTTATTGAATGACCCCGTAGAAATCCTCTTACTGAAAAATTCACATGGATTATTAAATTAAATTCGTACAAGTCCTTATATCGAAAAATTCACCTTATTTATTGAATGACCCTCGTAGAAGTCCTTATACTGAAAAATTCACCTTATTTATAGAATGACCCTCGTAGAAGTCCTTATACCGAAAAATTCACCTTATTTATTGAATGACTATCGTAGAAGTCCTTATACCGAAAGATTCACCTTATTTATAGAATGACCCTCGTAGAAGTCCTTATACCGAAAAATTCACCTTATTTATTGAATGACCCTCGTAGAAGTCCTAATACCGAAACATACACCTTATTTATTGAATGACTCTCGTAGAAGTCCTTATACCGAAAAATTCACCTTATTTATTGAATGACCGTCGTAGAAGTCTTTATGCTAAAAATTCACCTTATTTATTGAATAACACTTGTAGAAGACTATATACCGAAAAATTCACCTTATTTGTTGAACGACCTTCATAGAAATCCTCGTACCAAAAATGAATCTTATTTATTGAATGGACTCTTATAGAAGTCCTTATACCGAAATATTCACATGGTTTATTAAACTAAATTCGTACAAGTCCTTATATCGAAAAATTCACCTTATATATTGAATGACTCTCGTGGAATCCTTATAACGAAAAATTCACCTTATCTATTGAATGACCCCATAGAAGTCATCTTACCGAAAATTCACCTTATTTATTGAATGACCACGTAGAAATCCTCTTACTGAAAAATTCACATGAATTATTAAATTAAATTCGTACAAGTCCTTATATCGAAAAAATTCACCTTACTTCTTATTGAATGACCCTCGTAGAAGTCCTTATACTGAAAAATTCACCTTATTTATAGAATGACCGTAGAAGTCCTTATACCGAAAAATTCACCTTATTTATTGAATGACCTCGTAGAAGTCCTAATACCGAAACATTCACCTTATTTATTGAATGACTGTCGTAGAAGTCTTTATGCTAAAATTCAATTTTATTTATTGAATGACCCCGTAGAAGTCCTTATACCGAAAAAATTCACCTTATTTAATGAATGACACCGCAGAAGTTCTCTACTGAAAAATTTACCTTATTTGTTGAATGACCTTCATAGAAGTCCTCATACCAAAATGAACTTACTTATTGAATGATTTCTCATAGAAGTCCTTATACCGAAATATTCACATGGTTTATTAAATTTCAATTCGTACAAGTCCTTATATCGAAAAATTCACCTTATATATTGAATGACCCTCGTGGAAATCCTTATAACGAAAATTCACCTTATCTATTGAATGACCCCATAGAAGTCATCTTACCGGAAAATTCACCTTATTTATTGAATGACCACGAGAAATCCTCTTACCGAAAAATTCATGAATTATTAAATTAAATTCGTACAAGTCCTTATATCGAAAAATTCACCTTATTTATTGAATGACCTCGTAGAAGTCCTTTATACTGAAAAATTCACCTTTATTTATAGAATGACCCTCGTAGAAGTCCTTATGTTTCGAAAATTACCTTATTTATTGAATGTGACCCTCGTAGTCTCAATACCGAACATTCACCTTATTTATTGAAATGACCGTCGCAGAAGTCTTTATGCCAAAATTCACCTTATTTATTGAACATCCTCGTAGAAGTCCTTATACCGAAAAATTCACCTTATTTAATGAATGACACCGCAGAAGTTCTCTTACCGAAAAATTTACCTTATTTGTTGAATGACCTTCATAGAAGTCCTCATACCAAAAATGAATCCTATTTATTGAATGACTCTCATAGAAGTCCTTATACCGAAATATTCACATGGTTTATTAAATTAAATTCGTACAAGTCCTTATATCGAAAAATTCACCTTATATATTGAATGACCCTCGTGGAAATCCTTATAACGAAAAATTCACCTTATCTATTGAATGACCCCATAGAAGTCATCTTACCGAAAAATTCACCTTATTTATTGAATGACCACGTAGAAATCCTTACCGAAAAATTCACATGAATTATTAAATTAAATTCGTACAAGTCCTTATATCGAAAAATTCATCTTATTTATTGAATGACCCTCGTAGAAGTCCTTATACTGAAAAATTCACCTTATTTATAGAATGACCCTCGTAGAAGTCCTTATACCGAAAAATTCACCTTATTTATTGAATGACCCTCGTAGAAGTCCTAATACCGAAACATTCACCTTATTTATTGAATGACCGTCGTAGAAGTCTTTATGCTAAAAATTCACCTTATTTATTGAATGACCCTCGTAGAAGTCCTTATACCGAAAAATTCACCTTATTTAATGAATGACACCGCAGAAGTTCTCTTACCGAAAAATTTACCTTATTTGTTGAATGACCTTCATAGAAGTCCTCATACCAAAAAATGAATCCTATTTATTGAATGACTCTCATAGAAGTCCTTATACCGAAATATTCACATGATTTATTAAATTAAATTCGTTGAATGACCTTCGTAGAAGTCCTCTTACCGAATAATCCACCTTATTTATTGAATTACCCTCGTGGAAGTCCTTATAACGAAAAATTCACCTTATTTATTGAATGACTCTCGTAGAAGTCTCCTTACCGAAAAATTCACCTTATTTATTGATTGACTCTCGTAGAATTCTTTATGACTGACTGGGCAAAAGTTTATCCCGCAGTAGGTTGCCATTGCTTTCTGTGGTAGGCTGGTTGCCATCCAAGGCTATAGAACCCAGCATCTTCTATTATTTAACCCATAAATGGTGAGATAAGACGGATTAATGCCTTTTCCCATGGTTATTTGTGCGTAAGTGAATGCAAGGAATATCAAATGGTATTCGAACTCCGGCACTCTGATCACTTGTTCCGGGTCGATATCCACAGCACCATAACGCACATCCTGAAATAGAGAATAAAAAAAGAAAAGAACGTATATTATTAAAAAAAACAAAAACAAAAACCAAAAAAAAAAACAAAAAAAAAACAATGAAATTACACGAAGGAAAAGAAAAAAAAAAGAAAATATACAAATGAAATGAAATTATACGAGAAAAGAAGAAAAAATATATGAAAAATATGGAAGAAATAAAAAATGTGAAAGTGAAAAAAAGTAAAAATGACGTAAGCTATTTACAATAAGTTTCAAAATGGCTGATGCAAATTCATGATAAATCATTTTTAAATGTATTTTCCTAGTAAAACTTTGGTGAATATATACTGAAACATTTCCAATATATTTTTATAGCTAAAGGCCTAATTCTGTATTCCTATCATAAAACAAATGTCATGCATTTTTTTATTAAACGTAATCATTCTTTACTATCGATCCAAATATTTTGGGGGTAAAAAAGACATCCTTGTTATCTTCAATATATATTTTTAGAGTGAAATAAATCATCAATAACAAAATATTTTCAACATATTTTTTAGGGCAAAACGTCAATCATTTGCTGTGTAATAAATTATTACTTCTATAAATCTACTATAAATTTTCTATAATAAAGCATTTGTAATTTTATAACAAAAATATCATCCGATATTTCTAGAATGAAGTAGATGCAATCCATTTTAGTAAAATCTTAAACTACACTTCTTTAACAAACCATTTGCAAATATTTTCTGCAGCAAGGCGTTAATAATTTCCAATGTTGTTTTAGAGTAAATGATATTCCGTCAGTTAAGTGCCATACGTGATACACGCTTTGGGCGATCATGTCTCGAAAGAGGCATGACTGACTGAGCAGAAGATTATACCGCAGTAGGTTGCTGTTACTTTCTGTGGTCGACTGGTTGCCAGCCAAGGCGATAGAACCCAATCTGTTCTGTTATTTCACCCATAATTGGAGGGAAGAGACGGATTAATACCTTTCCCAAGGGTATTTGTGCGCAAGTGAATGCAAGGAATTCAATTCGAATTCGAATTCGGCTTCCTGATTTCTCGCTTCGAGCCTATATCCATTGCAACACAACGCACATCCCATGAAATGATATTACAAATCTATAATAAAGAATTTGCAATATACAGGGTGTCAATAAAATTCGTGTGTACTTTTAAAAATTTATATCTTAATTTGTATTTGTGATAAAAGTAATCTCTAAAAAAAGGTATAAATTTTAATGTACCTAGTTTTAAATATAGTTATTGAATAATTCTTTGCCACAAAATTTGCAACAATTTTTAGAGAAGTAAACAGATGGATCGGAGGAGGTGAACCATTTTATTGGCCTCCACGTTCACCAAATTTGACCCCATTTGATTTTTGTATGGGGGCATGTGAAAACAATTGTGTATGCAACAAAACCTAGTTCGTTAAACGATTTGAAAGCTAAAATAACTCATGGGATTTCAGGCATTACTGTGAATCAGTTGGCAAATTTTTTTCCGTGAACTGCAAAATCGTATTAGCCTTTGTATTGCTAATGATGGAGGAAATGAGAAAACTTAAATAAAATTTCAATAAAACCTTAAAAAATATTATTTTAATTCTTTCTAATCCTTTAACAAATTAATTCTATCGCAAATACAAGTAAAGTTATAAATTTAAAAGTGCACACGATCTTTATGGACACCCGGTATAAAGACTACATCAGTTGGCAAATGTTTTCCACAAACTGCAAAATCGTATTACCCTATGTATTACTAATGATGGAGGACATGCGGAAACTTAAATAAAATTTCAATAAAACCTTGAACAATATAGATTTACTTCTTTCTAATCCTTTTTACAAGTTATTTCTATTGCAAATACGAATAAAGTTATAAATTTGTAAAAGTGCACACGAACTTTATGGACACCCTTTATTTTCATAGCAAACCGATACAATATAATTATTTGCAGTGAATTTTGTTGTAATCCGTTGTTCTATATTTCTCTACGAATGCATTGGAATCGTATTCGAATCAACCTCATTTCATCTGTATTTGAATTTAAGGAGGAAGTTCCTTTTATATGAGAACCGATACTGCCGGGAGGGAGTCGGCTGGGATAAAATCTCCCGGGTGGATACAAATCCCCTGCTGGATGCCGTAATATTAACGTCTTCACGATAATTGTTAACTATCATCCGTATTCTCATAAAATTCACTTCTACCGCCTCATCTTATATTTGTATCATTTACGTTGTTTATAGCTCGACTTTGAATGAAAGTGTGTAGAGTGTGGTCGCCTCACTACACCACAGGGTTTCCATCAGTGACTATGGCTTGTCAGCAATTTTTTCTTTGGCCAAGCACAACATTTCCCAGGTCCAGTAACAACCATATTCTCCAGATCTCCGCCCTTGCGAATTTTTTCTCTCTCCAAAAATGAATCCCACTTGAAAAGGACAATATTTCAAGCCGTCCAAAAGAATGCGACGAAGCAGGTTCTCTCTCTCCTATCCCCACTAAAAAAAACTAGTTCCCAGAAAGACTCTGGATAAAATATGGAACTTCAGGAGGGAGCTACTTTGAAGGAGATTAAATGCTGAATTTATATGTGTTGTAGTTTTCTTTTCATAGAACCAGCCCCGATACTTTTTTATCTGACTTCGTACCCACCAAACCTCGAGAGAAATGTTCTATACGATCCATCCCTAAAGAAAAATGGTCGATCCAAATGTTGGATACGATCTCATCGCTGAGAAAATAGTCATTTTTTTTTTATATTTCTACAGCTCTTTCTACAACCTTCTGGCTCTACAATTGATCGAACTAAAAAAATATAGTCTTGCTCACATATTTTGGCTGGAGGTGCCCAATCCACATTCTCCAGCCTTGAGAGAGTTCAAGAAAACACGGATGGATCGAAGACACTGTTGACAATCATTTTCAGCTGCATGGGTATCGTTCACCATGAGTCAGAGAGTAAACCAGGAGTACTACTACCGTAACCTGAGGCCGCGTTTGCGAGACGCTCTCAGTCGGAAAAGAACAGAATTACACGCGTCCTGCCTATTCAGCACAGATTCTGCAGAAGTTTTTGGCCGAGTACAATATTCTCCAGATTCGACAGCTAATATATTCCGTAGATTTCGGTCATGGTAACTTTTTCCTCTTTCCAAAAATTAAATCTCACTTTAAAGAAATAAGATTTCAACACATCGAGGAAATTCAAGAGAACACAACCCACTAGGCAGCTGCTCACTATACCCGAAAAAGAAATTCCAGGAATTCTTCCATCAATGCAAACGACTGTGGATAGAGTGTGGGGCTTCAAAAGGGGACTACTTCAAAGAAGATTAAATGCCGAATTGATATGTATTGTAGTTTTTTTTTTATAGCTCCAGTTCCGAAACTTTTTGATCAGACCTCGTATATTCCAAGCACCTGATTATTTGTGTCTACAAAACACGAAGGCTTACAAGGATTTGCTTCGTTGAACCAGCAATTGAGGTCTTGAATGCCAAGCACTTACTCAACGTTTAATGATTTTAATCCGGCATTTCTACAGTAAAGTATTTACAAAAACATTTTTATAATAGAGAACATATTTATAGACTAACATTTGCCATGAATTCTCCTAGTGGAAATATGTGTGGCCATTTTTATTGACTATTTGCGGTGGCCAGGTTAATATGTATAATTTACCCTTTCCTATACGGAGTTTTGAAATCAGTTTCTCTTATCTCGGACTAATTACCTTACCAAGTATACTTCTTAAGTACACTAGTTCACCGATACAATAGAGGGAAACCTTTTTATTTATTTTACATATAATTTTTGAAAAGTAACGATGAGTTTTTGGAGAGATGATAACGAAAAAAAAAATCATAAAAACAAAAAACAAACTAATACTTAACATCAGTAAAAGACAGATAAAGTTACTGTGCCATGTAATAAGAAATGAGGGCTTGGAGAATCTGATACTCACAAGTCAGATGGAGGGAAAAAAGAGACGGAGAAAAGCAACACGAAACATACTTGACTTGCTTGAGCAAGTACATGGAAGAGCATGGTTTGAGTGGGATAACAGGAGAAAGCGTACTAAGAGTCACTAGCAATAGGGAGATGTGGAAGGCCATGATCGCCTACGTCCCGAAGAGACACGATACATAAAAGAAAAAGAAGAAGCATTTGTTAGATCTTTCTTAAAGCCCAATGTTTGGAAAAGTGCGCCCAGATTTTTAAAAAACGAATAAAAAAGAACATTTTTTAAAATACTAATGGTGAAACTAGTTTCAAACTTTGTATTTGTAAACAGCAAGTAGGTTCACTAAAACTGTAAAAACAGCAATCGATTGTATGTTATATTAATATTGCTATCAGGACTCCTATTCTGAATATTTTTCCTTTCTGACAATTAAGATTTAATGAATGCTAGTCTACTAAAAATTATTCCAAAAAACATGTCCACATTTTTTTTACGAGTGGATATGTCAATTTATTTTCCAAAAATAAATATCTCAACATATACATTCAAATATTCAACTTTACCTGTCACCTTTCTGATCAGAGTCCAATTAAATAATAATTCTTAGAAAAACATAGCTATGTAGGCAATATTAGACACATTTTAGTCGACAACAGAATAACCGAAACCTTTATTACAATTACTGGGGTATATCATCCTCATTCCTTTCGTAAAGCCTCGATTGGAAGTCAAGACTTATCTCCCCCTAACCCTACAAGTTACTTGTTCACCACTGCTGTAGCCTGGTATTGAACTCACAACTCTAAGAAAAACGTTAGGAACTAACAAACGTCTATATCCACTAGGCCATGTGCCCTTAACAAACGCCCGAAAAAATGGCAACAAAGATAAGGACAATAATGCGAATAATGTAAACACTGTAAATAATATCTCATCTCAGAAATATAAACAACTAGAATGATCTATTATTAAACGTCGTACAAATGGCAACAAAGATGAGGACAATAGTCCGAATAATGTAAATACTGTAAATACTACATCATCTCAGAAATATAAACAACTAGAATGATCTATTATTAAACGTCGTACAAATGGCAACAAAGATGAGGACAATAGTCCGAATAATGTAAATACTGTAAATACTACATCATCTCAGAAATATAAACAACTAGAATGATCTATTATTAAACGTCGTACAAATGGCAACAAAGATGAGGACAATAGTCCGAATAATGTAAATACTGTAAATAGTACATCATCTCAGAAATATAGACAAATAGAATGATTTATTATTAAACGTCGTACAAATGGCAACAAAGATGAGGACAATAGTCTGAATACTGTAAATACTACCTCATCTCAGGAATATAGACAAATACACAAGAAAGAAAACCTACTAGTAGCCATCGAAGAATAAACCTCATTCAGTCTGGACAAAGTTCTACCACTAATTGGATTCGAACATGTGCAGGTTGTTGGGGAAGTAGGTAAAATGTCACTAATTAGCACTTTTGTAATGCTTGCGGATAGTGAATGTAAGCATCACGATGACGAAGTTGTCTGCCACCAGCTTTGGTGACTATGTAGTAGGTATGAACTTGAAGACGACGAGAACTGATACCACCACAATCTAAGGGTAATAAAAAGCAACCCATTCAAGATCTTGTGTGATTTCAACATCAGTCCTACATTGTGAGGGTCCTGGGTATGACGGTAAACTGCATCCGGCAGCAAGGCCTCTGACTGGGAGTTTGTGAGGAGCATGAAACCACCTCTTAATTGCTGTTGTTCCCAGGTCCACCCTGACCCGGAGTGGTAGCATCTGTTAGGGTCCCAGCAATGGGCAAATAGTTAAACCCCCAAACTGGGGTCAAAACACCATGAAAGTATAAAAATACACTTTTATAGAAATATATACAAAATTAGATTTTATAGGAAAATATTTAATTTTGAAGAAAAAATATTACCAACAATACATTTTTGAAGGAAAAAATTATTCTTAGCTAAGCATTTTTGAATACAAAACTAGAAGACATTTTCAGTTTTCTAAAATAAAAACAGAATTTTTGTTAAAATCTGACTAAATCAACCTTCTCACTATAACCGAACACTAAAAAACAAACAAACAAACAAAAAAAACAAAAGAAAAAAAACCTCAAAACACCACCATTTTGGAATTAAATAACCCACAGAGGTTGATCTGCCGTAAAACAAAACTCAAACTCAAATCTACATTGAGAAAAAGAAAATAAAGCCGAGCGTACCATCACTTTAGAACTCTGTCTTGCTTGGCATTGTAAATATTTAGTAAATTTGTTATCTCTTTAAGGGAGTACAACTTTACAGAGAACATTCCTAATGCAAGATCTCTGAAGGAAAATGGAAAATTGTGCAGAAGAAAGTTTAGTAATATTATTAATGAGGTTGTTGAAAACATCTTGGATACTGCGAGACCTGTTAATCAGAATCCGAGCGATGAGTTTTGTAAATAATAATAATAAAAAAACAAAAACACAAGAGAGATAGCCTACTAGTAGCCATCGAAGACCCAACCCAGAATACTGATTCAGTCCGAACGAAGATCTACCCCATAAGTGGCTTTCCAACTGCATTGGTGCCTGTGTAGGAAATATGACCATGAAGTCGACTAGAAATGGTACCGCCAGAAAGTAGGGGAGATCAAAAACAACCAAGTCAAGAGCCTGTGAGAATTCCACATTCAAACCGATTGCATATTTGAGGTCACCAAATGAGACATCACCAACATTGAAAAGAAAATACTTTCTATTAGAAGTAAATATTGTTGGCGACCTTTTTCAGGTCACACAAATTAACTAGCTCAAGAAATAGACTGAAGTTCAGATAATGTTAAACATTTAATCCACTGGTGTCTCAGTTGTTTTTGGCGCGCTGGGGTCTGTACAACGTTTTACATTGAGAAAATAAGAATAAAGTTTAGTATTTCCTCAATTCTGAAATCTACGTTTAAATAGCAATGCAAATATTCTTCAAAGAGGTGCTATCTCTTTCAGGCTATAAAACTTTATGAAGAACACCCATAAGTGTTTGCGAATAATAATAATAATAATAATAATAATAATAATAATAATAATAATAATGAAGGCTTTATTCTTGCAGCGCAAGACAAAAGTCTTTTCACTAGAAACTTTCAAGCAAATATTATACATAATAATGTGGATCCAAAATGCAGGTTCTGTGATAAACACCAAGAAACAATAGAGCATCTAATCTTAGGATGTTCTGTACTTGCCCCAAATGAATATAAAAATAGGCACGATAGAGTGGGGCAATATTTACATTGGACAATGTGCAAACAGTATGGAAAATCTGAAAACAAACACTGGTATGGACATCACCTAGCATTGGTTACAGAAATAGAAAATGTCACCATTCTATGGGATTATACCATCTAAACAGAAAAATTGAAGCAAATATGGCGGACATTATTGTTAAACACCAGAAAGAAAAAAGCTTATTAATTGATATGGCTTCTCCAGCCGATTGTAACATAGCAACCAAGGAATTCGAAAACCTGTCAAAATATAAAGACCTGGAAATTGAAATAGAAAAAAATGTTGAAATTGAAAACAAGAATCGTACCAGTGATAATAGGTGCACTTGGAATGATAAAAAAATGGAACAAAACAGCACATTGAAATAATCCCTGGAAACCCGAGCTTAAGAGATATACAAAAAATTGTCTTGTTAATTACAGCCCACACACTAAGGAAAACATTGCCTATGTAACGCGAGGGATGTTAAGGAGATATGAAAAAACCGTGAAATGGATCCATAACAACACACCACGACCTGCCTTAGGTCTTCCTGCAGATTTGGTAGGTAGTGCGGCCATAGCAGAAATCGAATTAAATGACAATAATAATAATAATAATAATAATAACAAGAATGAAAATGCCAACAAAATTAAAATGTCATGTGAAACTAAAAACTAGGCTGCATAAATTATCTATGAGTTCAGTTTTACTTCTTTTTTTTTTGCAAAGTTGTGTTTTTATTTTATATATATATATATATATATATATATATATATATATATATATATATATATATATGCAGTTAATTACTTTTTTGTCATAATAAAATTAGACCAGTACACAGCTGTATTAAAAAGTGTTCAATACAATTATATTGTACAGCTTACAAATATTTTTCATTTAGAAACGCGTTATTTCGCGACCTCGGTTTCTACCTCCAGTGTCTTCAGGCGATTAGCAATAACTGATTTTACCATTTTTTAAACGCTCACGTAGCATGAACTTTTATGAACGCGCAATTTTCAAAATTAGGAGAAGTTATTTAAAAGTCTTGAAACACTTTCATCCATGATTGTATGATCCTAATAGGTATTTATTGGTGTGGTTACACTTGGACATAATTTCTGTTCTTTCATTTGGAAATAAATTTTTATCTGGGAACAACATAGTAGCTAGTTTTCCTCCTAGCATAATGTGCATATTTTACAATCGTTGTAAGCTTTGGCCGCTTTTACTAAGCTCCAAGTTTTATCGGGGTTCTTTCCATACTTAATTTTAATTTCAATACTTGGCTAGCCAATTTTGTACAATTTTTTTTTAAAGTTTTCCAGTTTAAACGTAGGCATATGGTTATTCCATCTAACTTTAAAACTGTCTTTGGTAGGTCTTAAATGATAATATTTTCTTTGAAAAAATAATGCGTTCAGAAAATCTAATAAATCAAAGCAATCTAGGTGCGGTTATTCAGTATTTGGCATGTGAAACGTATAAAAAATAATACTAAAAAAAAAAATGAAAACGGAAAATTAACCCAGAAACTTTGTCCCATACCGGATCGAGCCCCAAATCTAATCAGTTTGTGCTAGTTACGAGGTTAATCATCCCTGAATTTTATCCGAAGCCATCAAGCGGGTTTTGAGTTATCTTGATCACGGACAAACAGACCAAAAAAAAAAAAAAAAAAAAACGCGTTCGAATCCCATACTTCCGCCTTAAGATGGATGTAATAATAATAATTGATTAGTTGGCAATAATAATTCAAGAGCAAGAAAGGAATGCGTTGGGACGCCCGCGCCTATTCGGCTATAATGGATTATTACTATGTAAAGTAATGGTGGCATCTACGTAGGAGAGTGTGCCGAGCAGCCGTATCGACAAGTCAGTCGTAGACTTCCGGTGACGACCCGGAAGTAACCATTGCTCATACTACGTCTTACGACGGTTGAGACGATTAACCTTTATTCTTGTATTGGATACTAATGACCTTTGTAAATACTATTTTCACAGAATACAACAATTAACCTATTCCTGTTGTTGAGTTGTTTAGTCTTACTCACGACACAACAGAATGAAACATAAACACATTTTTTTATGCAGTCAGAAGGATTGGTTGTTGAGATTAGATGCGATGTTGTTTAAATATATTAATGACTAGCAGTATAGCCCGGCGTTGATCGGGATGAATAAAAGCTTTAAAACTAATCCATGGTCCTGGAGCTCAGACTCTTTGGACGTTGGCAAGAAAGACTAAAAAGCAATAGTTGTTTCCAGTTAAAGCGAAACCGTAGACTGAAAGAAAAATGAATGGATGTAAGTCAAAGTTTGATTTCCTGGTATCGATATCAAATAAGTTTTTTTCTTCGTAAACTGAATTTTGAATGCTAAATAAGTCCTCTGAGTAAATGGTATCCTGGCTGAGACTAAAAACTACAATTATACCTACTTAGAGCTAAACCCGAAGTAAAACCGAAAATACAAGGGCTGAAAAAAATACAGACATACAGGTAGATAAACAGACACACACACAAACATCTTGCCTTATATATATATATATATATATATTATCGATTTTCTGCACTATTGTAAGACCTGCAACCTTGAAACTTCTGAATATCGTTTCTTATGTCTTTGTCTATGAGTGTATCAAATTTGATTAAAATCGGACCACTCCTTCTATAACCCGATTTTTTCGATTATCGGCACAAAACCTAGCTAAGAACACTCGCAGACGCTTATAGTACAAGTGTTTAATTTTTCAAGAAAATCGGTTCAGCCGTTTCAGAGACTATAGGTAACGGACACACACACACAGACACACATGCACACAGACAAAGTTCCATTTATAAATAAGTTTAGACACGCGTGTATCTTTTTCTTCATGTTTCAATATTTTAGTCCGTATACAATAAAATCTTACTTCAGTAAGATATATATATATATATAAGATATGTAAGATAGTTTATGTCGAGAAAAATTGTCTCGCATGACCCCACGAACCAACTTTCTTAAAAGCAGGTGCAACATAGTCCTTCTAAGTAATATAGAGTCCAATATTCTCATGTGAATTTTTGTATTCTTTCGTATTCAAAATTAAAAAACCAGACACTAATGGTCCATAGTCGCAACATGCGATTCACAAAATTTACATATTGCGATTGCATCAAATAATTATTAGTCTATTATCATTACTCACTTACCTGAACTCGATAGACTGAAGTAAGATTTTATTTTCTACGGACTAATATATATATATATATATATAGATAGATAGATAGATAGATAGATAGATAGATAAGGAAAAGAGAGAGATTTTCTGACACCCGTTGTTCTGTATAAACATGAGAAGATATAATTTCAAGACTTGGGATTTGAACGGATATCATGCTGTAAAGCGGAGAAATATTCAAAAGCTATGACCCACTGTTGGCAGGCATGAAACATATACATTTTATTTCGTCAGGTGTATTTTGTGTCTCTTTGCATGGCTTTTCCGCTCACACATTGAACTGCAAAATTTCTTAAAAGTGATACGAATTCATGTGTTTGCTTTGTAGATAAATAAATATATACATACACTCCCGACCATAATTATTACACCACCCCAGTTTGTTACAAAACAATGATCTATTTCAGACTATTTTTAGTACTTATTGCCAAGTGGATAATTCTAAATGAAAATAGAATGGTGCTTTTGTTAAGGCAGCCAGGAAGCCTTTGCTTCGGCCAGCCAATAAGAAGAGACTAGCATGGGGAAGAAAAGCACAAACACTGGACACCAGGACAGTTGATTTGATGCACATGTTATTGTGCAGTATTAACTAAAGGTCTTTGAAATAAATACTAAAAATAGTATAAAATACATCATTTTTTTAAAAAAAACAGGGGTGGCCTAATAATTATGGTCGGTAGTGTACATGCATGCATATATACACAATAACAAATGACATAGTTATGAAAAAATAGATAGATAGATAGATAGATAAATAGATAGATAGATAGATATGAACAAACTGAGATAGATAGATAGATAGATAGATAGATAGATAGATAGATAGATAGATAGAAAAACACAAAGATAGATAGATAGATAGATAGATAGATAGATAGATAGATAGGAACACACTAAGATAGATAGATAGATAGATAGATAGATAGATAGATAGATAGAAAAATAGAAAAACACAAAGATAGATAGATAGATAGATAGATAGATAGAACATAAGATAGATAGACACACTAAGATAGATAGATAGATAGAATAAGATAGATAGGAACACACTAAGATAGATAGATAGATAGATAGATAGATAGATAGATAGATAGGAACACACTAAGATAGATAGATAGATAGATAGATAGATAGATAGATAGATAGATAGATAGAAAAACACAAAGATATATAGATAGATAGATAGATAGATAGATAGATAGATAGATAGATAAGAACACACTAAGATAGATAGATAGATAGATAGATAGATAGATAGATAGATAGATAGATAGATAGATAGATAGATAGGGTTTCTGCATGTTTATCTTGGGTAAAATGTGGCTGAGCATTGACATGATGCAGAATAGAAGCTCCTTGATTAACCAGTGCCGGTTGTATTTAGCTTAACTTAATATGTGCAGGGCTCGTAAGTTCTTTCCGTCTGAATCTATCCTACACATATATAAATCTACCATCCGACAGTGTATTGAATACTGCTGCCACATCTGGTCGGGTGCCCCTACTATTCTCCTCGGTGTCCTTAACAAAATACAACGGAGAATCTGTAATGTGATCGATACCGACTTGTCTGACAGCCTGCAGTCACTCTCTCACCGGCGTGACGTGGCTTCTCTGTGCCTCTTCTATAAATACTTTCACGGCTTCTGCTCCGATGAACTTAGATCACTGGTGCCCCCTAGGTACGAATTTGCACGAGACACTAGATTAGTAACTAGGTCCCACCCTTTTACAGTGAAACCGATAAAATATAACCGCAATTTCTACTCCAACAGCTTCTTTTCTCGCACTTCCCGCCTGTGGAATTCCCTTCCGCATACTTGCTTTCCCGACAGATACAACCTCCAGAAGTTTAAATGTAAGGTCAATAGACACCTCCTAACACACCAACTCGCACCCATTCTCTCAAACACTCTTCCTATGTACATCCTTACTCGTCTATCACCCTTCTTCTGACATTTCCTATATCTAATCACTCTCTGAGCATCTTTCGCTATGTAACCTCCTGCGTAATAGTGGCAGTGGAATGCCTTGCTTGGGGTGAAATGATTTAAAAAAATGTGTCACCGATCCAGTTACTGGCAGTGAAGCTTTCTGAGTGATGCTCTGGTTAGATTCCCAAAAGCTCTCATGGATGATGCCAATTATGAATCACCAGACAGTTACCAAAATCTTTTGTTGAGGCAATTCAGGTTTTGGAAAGAGTTTGGGTGCTTCGTCATGATCAAGCCATGAAGACGACAGTTTATGATCGTCATAAAGGATACATTTTCTCACCAGAGGTAATTTTTTTAAAAGTGCCATACGTGATACACGTTTGGGCGATCATGTCTCGAAAGAAACATGACTGACTGGGCAGAAGATTATCCTACAGTAGGTTGCCATTGCTTTCTGCAGTAAACTGGTTGCTAGCCAAGGCTATAGAACCTAATCTGTCCTATTATTTACCCCATAACTGGAGGGAAGAGACATCAGGACGATTAAATAAATCTCTAAAATTTAAGAATTATTTTGCATTATTGAAAACTTTTTGTGGGTCAGAATATAAAATCGCATATTTTACTAAATTACACCGGCCCTTTACTGGCTTTTGCATTGTAAACATGGCGAAAAATCTGTGACGTGATTGGAACTTAGAAAATAGTCAAGTTACGTAATGAAGATAAACTCTCAATTGGGAATATTTCAAAGAGTGTGGAGAAATCTAAAAGTGTTATTCATAGGATTTTTAAAAAAAAACTCGAGGAAACTGGGTTATGTGAAGTCAAGAAACCACCTGGCAGGCCTAGGAAAACTACTGCAAGGGAAGACAGATGGATTGGTAAAGAAAAAAAACAGGATCGATTTGCGACAGTAACCGCTATCTTTAAAAAGCTAATGCTAACCTTGGCATTAAAACATCAAAGCACACTATTTCCCGAAGACTTTCATCCGTCCGTGCATGGAGTACTGCTGCCATTTATGGTCAGGTGCCCCTGCCGTTCTCCTCAGTGTTCCTGTCAAGCTCCAAAGGAAAGTCTGTAATGTGATAGGTACTGATCTGGCGACTCGACTGCAGCCACTTCCCCATCGTTGAAATGTGGCCTCCCTTTGTCTCTTCTATAAATACTTTCATGGCTTCTGCTAGGATGAGCTTAAGTCACTGATGCCTCCTCAACAGGTGTTTACCCGTGCAACCAGACTGGCAACTGGGTCCCACTCATTCACAGTCAGGTTAGCCAAATGCAGACGACAATTCTACTCCTGCAGCTTCCTCTCTCGCACTTCCCGCCTGTGGAACTCGCTCCCGTATTCTTGCTTTCCTGACGGCTACAACCTCCAGAAATTTAAATGCAAAGTCAATACTCATCTACTAACCACTGGACTCTAGCTCTCTCCCCTCCCCTGTATAACCTTCCCTTTCTCTCCACCTATGTATCTGTCATCGCACCTGCTTTCTCAGCTTTCTGTTGTTTCTTTCTAACTAGTTTGTACTCCTCACTCTTTTCTAATTAATCTTTTTACATTTATGTAACCCCCTGCACATCAGTGGCGTTTCCGCCTTGCTCGGGGTGAAATGATTAAAAAAAAAATCTAAACAACTGAGTAGCCTCTACAAAGACCTAAATTTCTAAAAAGAATCAAATGAGCCGATTGAAATTTGCCACTGAACACCTGATATGGACAGAAGAACAGTGAGATTGTGTTCATTTCAGCGATAAGTCAAAGTTTAACCTGTTCGATTGTGACAGGAGAAGGTTCGTTCGACGCAGTCCTAAGGAACGATATTTCCCTCACTGCACTAAAAGAGCGTTAAACTTAGAAGAGGAAGTGTGATGGTGTTTGGCATGATTTCAAGTGCTGGTACGGGACCTCTTGTTAGGCTACACGGTAAAATTAACGCAACTGTATACAAAGAGATATTGAAGAAATATGTTGTACCTAATTTGAGAACTGCAATTAATCAACCAGTTGTATTTATGCAAGATAGCGCTCCATGTCACTCAGCGAAATCTGTTAAGATATTCCTTTCTGGAGAGGATGTTACTGTTATGGAGTGGCCTGCTCAAAGCCCAAACATGAATTTTATTGAGAATGTGTGGAAGTTACTAAATGAAAGGAAAAGAATCCAACAAACGTCGAAGAATTATGGACTAATTTGAAAGGAGAATGGGAGAAAATATCCGTTAATGAATGCAAGACATTAATTCGCTCATGTAGCAAAAGATGTCGAGCTGTTATTGAAAATGAAAGTTTACACATCAAGTACTAATCAATTATGAACGCTATTTTCATTTGGATACGATGTATCCATTATAATAGTATGATTTTGTTAATCGTTCTGATGTTTTTGATCATGTATTTTTTTCGAATGATATAATTATTCTTATAATTTTATCAAAATAAGTTTATTGAGCTTTATATTTTGAAATGCTAAAATTTACATTTACATCCTTATTTTTCCTTGATAAAATGTTCTATGAAGCTTTAAAATAAAATGTTATTTCACATTTAAAAGGTTTCTTAACATCGTTCTGATCTTTATGTACACTACTGTATATATGTCTATGCGTGTATGTGTTTGTGTATTAGCCGTAATTAAAGAGAATGCTACACAATCATTACAATATTGTATAAATATCAATATTTGATTTTGCAACGGACAGTTTTCAATCTGTAACTGATGGTTGCAATGTGTACGAAGTTATATTATTACACATCGAGTACAGTTCTATTATCACCACTACTCAATGCCCAACTCTTTTATATATATATATATATATATATATATATATATATATATATATATATTCCCTCCCTTCCTTCCTATATATATATATATATATATATATATATATATATATATATATATATATATTCCGACCCTTCCTTCTTTTATCTCTCTTACTACCTTTTTTCCGTGTTGCTTAAACTTACGTCGATTTAACACGGCTGTCTGTTAATTTTTAGTTACATTCTCTTTTTTTTGCGAACCCAGACGATGTCAATTTTTTCTTTTCTTATTTATTTGATTTTATTCTATCTTTTTCTTTTTCTTTTTCTTTCCCTTTATTTTTATTTTTATTTTATTTTATTTTATAATTTCTTTGCAATCTATTTACAAAGGAAAAGTAGACTAATTTTTCTCCAGTTTCTGAAAGGATTTTTCTGTTGCTGAGGTGATGTGTTGTCCCCCGTGGGGATCTTCATATCGAAATGGCCATTCAAAATCTTTGAATTAATCCTTTTTTATTATATATCTGCTCTGTAATATTTTATTACATGGAGCTCTCTTCCTGTATCATTTTTTAATATTAAAATAAAATTTTTAATATTAATTAGGATCGGGTTTTTGGAATTTACCTTCCTGCTTTTTTCCCTTGGATTGAAGTATCTGAATTAAAATATATATATATATATATATAGCATAAGATAGACCTTTGAGCATTCATGTCTAGAAAGAGATGTTAGTGACTGGGCAGAAGATTTTCCTGCAGTAGGTTGCCATCAGTTTCAGCAATAGGTTGGTTACCAACCAAATCTATAGAATCAATCTGTTTTGCGGTTTAAAAAATAGTTGGGGACAGAAACGACGAATTAATACCTTTCCCAAGGATATTTGAGTGCATGCGAATACAACGAATTAAGTGGAATTCGAACTCAGCGATCCGATTTCTCGTTCTAAGCTAATACACATTGCACCAGACACACATCACGATAGATAGATAGATAGATAGATAGATAGATAGATAGATAGATAGATACTCAGTTACAATATATAAACACACACACACACACACACACACACACACATATATATATATATATATATATATATAGAGAGAGAGAGAGAGAGAGAAAAGAATGAGAGAGACAGAGAGAGCGTGTGAGGGAGAGAGACAGATACGGACATGATCAGATATACAACAGATTCATTGTGGAATTTGTTGTGATTTCGCAAGATAGTTGCAGACTGGAAATCGGAGAAAGAAAAATACTCGGCTTCATTTTGTTTGAATGCTCATGATATCAACAAATATATATTTTCCGATCTCAAAGTCATCTCGAAATTGACGTCCGGAAATTTGGGACACTTTTTGGCATAATCCTAACGCGAGGGTTATTTTCAATGAGTTCTTTCGGCATGCATAGAGATGTGTATCAATCTTTGTGACAAGACCAATCAAGGGTTGGGAAATGTAAATGTTGCTCGTATATTCAACATCTAAATGTATCTTTCTTTATGCATCTGTGTCTGGTTTACTAGTTTCAAAGCACGCCCGGCTTGGTGGAATCATTACATTGAATCAATAGCCAAATAATTGTAAATGAAAATAGAATGGTTCTTTTTTTTATTATTACTTTGCAAAATTTTACAAGGCAAGAGAGCAAAGATGAACTCGTTTGAATCACCCTAAATTTTCTTCATTCTTTCATTGATGAAACTGCAATATAGGTAATTATTAAATATTTATAAATTCATTTGATGCACATATTGTTGTGCAGTATTAACAAAAGAACCATTCTATTTTCATTTACAATTATTCACTTGGCAAAAAAATACTAAAAAATAGTATGAAATACATCATTCTTTAAAACACTGGGGTGGCCTAATAATTATGGCTGGTACTATATATATATATATATATATATATATATATATATATATAGGAAATCTACAGGGTGCGATGAATAAATTGTCGCTATTTGCCTTGTCAAATTTTGCAAAGTAATATTAATAAAAGAACCATTCTATTTTCATTTACAATTATTCACTTGGCAATAAATACTAAAAAATAGTATGAAATACTTCATATTTTAAAACACTGGGGTGGCCTAATAATTATGGCCGGTAGTGTATGTGTACGAAATAATACGTGTGTTAGAAGACGATGGAAAAAATATTTCGTTTCTGTTCAATCTCTGAATTTTTTAATATTTAACTCAATCTCTATTGAAGCTTTATTAGAAGTGAAAATAAGTTAGATTGAGACTCATTTCCTACATCGTTCCTCTAGTTATTCTATCATCTTGTATATATATTCAACTCCTACAGTTACATATATGTGTGCTTGTGTGTGGATGTGTGTGTGCGTGTGTGTGTGTAAGCAGGAGTAGATATAATGCGAGTACATTATTCTAATGGTTTTATGCTTCATATATTGAATCTTTTGATGCCTGAGTAATTTTTTGGGGTCACTGTATCGGACTAGGGAGATTTTCCTGCCTGAGTCCATCTTGCACAAATACAAATCAACCATCCAACCGTGCATGGAATACTGTTGTCATATCTGGTCAGGCGCCCCTGCTGTTCGTCTCAGTGTTCTCGACAGGCTCCAAGTGGTAATCTGTAATATGATTGGTCCCGACCTTCAGCCACTTTCTCATTGGCGGGATGTGGCTTCCCTCTGTCTCTTCTATAAATATTTTCATAGCTTCTGCTCTGACGAACTTAGGTCACTGGTGGCCCCTCCACAAGAATTTAATCGGGTAACCAGACTAGCAACAAGGTCGCACCCATTTACAGTTAGATCAACCAAATGTAGGTGACAATTTACTCCATCAGCTTCTTTTCTCGCGCTTTCTGCCTGTGGAACTCCCTTCCATATAATTGCTTTTTTGACTGTTACAAGCTCCAACAATTTAAATGCAATGTCAGTTCCCATCTCTTATCCACTTGACTCCAGCCCTTTCTACATCACCCCGAGTATCTTTATTTATTCTATCATCTTGTGTATATATTCTACTTCTACAGTTACATATATGTGTGCTTGTGTGTGTATGTGTTAGTGCGTGTGTGTGTAAGCAGGAGTAGATATAATACGAGTACATTATTCTAATGGTTTTACGCTTCATACATTGAATCTTTTAATGCATGAGTAATTTTTTTTTTCCGCAGCTGAAACTCAGGGTCGTGATTAGACGAATGTCTTATGCAACAATGAACACGAAAGCATTAACTCAGCAGAACCTGAACGTTTGCCGAAAAATTCATATTTTTTCTTTTATTTCTCTTAAAAGATCAACACAACAATTTTTTCTCGTTTTTCTTCACTATTTTGAAGGTCCCTATAATTTTCCTAGTCAATGATCACATTGTTTTCGGCGTGTAATTCTGGTAACACACACAGCTACTCGACATCATGACACAAATTAAATCTGTCATATGCGGAAAATAGGCAACAAATGGAAGTGTGTATTTACAATTAAAACATTTAGTCTTCTATAAAACAAATAGCTGGCCATATCAAATTAAGAACGTTAGTGAAAATTTTTCGACCCGGCCAACTTCACAAAATCGAACCAAATACCAGGTTTTCTGAAGAACGTATTTTACGATTTCGAACTCACAAATTTTCAGCACTTTTCTGTTTCTCTCTCTCTCTCCCTCTCTCTCTCTCTCTCTCTCTCTATATATATATATATATATATATATATATATATATATAGATGTCCAGTCCGTAAACGGCGAGATCAACTTAATAAAAAATTATTAAGTTTTATATTTAGATAGAGAGCTTAATGGATGTTATCCAGAGCAATATGATATTTATAAAAGAAAACTCAACACGTTATTTAAATTGGTTATAAATTATAATTCATTTCAATGAGCTTAATTAGCTCATTTCATCAGACCATACAATATTCCTTCCATTTGGTACAAAAATATTGCCTGAATAAGCATTTTCTTTAACTGAAGAGAAAGATAAAAAACTAAAAAACAAACGAATAAAAAAATAAGAAGAATGAAAGAAGAGAAAAAGGAAAAGAGTGTCAGGACAGAGACATTGGCGTCAGACCAGCTGGGGGTATTCAGACCAGTCGTGAAGATGTTGACCGCTAACCAATTAACAGTTTATTTCTAATTCTATGGATACATGTGTATGTGTAACCCCATAAATTAACTGACCATGTATACTAAGATATATCCATATACACATATGCGCACATCCCCACATATACATACAAATGTGATTGTGTTTAGGCTTATACATACTTACCGACCTTCACTTTTTCATGTCTACATACGGATCTTGCGTTCGTATACCCACATATACACATTTCATAAAGACGGGATTTCCGCGAGTATAGTGTTATATATATATATATATATATATATATATATATATATATATAATTATGCTGGTAATTCTCACACATACTCCCAAAATACGCATATATTTTCATACTTATATACATCCTCACATCCGTACGTATATATACTCATAAATGTGTTCTTCGTACATACATTCATCTATTTATATCCACATACAGTTATGTTGTTCACATACTCGTAATTTAATGAGGAGCGGAGCCACGCATGCATGTATACACATCCATATATATATATATATATATATATATATATATATATATTTGTGTGTGTGTGTGTGTGTGTGTGTGTGTGTGTGTGTGTGTGTGTGTGTGTGTGTGTGTGTGCAGGTTTTCCTTCGTTGTTTGTTCTGCTTAAAGTGCTTATCAACTCATTTCAGAAAGTATTGTCCGATATTAATATTAGATGGTTTACAGAAAGTGGGGGTTCAAACCGTAGCACTCTTCTTTTTCTATTTCTAGGTTCTTTGGTTCCAGTACTTTTGTGGGATTCTAAGTGATGTAATTCCTGTTTTAAAGCGATGTTGTAATATGTCTTATTTTCATTAAAGGTTTTGCTATTTGCGATTTGATTTTGATCATGAACTATGTAATTGTTAATGATTTCACTATAATGACATTTTTTTTTTTTTTTTTTTTTTTTAATCATTTCACCCCGAGCAAGGCAGAAACGCCACTGATGTGCAGGGGTTTACATAAATGTAAAAAGATTAATTAGAAAAAAGTGAGGAGTACAAGCTAGTTAGAAAGGAACAACAAAAAGCTGAGAAAGCAGGTGCGATGACAGATACATAGGCGGAGAGAAAGGGAAGGTTATACAGGGGAGGGGAGAGAGCTAGAGTCCAGTGGTTAGTAGATGAGTATTAACTTTGCATTTAAATTTCTGGAGGTCGTAGCCATCAGGAAAGCAAGAATACGGGAGTAAGTTCCACAGGCGGGAAGTGCGAGAGAGGAAGCTGCAGGAGTAGAATTGTCGTCTGCATTTGGCTAACCTGACTGTGAATGGGTCATAAATATTTCACGTATATAATAGGTCATCTAAGTTTGAGGTGAGATATGTTTCTCATATATACGGGTGCACCTAATTTTGTTTGTGCTTCTATAAAATTTGGAGCATGTTTATATATATTATTGTATACATGTTACGGAAATTAACGAAGATTAACGAAACTTCGTTATAAAGAAACGACAAATTGAAATGAATTGTTCGAACATTATTTTTTATCGATACTCATATTGAAGTAGATATTCTGCTTTTTAAATTAAACAACATTACATATTTATATCTACCGGCCTGATTATTGACGATAAATTTTTATTACGAAAATGTGTGTCATTCGGCAGGATTCGAACCTGTGACCCCTATCCACAGAGGAGAAGCTACCATGTGATCTGGCACGTCGTAGACCTCTCGACCACGAATGATCATCAGTCTAATCGAGGTTTTAATCAAGCCTATATAAAGCAATTCTCGATTTATCGCAATAACCATATCTGCTCTGAAATGTATCGTAATGTCAACAAAAGTAAACATGTTACGGAAATTAACGAAGGTTAACGAAACTTGCTTATAAACAAGCGACAAATTGAAATGAATTGTTTAAACATAATTTTTTGTCGATACTCGTATTTAAGTAAATATTCTGTTTTTAATTAAACAGAATTATATATTTATATATACCGACCTGATTATTTTACGAGAAATTTTTATTACGAAAATGTGTGTCATTCGGCAGGCTTCGAACCTGCGACCCCTATCGATATAGGGGAAGCTACCATGTGATCTGGCAATGTCTTAGATCTCTCGAACACGAATGACCATCAGTTAGATAGGCTTGGTGGAAACCTCGTTTAGACTGATGGTCATTTGTAGTCGAAAGGCCTAAGACGTGCCTGATCACATGGGAGCTTCTCCTATGTGAATAGGGGTCGCAGGTTCGAATCCTGCCGAATGACATACAATTTTGTAATAAAAATTCCTCGTAAAATAATCAGGCCGGTAGATATAAATATATAATTCTGTTTAATTAAAAACAGAATATTTACTTAAATACGAGTATCGACAAAAATTTATGTTTAAACAGTTCATTTCAATTGTCGCTTTTTTATAACCAAGTTTCGTTAATCTTCGTTAATTTCCGTAGCATGTTTACATTTGTTGACATTACGATACATTTCAGAGCAGATATGATTATTGCGATAAATCGAGAATTGTTTTATATAGACTTGATTAAAACCTCGATTAGACTGATGGTCATTCGTGGTCGAGAGGTCTACGACGTGCCAGATCAATAATGTTCAAATAACGCATTTCATATTATTGTATGATTGTGTGCAGAAAAGGGGCACTTAAGTAT
Source organism: Ascarosepion bandense (assembly GCA_037127315.1). NCBI lineage: Eukaryota > Metazoa > Mollusca > Cephalopoda > Sepiida > Sepiidae > Ascarosepion > Ascarosepion bandense. The sequence goes on along the minus strand of JBBBDQ010032675.1, from coordinate 39,162 downwards.
AAGTGTATTTCATGTATAAAAACGGACCTAATTATTTGTATACGTTTTCCCATCATATGAGAAAACCTGATTATATGTGGGTTATGTTAATCTTGGATGCAACCAATTGTGCATTCTTAAACTGATTATACCTTCATGTACTGATCATTCTACCCATATGTGTACAGGTTAATATAAAAAATCCGAATGAGGTATGCCGGTAATTATGGATATATATATATGTGAAATGTTTGTTAAGACGTATGAAAAGAAAATATACTACCTCGTTTGGGAGTTAAAAGTAGATGGATAAGCGTACATAGGTGTGCATGGTCTTTATGTATGGGGGTATAAAAATTTACACACATATATATATATATATATATATATATATATATATTATGTTTTAGAACATGTACATAATTTCTTCTATATATGTCCTCTTCTCTACAATCATATGGCTGTTTCAGTGTTTGGAACCCAAACACATCATCGGGAGAAATAAAGATTTGGAATCATTCTCTGTTTATATTTGGTTCGTTGTTGTCGTGGGGGTTGGTTGGGGTTATTGGTAATTAAGTTAATGTGTCTCTCGTTTTGACCGTTCGACCCTCGAAGAATCCAGTATGTAAGTGCAAAATTGTTGATTAATGGTATTATCTGTTGGAATGTACGTCCTATCAGTCGGGTATATCTTCCGGTTAGAATTTCTAAGAGGGATTCCTGTTGAGTGGTCATTTTTATGGTTGGCTGTCGTTTAATTGATTTATGTCTGCTGTCAGTGGACCTAATTCATGTATTTCCTTTGATCCTGTGTCTAGGTTTTCACTTTGGGGTTTCTTAGATAGATGTGATAGGGGTGGGGTGTTTTTTCTTTCGAATTTTTGATTTTTTCGGTATGGAATATTTTTTATATTATAAGTTTTTTTAAAATATTTTTTTATATTTTATAGTCAAGTTTGGAGTATTATTGTATTATTTTTTTTTCTCTCCTCATTCTATACTCACTCTGATATATATATATATATATATATATATATATATATATATATGGATGTGTATACATGTATGCGTGGATCCGCTTCTCATAGAATTACGCGTGGAAATCCCATCTTTGTGAATTGTATATGTGTGAGTATACGAACGCAAGATCCGTATGTAGACATGAAAATGTGTAGGTCGGTAAGTAGATATAAGCATAAACAAAGTTACATTTGTAGGTATATGTGGGGATGTGCGCATATGTGTATATGGATATAAGTTAGTGTACATGGATGAGTTAATTTATGGGGTTACACATACACACGTATTCATAGAATTAGAAATAAACTGTTAATTGGTTAGCGGTCAACATCTTCACGACTGGTATGAATACCCCCAGCTGATCTGACGCCAATGTCTATGTCATGGCTCGCTTTATCTTCTTCTTATTTTTTACTTTTTTATTTTTTATTTTTTTTATCTTACTCTTCAGTTAAAGAAAATGCTTATTCCGGAAATGTTTTTTTGTACCAAATGGAAGGAATATCGTGTGGTCGGATGAAATGATCTAATTTAGCTCATTGAAATTAATTATAATTTATAACCAATTTAAATAACGTGTTGAGTTTTCCTTATATATATATATATATATATATATATATATATATATGGATAGATAGATAGATAGATAGATAGATATATAGATAGATAGATAGATAGATAGATATGAACAGAATGAGATAGATAGATAGATATGAACAGAATGAGATAGATAGATAGATAGATAGATAGATAGATAGATAGATATGAACAGACTGAGATAGATAGATAGATAGATAGATAGATAGATAGATAGATAAATAGATAGATAGATAGATAGAAGAGTGAGAACAGACAGACAAATAGATAGTTAGATAGATAGATAGATAGATAGATAGATAGATAGATAACAACGTCAACTAGATAGATAGATAGATAGATAACAACGTCAACTAGATAGATAGATAGATAGATAGATAGATAGATAGATAGATAGATAGATAGATATTAACAGTGTCAAATAGATAGATAGATAGATAGATAGATAGATAGATAGATAGATAGATAGATAGATATGAACAGTCTAGGATAGATAGATAGATAGATAGATAGATAGATAGATAGATAACAACGTCAACTAGATAGATAGATAGATAGATAGATAGATAGATAGATAGATAGATAGATAACAACGTCAACTAGATAGATAGATAGATAGATAGATAGATAGATAGATAGATAGATAGATAGATATGAAGAGAACTAGACAGATAGATAGATAGATAGATAGATAGATAGATAGATATTGATGCATGCTTCATTAAATAATATAAACACCTTTTGTCGATTTATTTTATGTAACTTTTTTCATATCGTCCGATAAGCTTAATAGCATTATCGTTGAAAGAGGAAAGAAAATCACAATATTGATACATGTTTTTATTTAATCCTTTCTGAGCTTTCCGCTTACATTAGCCATTATTAAAGATGAAAATAGTGTTGGTTGTAACGACCAGTTCACGGACGAACGATATTAGTAGTCGTCTATTTTGTTTGTGTGGAGGACTGGCGAACACGTGCGTGCATGCTGGAAGTGAAAATCGCACTACAGCTTGTGGCGTCTCACATGACCACACGAGAGTGAGGGTGAGAAGTATTTAGTATGGAAAGCCATTGGGATAACCAATCGTTTCTGTTATCTATTATAGGCATTTGAGAATGTTTGTGGAGATTTTGTAGTTAATTTTGTTCAGGGTAGGTTTCAATTGTTTTATATATATGGCTTCGAGTATTTTTAGTTTTTGTTTATTGTTTACTTAAACACGAAAACAATAAACAAATACTAAAAAAAATAGTTATGAAGTAATTGTACTTTGCGACATTAAAATTGAACTATTATTAAAATTGAATGAACAGTTTAGAATATGTATTTGTTATGAATTAATTGTACATTGCGACACGAACGTTTCTATGATTTGAGATAGATTCTCTTCATCAGGTAATGTTTGATGATCAGACATGTTTTAAATATGGTAACATTATTTGTTTGAGACCTTTAATACGAGAGTGTCTAATTGATACATAGGACGAGGGTCGTAGAAAAAGTTCTAAGCCTTACTGTCAGAAAGACGAGCCATTGTTAAACATTTTCCTTGTGGAAATACACTACCAATTCTTATAAAAACTAAGAAGCAAAGCAAAATACTTGTGACTAAATTTGTGTGCTTAATGAGGCCCATACAAATATGAGAAGTGTGCGAAAAATCTAAAAAAATGAACAAAATATATACCCGAGAAATGATAAGTTATCTACAGAAGAAAGGCATGAAACCCAACAAAAACTCTTGAGGACATGGTATAAGCACTTGCGGAAGACTCTTTTTTATGCGACTGTGAAGTGGTCTGCGGAATTAAAGCGGGTCAGGTACAGCACAGATGACCTTTTGGCCATGTCGTCCAAAAATCTAAACCAGTGATCAACAAGTTGATGCTATTCACCGTATGGCTTTGAATGACAGACATCTTACTGTCCAGCAGACATCCAAGTCCATAGGTATTAATTCTGGTTCGGTCCATGCTGTGTAACTGAGATCTTAGGGATGAGCAAGTTGTCTGCAAGACAAGTCCCAAGAAGGCTGACACCGATGCAAAATTTGAAAAGGGTTGACATTTCCAGAAGAATTTTGACTCACTTCCAGGCTAGATATGAACATTTCCACCGCAGATAAGTAAATTAAGATGAATCACTGGTTTACCACTTTGAACCTGAATCTAAGAATCAATGTAAACATTGGAAATACTCTGATTCCCCAACCACAAAGAATTTCAAGCAGGCAGCTTCTGCTGGTAAGATGGTGGCTTTTTTTTTTAAACTAAAAGTGTAATCAGGACAGACTACCTGGAAAATTTGAAAATGATGAATGGACAACACTATGCATCAGAATTAAGACAACTGCAGGAAACACAGAGGTGTGATCCCTGCTCCAGTATAATTCACCCGTTCACACTGCTCAGATTGCAGTAGCTAAACTAATCGACTTTGAATTGCTACCTCATCCACATTATTCCTTAGGTTTAGCTCAGTCTGACTCTTTCCTATTTCCTGAATTGAAATCCCACGTACGTAGTCGCCATTTTGAAAATAATGAGGTAATACATGGCTTCCAAGCTTGAAAAGGACCTTCAATCCGTGGTGGGGTGGGATTAGAAATGGCTCGTGAATTTTAATGATTCTAAAACGAATCTGCTATCTATTAATCACCAGAAACAATCGCTCCTACCCTCCATTAGCATGGATCAGTCTAGTCTACCTGAAAGTAAAACGCTACGCCTCCTCAGGTTAACTCTCACAACAGACCTCAAGTGGAATGACTATATAGAGTCCATAGCTAAGAAGGTCGGTTCTCTGTGCAGGGCCAGGAAGCTTTTTCCGTCTGAAACAATCCTGCACAAATACAAATCTACCATCCACCCGTGCATTGAATACTGCTGCCATATCTATTCGGGTACTCCTGCTATCCACCTAAAGGTCCTTGACAAAATCCAGCGGAGAGTCTGTAATGAGATCGATCCCGACTTGGCTGCTAGGATACAGTCACTTTCTCACCGGCGCAATGTGGCTTCCCTGTGTCTCTTCTACAAATACTTTCATGGCTTCTGCTCAGACGAACTTAGCTCACTGGTACCCCCACCAATACATGAATTTGCTCTAGCAACAAGATTAGCAACTAGGTCCCATCCTTTTACTGTGAAACCAATAAATTGTAAACGCAAATTCTACTCCAGCAGCTTTTTCTCTCGCACTTCCTGCCTGTGGAATTCCCTCCCGGTTACTTGTTTTCCTGACAGCTACAATCTTCAAGAATTCAAATGTAAAGTCAACAGTCATCTACTATATCACTAACTAGCTTCCTCTCTCTTTCTCTCTCATGCTTCTTTTTATCGTCCACTCCACTCTCATCAGTTTTCTCTTCTACCCTCTTCCTGGCACTCCCTCTAACCTTTCACACTTTCTCATAACTTTCTTCCTATGTAACCCCTGCTCAACAGTGGCAGTAAATTGCCTTCTTGGGGCGATGGGATTATAAAAAAAAAATATGTGCTTTAGAATTTTCATAAGATCGTTCTTTGTTGAAATAGCTTGGAAAACCTGTTAACATTTGTCGAAATATATATATATATATATATATATATATATATATATATATATTCAGAACTGTCGTACCTCGAACGTGATTAAATTTTGAGACAGTATAATATTAAACTCATTTAACAAAGGGTGTGCGTTGTGATGCAGTGGATATCGGCTCGGAAGGGTAAATCGGCGAGCCGAATTCGAATTTCAGTTGGATTTCCTGCATTCACTTACGCGCAAATGCCCTTGGGAAAGGTATTAATTTGTCTCTTCCCTCCAGTTATGGGTTAAATAACAGGACAGATTGGGTTCTATACCTTTGGCTGGCAAGCAGTCTACAGCAGAAAGTAATGGCAACATACTGCGAGATAATCTTCTGCCCAGGCAGTCATGTCTCTTTCGAGACATGATCGCCCAAGCGTGTATCAAATATGGCATTTAACTGACTGACTAAACATAATAGTTGGAAACAGTTAAAGCTTCTACTGGGTATAAAGTGGGGGCTCGGTTTTCTATTGTTATGAAGTAATAAACTGATCCTACACTAATTACTACTTATTAATATAATGATATAATCCATCTCTTCTCCCTCCAGCTATGAGCTAAGTGGCAGGATAGATTGAATTCTATAGCCTTGACTGGCAACCAGTCTACCGCAGAAAGCAATGGCAACATACTGCGGGGTAACCTTCTGCCCAGTCTGGCATGTCTCCTTCGAGACATGATCACCCAAGCGTGTATCACGTATGGCACTTAACTGACTGAATATAATAGTTGGAATAATGATTACGGCTTCTACTGGTCATAAAGTGGGGGATCAGTTTTATATTGTTATGAATTAATAAACTGATCCCCCATTTATTACTACTTAATAAAATACATCTCTTCCCCATCGAGCTATGAGTCAAATAACAGGACAGATTGGGTTCTATAGCCTTGGTCGGCAACCAGACTACCGCAGAAAGCAATGGCAAACTACTGCGGGATAATCTTCTGCCCAGTCAGTCATGTCTCTTTCGAGACATGATCGCCCAAGAGTGTATCACGTATGACACTTAACTGGCTGACTAAAAAAAAAAAAAAACGTGTAAAACTGAAACGTATAAATGTCTTTGAATTATCTGAGGATTTAATTCAGAATATTGCGAAAAATGATCTATGGAAATTCATCCTCATGCGCCGTGTTCTTTCAGGACATAGGCGATCATGGACCTTCGCTTGGCTCTGTCTGTTTTCGCTCTCAATATCTCTTCCAAGCCCTGCTTCGCCATCCATTTGCTCAGACCTAATGAGTACGTCTCCTGCTGCTTTTCCCTGTCTCTCCTTCCCTTTATCCGACATGAGAGCATTAAGTTTTCCAAGCCCTTCTTCCTCATTACATGTTCCAGGAACCTCATTTGTCTTTTTCTAATATTTAGTATCAATTTTCTTCTCGTTTGCATCCTTTCCAACACCTCATCGTTGCCTACGTGCTCCGCCCATGGTATCCTCAGCATCCTTCTGTAAAACAACATTTCTGCTGCCTCAAGCCTGTTCTTCATCTTTGATGAGATCGTCCATCATTTACTTCCATACAGAAGAACAGATATCACATAGCAATCCAGCACCATTTTCTTTGTTTCTAAATAGATTTTCCTGTCTTTCAGTATTTTCGTTAGCTTCTGAAGTGCGTCTTTGGCCATGCCAATGAGTCTTTGGATCTCAATATTGCAATTTCCTTCCTCTTCACAGGTATTTGAATTTTTTTTACTTGTTTTATTTTAGTTTCTCCGACTTGTAGTTGGCATATTGGGTTCCTCTATGGAAACAATCATCTTAAAATTGATTTGTTTCGGAGTTTCCTCCGATTGGCAAGCAGATTATATGTGTGGGCGTTTTTCCAATTTTTTCTTTCAATATTTTGCTGAAAAGTATGTTTTGTGGGTGTTACTTCTTCCGTTAAGACTGCAAAAAGAATCGAGCCTTTTTAATGGCCAGCTGCGTTTTAAATTTGGGGAATGTTTTACTGATCAGAACTCGACAGAGCTTGAAATAGCGGAAATAGACGAGGCCAGAGTGAGAAAAATTGGGGGAGGGATGAATAAGAAGGGAATTTAAGCGGGAAAAGTCATTTTTGAAATATTTTATGTATCATTAGAAGAATTTAAACCTTTGGTCCCCAACCTCTGATTTCTTCTTATTTTTATTTTTCTTCTTCTTCTTCTTTGCCCTGTCCAGATGTGGTCGATCACGACTCTCCACAGCTTCCTATCCTTTGTAGTTCTTTACAATAATTGTTTTTTTACCTATCCCCGCTGCTTTTTTCTTCTGCCATCCGTTTACGCAAGGTTGTTATATAAGATACTTGCTGCATTCTTTTCGTTTCTTTTTCTCATTTCTTGTCCTCGATATGTCCTGTAAGTGTCTAATTTTCCTGGCCTACTTTTCTTATTATATGCACACTTCTATCCATAAGTTCTTTTTCTTTACATTTTCCTTTAAACATATTCGTTACTTGGTTTCCTTAACATCCTACTGTATAACCACGTCAATGTTGCCTCAAGTCTAACCTTCAGCTGTGAAAACATTGTCCATCAGTCACTAGCATATTGGAAAATTTATATATTATGTGTTATTCTCAGCATCCTACTGTAGAACCACATTTATCTTGCCCCAAGTTTCGCCTTCATTTGTGAGGGAATTATCCAGTATATTGAAATTTTTTTTTTTAATCACTGCCACTATTGCGAATGGGGCTACATAGGGGAAGGTAAAGAGAAGGAGTGGTTAGACATAGGGAATGTCAGGAGGAAGATGACAGATGAGTAAGGATACCGAGGATGAGATGGGAAGAGTGTTTGATAGAATGGGAGCAGGTTAGTGTGTTAGGAGGTGTCTATTGACCTTACATTTAAACTCCTGGAGATTGTATCCGTCGGGGAAGCAATCGTGTGGAAGAGAATTCCACAGTCGGGAAGTGCGAGGAAAGAAACTGTTGGAGTAGAAGTTACGGTTGCATTTTATCGGTAAATGAAATGTTCATATATTATATTTTATTCTCATCACTTTATTGTAGAACCACATCTCTGCTAAGTCAAGTTTTCTTCATTTGCGTAGAAACTGCTTGGCTGTTATTAACACACACACACACACACACACACACACACACACACACACACACACACACATATATATATATATATATATATATTTTGGTCAGAAAATCAATTTAATATCTACTTGTTAAATTCAGTTTCGACTTTTTCTTTAAGCAGATGGTCCATCTTTTTTATATATTAAGGATAAACCAGGATTTTACAAGTTATTGTGAATTTGTGTAAAAGTGAAGAAGAAGACTGATTTTAATTCTTAATTTTCTATCTACTACAAGCCCATCTGTCCGTCACACTCTCTAAAATAACCATATACTGACTAATCGTAACCACATTTGTGGATAAATGTAAATAGTTAAGGGGGTACTAAGTACAGTTATTTAACGATGGTTAGGGTTTTTGTCAAAGTATTTATCCAAACAAATCAGCTGATACAAATTTCATCAATTGTTCTACGACATTGAACAAAATGTAGAGTTTGTAAATCTCGACAATAATGTTAGGGATAAGTTCAGCAACACTAAATACTGTGAGGATTTCAACAAAAAAATTCTCGTGATTTAAAAAGCAGCATTTATTCATGGCTAGTAGTATGCTGCATGCCTAAGAGTAAGAAATCCGAAAAAAAATTTTTCGTTGTTGAAAAGGAAAAAAAGAAAAAAAGAACTTTTCTTGAAAAATGTTAACTTAAATAAAGTATGAATAGAATATGTATTCTTTGAAAGAAATCAGATTGTAGATCACGTTTCAAGGACGTATTTTTGTAAAGAGGCTTTTTTTCTGTCGAAGCTTAAATATATTGCTGGTAATTGTTATTTGTTTCAAAAAATATTGTTTGTATTTTGACTATAAAAATGTATTTTTATACATTTGCCGTGTTTTGACTCAAATTTGGGGGTTAATTATTTGCCATAGCTGGAACTCTACAGAGTGGACCTAGGAAGAACAATTAAGAGGAAGTTTCACGTCCCTTAAAATCTCCCGATGATAGGCCTCGTTGCCAGATGTAGTTCATCATCATACCTAGGACCGATATATATATATATATATAAACAGTTTCGATCCCGGCCAGAGGCGAATGGATGCGTATAGCCACACTAATGAGCTGTGATACAGCGAAACAGGCGTGTATGTGGATGACTAATATATATATATATATATATATATATACCTAGTGTTGTCTTTATTTAGTTTAATTCAAATGACCTAATTTTTTTAAAAATAATTTTATTTTAAATCCTATATCTTTTTATTCCATTTTATAAAGAATTATGCCTTTTTAAGTAAAGGCCTTTTTCTAATACTTCAACGTTTTGGGGAAATTAGGTTTTTGAATTTGTCCAGCGTCTGTAATATTTTAAAAAAATTTTCTTTCTTTTCTTTTCTTTTTCCCTCCCTTCCTTCCTTTATCTCTCTTATCTCCCACCTTTTTCCGTGTTGCTTAACCTTACGTCGATTTAACACGGCTGTCTGTTAATTTTTAGTTACAATTCTCTTTCCATTTTTTTGTGAACACAGACGATGTAAATTTTTTCTTTTCTTGTTTATTTGATTTTATTTTATCTTTTTCTTTTTCTTTTCCTTTATTTTTCCTTTTTATTTTATTTTTAAATTTCTTTGCAAATCTATTTAAAAAGGCAAAGTAGACTAATTTTTATCCAGTTTCTAAAAGGATTTTTCTGTTGCTGAGGTGATGTGTTATCCCCCGTGGGGATCTTCATATCGAAATTGCCATTCAACATCTTTGAATTAATCCTTTTTTAATATATATATATATATATATATATATAAGAAAAGTTAAGGCAGGCACGTTATTTCATGGTGAATCTGAAGTGTGGAATATTTCAGGCGAACCATCATCAGCTTCCGTCTTTATTTTACAAAAGATTTTACACAAATTTCCTCTATATGTATTTATATGCATATATGGTTAGAGCTCTAACTAGCTGTATGTACAGGATACTCCTTTGGATTCTTCTATACCCATACTGCATGCTGATATATATATATATATATATATATATATATAACGAGATTTGTACCAAATAACAAATAGAGTTAACGTCATAATATAAGATCTTCGGACCCTTTCGGCCAACACATTATCAAAGGTGACCGTTGATAGAATTTTTCATTATAAATAGGACACACAAATATTTCTTGTAGAAGGGAAGTTGGAACTTGTTTAAAAAACAAAATTTTAATAAAAAGAAATTCATTAAAATGTAAGTGGGGTGGACGCTTAAAGTTCCACGAGAGCAATAAAATGGTAAAAAAGGACTCACAACCCCCCCCCCATCCCACCCCACCATTAACCGTAAGGAGTGAATGAAGTGCTCTTTCTGTCTTCACAGACTAGACTGGTGGATTCTTAGATACACAGCCTCCAAAACACGTAAATGAGAGTCCGAGCGGGTGCTGTGCAGGACAGAAAACCATGTGTCCTCATACCAAGAGGCACAGTCGTGATTGTAAGCGTTGTCCGATGGCCGAATCATGAACAGCCTGAGTGGTTCTTAAAGACCGTCTTTACGTAATGGACTGCTGCGGCAGACTGTTATACATTTGAGTTGTGCTTTCCGTAACATGTCAATCTTCAACCGCTATCCAGCATTCTACAAAAGATAGTCCAGTTGAAGACCGGCCCAACCGTTTCCATAATATTAGGCCTTGTACTGCATTTTACGTATTTCTAACTTTATATATATATATATATATATGCGCAGACCGATCTGTTTTGATGTATCACAGCTCATCAGTACGGTTAGACAGCCGATTGCTTTTTACCCAGGATTGAAACCCGACTGAATTGGCGTCAGTCGGCGATTCAAACTCTGAGCTGTATATTCTCATTATACAAGCCCAATGACGCTAATTCGGTCGGGTTTCAATCCTGGGTTAAAAGCAATCGGAGTTTAACCGTACTGATGAGCTGTGATACAGTGAAACAGATCTGTCTGCGGATAACTATATATATATATATATATATATTAGCGTATATATTATCATTATACAAGCCTAATATATATATATATATATATATAGGGTAGGTATGGATGGAATAATATTCCTTATCCAAAGAAACACTATTCTTAAAAAAATGTCCAATGCAAAGTAGAGCTAATAATATTTATTCAAAAATTACATACGTATGATATGTTATAATATCAATACAAAAGTATCTATTTTGTTTCGACACTATTTATGTCTTATCAAGTGATGAGGTTTATTTCAAGTTGAAGGGTTTTAAAAGGTTAAAAACAAGCCAAATCAGGGAGGCATTGTTGCATAGACAGTGTTGACCAATCTGAAGAAATTTAAAGAATATGTGAGCAGACTCAAAAAACAATTTTCGGGGCATTAATATTAATATTGGATTAAATTGAGATCAGTATTAATAATTGACTATTAGATTCACTTTATTTTTATTGCGAATTTTAAATTCTAATTTTAACAAATTATTAGATTTAGAAAGTTATACATATATTAAACGGGGAAAAGACATGAACGCACACATATAAACCTACAAACGTCCACACATGGACAAATAGACGAGTATACACACATACACTGGCAAACAGACGCATATACAGATTAATATACGCACGCATATATACATACACAAATTTCAAAATTTTGTTTTTATCGACTTGCCAATTTGTTTGTAAATTTTAAAGCTAGTTTTGGAAAACGATTGTAACGGCTACAATATTGTATACATGTAAGAGCGAATTCGTATGATGACAACAGCCTTGAAGGAATGAGTTCACGGCAGACACAGTCATATTTCAGTGCATGAACACATAAACATAATTATATATATATATATATATATATATATATATATATAGATAGATAGATAGATAGATAGATAGATAGATAGATAGATATAGATATATGCTGTTAAATATAAGAGACAATGAATGTTATGCTTAATCATGAGCCGTTCTAAACGTCGTATTTTTCCTTTAATTTCAGTTGAAAATAAAGACAAAAATTCTCCAACATTGGATAATTATTTATTGATTTTCTTCTAAGTTTTCGGCTCACATGAGCCATCTTCAGAGAGGTTGTTTAGACTGAAATATTATAACATCCACCATCACCGACGATTTTATTTTGTGTTGACATAAAACTCCGCTTGGCAACGGCAATAGTTACCAAAAATAATAAACGCAAGCACTTAACCCAACCCAACACCGATTGTAAACCTATACAGCCATGAGGCACCCAATCCGACACCGATTATCACGCCAATATTCGACAGACCCCAAATCAGCACATACCATCCGGCCAACAATATTCAACCCGCTTCCCCATAGTACCGACCGTCAAATCAACAACTAATAACAATGATTCTCAAGGCTCAAGTGCTACACCGTTTCCGAACATTTTCCTATTCCCCAGCCCCGCGACAACCGATGTCGGGAACAACAACCCACAACCATACAACCCGCCGATTACTGCCAGGTCGAACGCCCGGCAAATATCAGTATGATAACACATGGCGAACGAGACATCCAGCAAGGATCAACTAGAACGTTTAACTCGAACAAAATCATCCATCAAAAAAAGGGAGTTAAAAAGATTTTCTTTAATTTCTCAATATTACAACACGGATTTTAATGTAAATACTGAACTATGTTTACAATGAGCAGTGAGCTAATTTCTCTGATTTAGCAGATTAACCATGTCCTTAAATTTGATAATTTCTAATTTTTCGTAAAGACAGAGGTAGCAAGGTGCACGAAGGGAGTTAAAAGTTCGGGCCTTTGTAAGCATTTTCCATTTAACGGTGAGTGATTTGTCTTTTTTTTATAAGAAAAATAGTACTTGGATAATGAAATGCTGTATTTATAAGAACTATTGTTGAAAGACAATGTGTGCTGATACCAGCGAGTTTTGAACGGGTTTTCAGTAGAACCGATATAAACCTTTTTAATATTAAGAGTTCTAATTGTGGACACGGTACAAAGATAAATTATGGAACTAACTAGACAATTATTATGCAAAAGGCAATCTTTAGAATTTCTACAATTACATCCGCTGGTATTAATTCTTTTGTCCTTGGTACGATCTATTTGAGCATTGTGATTTACCGTGTTTTTTGTATCATTATACTTGTTAAGGATTTTGTTATTATGTTTTTTAAATATGTTTTCTAAATTATCAGTGCAGCTATAGCTTAACTTGATAGTATTATTACTGAATATTTTGCTAAGAAGGTTAGTTTTGGGAATGTGTTTGCTAATTAGGTTTAAGAATTTTTTGTCCCAATATAGTCTTAACCATCATATTGTAGGAAGGGGGTTGCCAGGAGCAACAGGAACAAACATACTTAGGGCCACAAGGGATAGGAAGACGTGGAGGGCCATGATCTCCTACGTCCTGAAGGGACAGGGTACATAGTAGAAGAAGAAGAAAAAGAAGACTTTCATCCGACCCAGGTGATTTTTCTAGATCTTTTCTTCTTGCTGTTATCATTGTCAGTAAGTTTTTTGAATTTGGAATCAGTAGCCCGATAACCGCTGTTTTTAATTTTTAATTTTCTACTCTTCTAATTTTATAAAATTTGCTATGCTGATCAAAAATTACTTTGGTAGATGAGTTGTTACTGAGTCTAGATTCAATAGAAGATGGTATATGTTTAATGAGTGATGGGTGATGGTTAGAATTAGGATTTATGTAAATTGGGTTGGAGTTAGCTTTCCAGAGTAGCATCTAAAAAACGTACCTGATTAACGTCGATGGTTATTTATACCATAAGGCCTAAACTTTTTAATTCCCTATGTATTATCTTCCTAATACGATCAACCCTAATTCTAGTAGAATCTTTAACAATCAGTAAATCATCATCTCTATAAAGACCTATACTACCAGTATCCACATCCTCGTAAGCAGTTAAGTTGTAAAGAATAAATAACCCCACAAGATCAGAGGATTTCGCCGAATCTAGGGAACCCACTGCAATATCAAAATAATATTCATTGGAGGTTTTTTTAGTCCATTATTCTTCATTATAAATCAGAATATTTTAGTATAATATCCATCTCGCTTGTAGAAATATTTGAGTACTCCTGTGCGAATTCCAAAGCCAAGGTGAAAAATTCCTTAGAAATGGATGGATGAAAGTCCATAATAGTCAAATTTAATAGTCAATTAATAACGCTGATGTCAGTTTAATCAAATATTAATATTAATGCTCCCAAAAATTGCGTTTGCTCACATATTCTTCAAATTAGAAGTTACTTTATTCTTACTGGTTCACACTGTCTATGCAACAATGCCTCCCTGATTAATGGGGTTTGGCATATTTTTAACCTTTTAAAATCCTTCAACTTGAAATAAACCACACCACAAGTAGCTATATTTGTAGTGATATTATAACATATTCATGTTATAATTTCTGAATAAATATTTTATATATAAACATATATATATATATATATATATATATATATATATATATATATTATAATAATTATTCAGAAATATATATATATATATATATATATGTAAATTCAGATATTTAGAAGAGGAATAGCTATTTCAACATGTCAGTTCAAGACATGCTTTGTCACACCCGTTTAATCAAAGAATAGTGAAAAGTTCTTCTTCCCAAAGCAGAGGTTAGTAAAGGAAGGGGCGGGGAAATGTTGGTTACTGTAGAGTTAAATCAGGTGAATACCCTTTTGGTAGTGGGGGGCGTGGCTTGATCATTAAATTAGTAGTGGTAGGTAAGAGGGAAAATGTTTCTGGTTCACCAAATTTCATATATATGAAATATATATTTCATATATATGAATTTTATATATCAATATTCATCAAATTTCATATATATATATATATATATATATATATATATATATATATATGATTTTAAGTTATGCTATATTTTTTGGTTAAGTGTTCAACTTCAGGGATAGACTTAATTTTTTATAAAATTGGACATTGAAGTCAACACGCAGAGCCGACAATTTGTTTAATGCTACACGCAATCGTCAGGCAATATGCATTGTGGTATTGTTCCATTATATATATATATATATATATATATATATATACAGGGTGTCCATAAAGGTCGTGTGCACTTTTAAAAAATTCATAACTTTATTTGTACTCGGGATAAAAATAATTTATTAAAAGGACTTTTTAAGGTTTTATTGAAATTTTATTTAAGTTTCCACTTGTCCTCCATCATTAGCAATACAAAGGCTAATACGATTTTGCAGTTCAGGGAAAACAATTTCTAACTGATTTACAGTAATGCCTGAAATCACATTATTTTAGCTTTCAAATCTTCTAATGAACTAGGTTTGGTTGCGTACACAATTGTTTTCATTTTGTATGTCCCCATAAAAAAATATCTAATGGAGTCAAATCTAGCGAACGTGGAGGCCAATAAAATGGCCCACCCTTTCCGATCCATCTGTTAGGAAATTCCTGATTTAGAAACTGTCTAACACGCAGATCAAAGTGACAAAGAGTTCCATCTTATTGAAACATTAAACTTTATAACATTTTTTACAGATTATTTCTATCACAAATACAATTAAAGTTACAATTTTTTAAAGTGCACACGGACTTTATGGACACCCCGTATATAACTCAGTATGAATTGTATGTATGTCCAAACACACTTATATAAAAGTAGATAGGTTCGGTTATTGTCCGTTTTACACTAGTCCCTGTTTGTTTGAACAGGGGTAGATGTGTATGCCTTGTTTCATGTTTAAGATTGAGTTTTTAGTACCTTCTAAAGTCTACTTCAACTCCATTATTATAATATCTCGGCTTAAACTCTAAAATTTTATTTACTATTTATTTATTTTTCCGTAACAGAAGTAGAGAGTTTCGCCTCTCATCTGGTTCACAGTCCTCCATGTCCTTTTCAACAGAAGTTGAGATTTATCTCTTGTTTCTTCTTTAAGGTTGGCTTCCCGAATCATTCTAAAGTTTTTTTTTCATTCTCTCTCATCCCCAGTAGCGCCTTGCTTGGGGTCGATAGATTTTAAAATGTTTTGGCGGTTCTGACAGTAGAAGCAATTATAATTTTATCTGTGATACGATATAAATGCCGTCTCAAAAATATAAATGGTTCGACTCGGTATCTAATCTTGGGTAAAAACTAAAAGAGGAAAAAACGGAGACATCTTTGGGAAGTATCGTCCTCGAACAGAACCCAGTACGCATGCGCTGAATGCTTTATGGCCGCTTGAAAAGGATTTAACCAATCAAAATGATGGATTGTACAGGCAGTTGAAAGTTACGAAATAATTCGCTCGACACTTCTTAACTATCCTAATACAAACGTGAACAAATACGCACATACACAGCTTCTAAAACAATTTTTGATCATAAATACTGTAACAGCTTGCGGTATTGGAGGATTGCTTTCATTTGGTTGATTTTGTTTTGGGGCCTATCAACACCTCTATGGGTTATTTAACGCCGGAATCTAAATATTTTGAACGCAATTTTGCCGACTTCAACTACAGATGAAATGTATCGATGGTCATTTTGTTATAAATTTTGTTAGTAATTTTACTACAAATATTTAATATTGGTAATTTTACTACAAGAAAATATATGTTTATATTTTGATAGTGTTTTTGTTTGAGGGAGTTACCTATCTTCCCTTACATCGGACCCTAGCAGGTGTTACCATTCCGAGTCAGGGTGGTGGTGTTAGACGAAACTATACCTTTTCTTCGACAATTTTCTTCACCAGAATCTATCCCACATATTTATAAGTCAATCATTCGTCCATGCTTAGAATATTGCTATCACATCTACTTCTGCTATGTATTTAGAGATTCTTGAATAATTTGCAATGTTAACGGTCCCAACCGGGTTTCTCGAATTTTGTCATTTTCTCAACACCGTAATGTAGCTTCTCTGTGCGTTTTTTCTAAATATTTTAATGATGACCTTGGTACCTCAACTTTAAGAATTTAAATGCTGTACTAGATTGGCGGCAAGGTCTCATCATTTTACACTTGAAATGGCTAGATGTAGCATTTCTTAAGAATACTCTCATCATAATTGTTCTGATGAACTTTCCCCTATGGTTAATAGACTTTACGAATTTAAATGCTGCACTATATTGGCAGTAAGGTCTCATCATTTTACACTTGAAATGGCTAGATGTAACTTTCCCTAAGAATACTTTCATGATAATTGTTCTGATGAACTTTCCTCTATGGTACCTAGATTTTTCGAATTTAAACGCTGTACTAGATTGGCGGCAAGGTCTCCTCATTTTAAGGTTGAAATGGCAAGATATAAACGTAAATTCTTGGCAAACAGTTTCTTCTATCACCCGTTTCGCTTGTAGAACTCTATTATGGATTCTTTTTTTTTAATCATCTTTGATCTTCAGAAATATAAATGCAATGTCAATCGTTATTTTTTCTCTTCTTAATTTCTGTTCTTTTGTTGTTCTCTCCTCTTAAAACTACTTTTTATTCTCATATTCTCTAATATTCGGTTACCCCACTTGCGTTTTAGTGGCTGCTTCTTGCTTCACTGCTTGTTGGAAGTTCTCTGTAATTCCTTTTTTTAAACAAACTCTAGTGAACCCTTCGACCCTTCTCGCTTTTGCCCTATCAGTCCCTTACTGCTTTTTGGCAAAGTGTTCGAGGCTATTAACAATGCTGAAATGATTCAATATCTCACATCCAACAACTTACTTTCTGACAAGCAGTATGACTTCCGATTCGCCAGTTCTACTGCTGATGTGCTCGGTCAACACCGAATACATATATCAGGCCCTTGATATCCCCGGACTGTTGCCCTAGACATTTCGAAAGAATTTTTTTAGGGTTTGGCATGCTGAACTTCTACGCAAGCTACGATATAACTGGACGATTGTTCGATTCAATCCAATTGTTCCTGTCAAATCATAAAATGATGGTCGTTCTGAATGGGTATACTTCCAAATTCTTTCATGTGGACGTGGGTGTCCCTCAAAGCGCTATCTTAATTCTTAAGTTCCTCTTGACATTCATCAATGACCTTCTTGATTTAGTTATTTTCCATGTTGGAATCTATGCTCATAATACCACCATCTACTCCCGTATCAATATGAAATCTGCCAGGGCTTATAAAGTAGGTCTCATTTCTGCCCTAGGAAAGGACCGTAAATCCTAAATGGATTAGGATAAGCAGTGCTCGTAAATTTTAATTTTTTCAGGCACTAAGTTTATTTTTAATAAAATTTACATTACTTTAATATCTAATCTAAACTTATTTATAAATGGAACTTAGTCTGTGTGTGTGTGTGTGTGTGTGTGTGTGTGTGTGTGTGTGTCCGTTACCTATAGACTCAGAAACGGCTGAAGCGATTTTTGGAAATTTACACAGTTGTACTATAAGCGTCTGCGAGTGTTCTTAGCTAGGTTTTGTGTCGAGGTACTCCCGATAAATATCGAAAATCGATAATCGAAAAAATCGGGTTATAGAAGGAGTGGTCCGATTTTAATCAAATTTGATACACTCATAGACAAAGACATAAGAAACGATATTCAGAAGTTTCAAGGTTGCAGTTCTTACAATAGTGCAGAAAATCGATAATATATATATATAAAAGGCAAGATGTTTGTGTGTGTGTCTGTTTATCTGCCTGTATGTCTGTATTTTCTTCAGCCCTTTTATTTTAGTTTTTGCTTCGGGTTTGGCTCTAAGTAGGTATAATTGTAGGTCTTAGTCTCAGCCATGATACCATTTACTCAGAGGACTTATTTAGCCTTCAAAATTCAGTTTACGACTAAAAAAACTTATTTGATATCGATACCAGGAAATCAAACTTTGACTTCCATCCATTCATTTTTCTTTCAGTCTACGGTTTCGCTTTAACTAGAAACAACTATTGCTTTTTAGTCTTTCATGCCAACGTCCAAAGAGTCTGAGCTCCTGGACCATAGATTAGTTTTAAAGCTTTCATTACACCCGAGCAACGCCGGACTGTACTGCTAGTATATATATATATATATATATATATATATATATATATATATATATATATTAGGTGCGATTGGTAAATTGTCGCGATTATTTTAATATTTCAAATATTCTTTAGGCTGAGTCTGGGCTCCAGGACCATGGATTAGTTTTAATGCTTTCATTACACCCGAGCAACGCCGGGCTATACTGCTAGTTATTTATATGAACGCCATGTGATGCGTATATTGACGAATCACAATGCTAAGCATAACCAGACGGCCTTCAGTAGTGTGGAGGGAACAGATCACCCGACACACCTTGGATGACTTTCCTCTCCACAAGAAAGAGAACAGAACCCTTTCTGATGACATTAGTATGGCAAGCGGAAGTGGAAATACAGAAAGTTTATAATGGAGAATTGGGTAAATATGCGAGGCGCATGCTTCAATCTTCTCCTTTAAGGGAAAGCCTCCCGAGGGACCACAGAAGAACACCGAACTCCGACCAATTCATTTCCAACAAGAGATCATAATAGAACCAGCTGCCGAGTATCTTGAGTTTGAGTTTGAGTTTTATTTAATGGCATATCAACACCTCTGTGGGTTATTTAATACCAAAAAAGTGGGGTTTTAAGGTATTTTTTTAATGTTCGGTTATAGTGAATTTGACTTTTCCTTAACGGCATATCAACCTCTTAATGCCAAAAAAGTCGGATTTTAAGATATTTTTTTTAATGTTCGGTTATAGTGAGAAGGTTGATTTAGTCAGATTTTAATGAAAATTTTTTTGTTTTTGCTTTAGAAAACTGAAAATGTCTTTTAATTTTGTATTCAAAAATGTTTTGCTGGGAATTTTTTTCAACTTCAAAAATGTGCGATAGTAATAATTTTTTTCTTCAAAAATGTATTGTTGGTAATATTTTTCATTCAAAAATGTATTTTTTCTATAAAATTCTATTTTTATGTATATATTTCTATAAAAGTTCATTTTGACCCCAGTTTGGGGGTTTAACTATTTGCCCATACCTGGGACCCTAACAGGAGCTACCACTCCGAGTCAGGGTGGACCCGAGAAAGGTGGTTCCATTCTCCTCACAAACTACCAAGCAGAGGCTTTGCTGCCGGACGCAGTTTACCGTCATACCCGAGTATTTTGACCGGTTCGTCTAGAGGAACTGCCCGGGAAGAGAAACTCCCTTCCACGTACAAAACCGCATTTTAACAGGCTTATTCCGGTTGATCTTGGCCCCTGTAACCGTTTCGTACACCTCTTCAGTATCGGGTCCGCTTTAGGCAAAAGCCAAAACGTAGAATACCTGTAAGCACCAGATAATGAAACTCCGCGAAGGACCAGATTCGTCCTTAACTTGCGAAGAAAAGGACCCAACGCAAGAAAGTAAAGCAAAGGTGAAAGCGGACAATGCTGACGAATAGAGCGTGACAATATGGAAGGTTCCCATCGTACTCCGTTCATTTTTATTAGCGTACCGCGGGGGCACATAGAGAAATCGGATCTAGGTGTGAATGTACGGACAGAAACCCGGAGCAGAAAGGACACCCTCCAGAAATCTATGGTCAACCCTATCAAATGACTCGGACTGATTTAAACTGATCAGCGCGATTTCACTGTCGACTAATCGGTGATTAAGGAAATGAAGTTTGTTGTGCTGAATAGTCCTAGCCTTCAAAGCACAAGTCTGCTCTGGGTCAATCAAACTGGAGCGGACAGCTTGCAAACGGCTGGCTAAGATCTTGGCTAAAATCTTTATTTAATATCGTCATATGCCGAAAGTTACCTATTCTATCCCTACTGTCCAGTTTAGATGTGTTGGTAAAATTCGCATAATTTATGGATAAAGCGTAGGGATTAGTTTATGTATTGATTATAATAGAGAATCAATCTCCCGATTTTATATTATATAGTAACAAGAGTCTGTGATGGTCACAAAGCCAGGGATCAGTTTATGTATTTTTTTAAATCATGTCACCACAAGCAAGGCATTCCCCTGCCACTATAGCGTAGGGGGTTACATAGAGCGATAGGGTACAGGAAATGTCAGAAGCAGGATGATAGACGAGTTAGGGAGAGAGTTGGAGAGAGTGGATGTGAGTTAGGAGGTGTCTATTGAACCTACATTTAAACTCCTGGAGGTTGTAGCCGTCGGGGAAGCAAGTATGCGGAAGGGAATTCCACAGGCGGGAAGTACAAGTAAAGAAGCTGTTGGAGTACAAATTGCGGTTACATTTCATCGGTTTCACTGTAAAAAGGTGGGACCTAGTTGCCAATCTAGTGTCTCGTGCAAATTCGCACCTAGGAGGCACCAGTTATTTAAGTTCATCAGATCAGAAGCCATGAAAGTATTTATAGAAGAGGCACAGGGAAGCCACGTCACGCCGGCGAGAGAGTGACTGCAGGCGGTTAGCTAAGTCGGTATCGATCACATTACAGATTCTTTGCTGTCGGTTGCTAATCGACTTAACGCACCCAAAATGTTAAGAACTTGATAATCTTCCACTGTAAGCTGACTCCTTACATTGGAAGATTACCAAGTTCCTAACATTTTGGGCGCGTTAAGTCGATTAGCAACCGACATTGCACGATTATTACCTTCAGTGCGAAAACTACTCCACAACAGTGTGTCACTGACTTGGCCGGAAGTTGATAAACAAATATTTTTTCGATGTTGGAGAAGACGATCAGAAAATTACTGAATCCGAGCCGCCAAATCAAGACTGATAAAATAGCAGATTCTTCTTTGGATTTTATCAAGGAGGTTATGGTAAAAGCAGGTGCACCGACCAGCAATATTCCATTGATGAACAAATAATAGACTTATAGATATGTAAAATAGATTCTAGCACGTCACAGTAGACCATCTTTTTTAGCAGCTGACCTAGCAATATATTCAATATAGTCTTTCCCCTTCATGTTAGTCTAAGAATGACAAATATTGTGTGTTTAATGGGTGCTGCGGATACCATGGATCGAGCATGTGAGCAATGATGAAGTTTTGGGAAAGGATGGAAACGAAAAGGAAATTAATACTGTGCATCAGGTAGAGACAAGTGAAGTTCCTGGGACATGCAGTGAGGAAGGAGGGCATGGAGAGCCTGATACTAACAGGCCAGATAGAGGTAAAAAGAGACAGGGGAAATCAGCAAATAACATATTTGAAGACACTGAGCAGGTGGTTGAGAGAACGGGGGTTGCGCAGTGGAACAGGAGAAAGTGTGCTAAGAGATGTGGAAAGCCATGATCACCTACATTCTGAAAGGACAGGGCATATAGAAGAAGAAGAAGAAGAAGAAGAAGAAGAAGAAGAAGAATGAACCAACTGATGAAAGCACAACTCAAGTGAAAATGCGGTACGCATTGATTTAACCAGCTGCGTCGAATAATAACGACTGTAAGATTTGGCATCGAAGTTGAAAGAAAAACTTGAAACAATTGAAATGTGATTCAAAAGAAGGATGCTGCGGATATCATGGACCGAGCATGTGAGCAATGATGAGGTTTTGGAAAGGATGGAAATGAAAAGGAAATTAATACTGAGCATCAGGAAGAGACAGCTAAAGTTCCTGGGACATGCAAAAAGGAAAGAGGGCTTGGAGAACCTGGTACTAACAGGCCAGATAGAGAGAAAAGGAGACAGGGGAAAGCAGTGGATAACATATTTGAAGGGCCTGATCAGGTAGATGACAGAACAAGGGTTGCCTGGTGTATCAGGAGAAAGCGTGCTAAGAGCCACCAGGGATAGGGAGACGTGGAAAGCCATGATCGCCTACGTCTTGAAAAGACAGGGCACATAGAAGAATTTATATGCCAACTGTTTATAAGAAATTGTGGATATAAAATGGGGGATCAATTCTATATTATAATCAATATATAATCTGATCCCTCATTTTGTGACCATGCTAGTTTCTATACATTTATATTCTAGATTAATGGTCTTGACCTAGTCGATGGCAGAGCGGGGTTTCGGTGGTGTAACAGGAGAAAGCGTGCTAAGAGCCACCAAGGATAGGGAGATGCGGAGAGCCTTGATCGCCTACGACCTGAAAGGACAGGGCACATAGAAGAAGAAGAAGAAGAAGAAGAAGAAGAAGATGAATGGGTCTGGGTCAGTGCAACTCCTCACTGATCTAAAACTCTAATCATATACACATCGTTTCTTCCTGAAGGCAATCATCTTCATACATTGGAATCGCTAGCACATTGCAATGGCCAAGTATGCATTTCAAAAGTTAAGTAGAGAGATGTAGATTTCGTCGGAAACAAACGAAAGAGTGCTAGATTGTTACGCGATAACTGTTCTCCTATATGAGAGCGAATGATAGCCGATTTCCTCAAAGATAAAGAAGAAACTCGAAGTAACAGAACTGTGGTTCTACAGAAGGATGCTGAGGATACCATGGATCGAACATGTGAGCAATGAAAAGGCTTTGAAGTGGGTGAAAAAGAAAAGGAAACTTATACTTAGCACCAGGAAGAAATTTCTGGAAAACATAATGAGGAAAGAAGGCTTAGAAAAATTAGCACTTATAAGACGAGTAGAGGGAACAGAAACGGGTCCAGCAACCCGAGACATACTTGATGGGCTTGAGCAAGTGGATGGCGGAGTCTGGGAGAGATACCGAGAGCAAAAATGTTAAAATTGACAAGGGGTATGGACAAGTTGAACTCATGAAAGCACACGAAAAATAAAGAAAAATAAGTATTTATTTTATGAATATACCTTTAAAAAAACAAAAAAACAAAAAAAAAACGTCCCTCTTCTGGGAGGATGTTCAGGTAGCGTCATGGGCAGTGATAACTAATGAGAAATCAAAAAGCCAAGTTCAAATTCCTGCATCAGGCAGCAAGGCCTCTGATTGGAATGTTAAGAGGAGCGTGGAACCACCTCTTAATTGCTGTTGTTCCCAGATCTACCCTAATCCGGAAAGGTAGCACCTGTTAGGGTCCTAGCTATCGGCAAATAGTTAACCCCTAAACTGTGGTCAAACCACCATGAAAGTATAAAAATAGACTTTTATAAAAAGATATACGTTTTTGAAGGAAAAATATTACCAACAATACATTTTTGAAGGAAAAAACAATTTTTCAGCTTTCTAAAAAAAATGTTTCATGAAAATCTAAATCAACCTTCTCACTATAACCGAACATTAAAAACAACCTTAAAACTCTACCTTTTTGTCATTAAATACTCCACAATTTGCCATTAAGCAAAACTCAAACTCAAACATTCCCATTAACAAACACACTTAAAAAAGCTATGAATTCAACATCCCCCAGATATGGGTTAAATATTAGTAATTATATCTAGAAAAAAGATTAATATTTTCGAAGAATTTTTTATGTATAATTCGTTCTTAAAAACTATTATTCTTACAATCAAACTTATATTTCGGCTTTCAAAAACTAGTCTATACAACAGACCAAGTTGCTTTTTCAACTTGGTCCACGGTCTCCACGTCACGTGCCGGTAACGTCGACGCTACCTGTCACTTCCCCCACCAACACGACTACGACGGGAAAAAAGATCATGCGTCGAATATGTTTTCATTAAGTAACAAATTAATGCCTTCTGAACTTGCTACCCAGATATAGGTCGATACACCTTAATCATTTTGAAATACGGTCAGAAAATATCGACTAATGCACGAGGCGTTTTATCTCCCCTTCTTGTTTGTTTCTTTTATTTTTTAACTCCTTGTTATTTAACCAAATAAATTTGTCACAGGCAATAAAGCGAACATTCAGATTTTCAAAATTGATAAGACGATATTTTTAATTAATTCATACACTGACACCAGCATTTCAAAACAAGTTTTGTAAGCTTAAAGCTGTTTTGGTCTGTTAAACCAATTGTGACGGTCATGTGACTAATTTGAACTCATCGACCTTATCCAGAACAAAACAAGAATAAAAATAAAAATTCCAAACATGCGAATTCATTCTACGGTCGCTAAATTAGTTACGTCTTTCCTTTTTTCTTTTTTTAAAATGATTCCAGTCAAGGCAATAAAGCCACTAAGATACAAATTGTAGTGTTTGTGAGAATATGAGGAAAAAGAGACTGTTAAGTGCCATACGTGATACACGCTTGGGCGATCATGTCTCGAATGAGTCATGACTGACTGGGCAGGTTATCCCGAAGTAAGTTGCCATTGCTTTCTGTGGTAGACTGGTTGCCGACCAAGGCTATAGAACCCAATCTGTTCTGTTATTTGACTCATAGCTAGAGGGGAAAGAAATGTATTATATTATTATGTATTAATTAGTTGGGGATCGGTTTCCTATTGTTAAGAAGTAATAAATTGATCCCCCACTTTATGACCAGTAGAAGCCTTAATCATTATTCCAACTATTATATTCAGTCAGTCTGTTAAGTGCCATACGTGATTCACGCTTTGGGCGATCATGTCTCGAATGAGTCATGACTGACTGGGCAGATTATCCCGCAGTAGGTTGCCATTGCTTTCTGCGGTAGACTGGTTGCCAGCCAAGGCTATAGAACCCAATCTGTCCTATTATTTAACCCATAACTGAAAGGAAGAGACTGCTTAATACCTTTTCCAAGGGTATTTGGGCGTAAGTGAATGCAAGGAATTCAACTAGAATTCGAATTGTTGAATTCCTTGCATTCACTTAAGAAGAGAGAACAATAAAAAAACAGGTTTTAAGAAGGTAGAAGATAACTATTGAAATTGGATTTAATTTTTTCAAGACCAAAGCAAGTAAAATTCCGGAAAGTGCGAGAGAAGAAACTATTAGCATAGAACTTACGGTTATAGCTAGCCATTTCAGTTGTAAAATGATGAGACCTAGCTGAAAATCTAGTCACGATCAGGAGTTCGGAAAGTCGTTAGATTCATAGGAGTACCACATGTACTGCAGCCAAGGTAGAAGTGGTGTGTCTTGGGTAATATAACTACACTGAGCCCAAGCTTCTTCAAGGTTGCTTTGAATTAGGTTTGAATTTCTCCTAGACTGCCTGCCAACCAAGACTATAGGACCCAATAGCTAAAGAGAATAAACGGATGTATAATTTCCCAAGCTATTAAATGTAATGAACTCTAGTTAAAATTCGAACTCGGCTCTGCGTTTCTTCAATCCGAGACGCTAACAATTATGCCATTATTCCAGTATAGTGATCAGGTTCATAAAGTCTATGGACAATGGAGGAAAGTTCATCCGAACAATTAACCTGAAAATATTTGAAGAAAAGGCACAGAGAAGCTACGTTATGATCCTGTAATTAAGCAAACATTTAAGTTGCGTAAAAAACGCAAATATTGCTTTTCATAACTTCCTACCTCGTGTGTCACTTGCGACCCCTTACCTAAAATTTTGAAACACATGCGACCCCCTACTAAGAGCTTACTATCAGTAGCTTAATTTTCTTTTTATTTTCTGTGAAGGACAGGGAAAGAAACATCTAAAAAATATTTTAAAATTCTGTAATTATTTATTACCAAATTAAAGCACATTAGTCCAAGCTGAATTGACAAATAAAACATATATTTCTTAAAATAATATTATTATAGTTTTAAAAAGCTATCCAACCCAGCTAGTGAGATGCCTGATATTGCATTTTGATATTTGTGGCCGAGTGTTTATTAGAGCCAGTCTCATGTCTCATGAAAAATGTAATTGATGAAGTACAATTAATGTTATCCCAAGCTACTTTTAACAAGGCTACACGCTTCCCTACCAAGGCGTCGCGACCCCACTGCCAAGGATTCGCGACTCCCTGGTGGTCGCGGATTACTGGTTGGGGACCACTGCCCTCGTCTGTCTGCAAACCAAGACTATAGGACCCAATCTCAATAGCTAGACAGAATACATCAATGTATAATTTTCGAAGCTATTAAATGCAATTAATTCTAATGAAATTCAGCACTCTCCGTTTCCTCAATCCGAGACGCTAACAATTACGCCACTATTCCGGTATAGTGCTCAGATTCATAAAGTCTATGGACCATGGAGCAAAGTTCATCCGAACAATTAACATGAAACTATTTGAAGAAAAGGCACAGAGAAGCTACATTATGGTCCTATAATTAAGCAAACCTTTCAGTCAGTTAAGTGCCATACGTGAAACACGCTTGGGCGATCATGTCTCTTTTGAGACATGACTGACTGGGCAGAAGATTATCCCGCAGTAGGTTGCCATTGCTTTCTGCGGTAGATTGGTTGCCAGCCATAGCTATAGAACCCAATCTGTCCTGTTATTTAACCCATAACTGGAAGGAAGCGACGGATTAATACCTTTCCCAAGGGTATTCGTGCGTGAGTGAATGCTTTGAATTCAACTGGAATTTGAAGTCGGCTCCCCGAATTCTCGTTCCGAGCCGATATCCACTGCACCACAACGCACAAATTGCGTAAAATCATGTGTGGATTAGGTTTTGCAAACAGTTGATCCTCATTATGTGGAATTCCAGCTTGCCATTCCTGATTCTGTGTAGAATTGTTCTTTCTGTTGCAATTTTCTGTCAGACATTCTTGCTGCTTAATCGCTTCGTCCATGGAATTTTTTATATCCTTCCGAACAGCCACATTTTTATTGTCTTATGTTTGCTCTTCATCTGTGGAGAGATTGTCCAGCATTCACACATATATAAGAGAATGGATATCAAATCGCAATCCAGCGATCCTTTGTTTCTGACTAATTCTTAGCACATTGCTCAGCTTTTGGAAGGCCTCTTTCGCTATATCAGCGTCGCATTGGGTGATCATGTCTCTTTAGATCCATGAAATGATGAGGAAGAACATTTTTCCGCAGTAGGTCGCCATTTCTTTCAGGGCTACAGAACCTAATCTGTCTTGCTATTCAACCTATAGCTGGAGGGAGAAGATATGAATTATACCTTTTCCAAGGTTATATGTGCGAAAGTGAATGCAACGAATTCAACCTCGGCCCTCTGATTTCTCAATCTGAGCCGAAAAGCGTTTCCTAAATATTTAAACCTGCAACTCATTGATGTTGATTACTGATGTAATGAATAGGTAATGAATATGCTGTTGGACTTTTTGTGTAGGCATGGGCTAACCCATTTTATAGCATACAGGCCTGTTTTACTGGATCAAAGCTCATCAATGCGGCTAAATAACCGTTTACTTCAAGGCGGGATCGAAACTCAACTGATTTATCATCAGTCGGAGATCTTACTCCGGTGCAAGACACAGAAAGGCAGATTTTTTAGCTTGTTATTTACAGAATGTAAACAACTGCCAGCAGCCGAAAGCGTTCAATTCGTTGCCGAAGAACACTGCGTAAAGCCGTAATACATATATATATATATATATATATATATATATATATATATATATATATCAATTCACAGGAATATATTGATATATATATATATATATATATATATATCAATTCACAGGAATTAACCAATATCTGTTATGTAAATAATGTAAATACTACCTCATCTCAGAAATATAGACAAATACTGATATATATATATATATATATATATATCAATATAGACAAATATATATATATATATCAATATAGACAAATACTGATATATATATATATATATATCAGTATTTGTCTATATTTCTGAGATGAGGTAGTATTTACATTATTTACATAACAGATATTGGTTAATTCCTGCGAATTGACCCAAAGAGAAGTGAGTTCAATACCACGCTACAGTAGTGGTGAACATGTAACTTACAGGGTTAGAGGGAGACAACTAAGAACTACCAAAAGAGGCTCTACGCAAGGAATGGATACCATATACCCCAGTGATCGTAATAAAGAATATGCTCTAACTTGATAAAGCTATAGTTTTTAGTCTCAAACATTAGTAGATCTTCTCAGATGACTCATTTTCCCCGTTATCAGAAATCGATACCCCCGATATTCTATCGAATCTGATCAAAAACCGATATTCAGCCATCAATATGGCTCATTTTCTTCAATTTTACTCCTGATGGGTGCGATAAGTCGTCATGAACTTAGGTTAGTTTATCCTTGAATGACTTATTTGACTCCGATATTTGAAATAGATACACCGATATCCCGTCGGGTCTGATCAAAATCAGGTTTTCATCCCTTTTATTTTAGGGTTTTTGCTTCGGGTTTGGCTCTAAGTAGGTATAATTGTGGTTCTTAGTCTCAGCCATGATACCATTTACTCAGAGGACTTATTTAGCCTTCAAAATTCAGTTTGCGACGGAAAACTTTGACATCGAAATCGGAAATCAAATTTGACTTACATCCATTCATTTTTCTTTCAGTCTACGGTTTCGCTTTAACTGGAAACAACTATTGCTTTTTAGTCTTTCGAGCCAACGTCCAAAGAGTCTGAGCTCCAGGACCATGGATTAGTTTTAAAGCTTTCATTACACCCGAGCAACGCCAGGCTATACTGCTAGTGCAGCATATATTTACGATGCTCATATAATCTTTTTTAAAGGTTTCAAAATAATATATATATTTCCTTTTGTATGTTAAAGTAAAAAATTATTAACTAAACAGAATAACTAAGCTGTAAAAAGTGAAAATGTTCGAAAAGTAAATGTACGTAGTTAATTAATTTGTATGAGTTAAATGTTCAAAGAGAAAATGTAAGTAGCTTAATGTTCCAGAGAAATAGTAGTAAGGAGTTAAGTGTCCAGAATTCTAGTTACAAGTAGCGTTTTATGTGTTTAATAAAGTCTGTGTTCCTTTCCTTTTTTATGGCCGGCGAGAAAGTGAAAATGAAACTGAAGAAATAAAGGAAATTGTACTTATTGGACTTTAGTTTTTAGGAACCATCTTGTTGTTATTGTTGTTGTTGTTGTTGTTGTTGTTGTTGTTGTTGTTGTTGTCGTCGTCTTCTTCTTTATTGATCGCGAGATTGTTGAGAATGGAGAAGAAGAGGTAAAAGAAATTAGAATGAGTGAAGAAGGAGAACGAATTTGTGACGCGACCTTACGTCCGGGTCAAATTTAAAGTTTCCTTTTTACATTTTAACATGTCGTCTGTTTCTCCTTTGGCCTGTCAAGGGACGTGAATAAGTACTTAGCAGGTCTCGTGGACGGATCGAACCGCATACCCATTTTTTATTTAATTGATTTCCATTGTGCCCAATTTTTTATAAATCTAATTGGCTTGCTATTATAGTGTAGGGACCTTGATGATGTTTATCAAATTGACCTTGTGCCAAATACAACCGAAATCGCCACAATTTAAAATATTAGAAAGTTAAAGGTTGGATGATAGAATGTGGAAAAATGAAATCGTCTTGTATGTTAAAGTAAAATTTTTATTAACTAAACAGAATAACAAATTAATAAGAGGTAAAATGTTCGAATAGAAAATGTACGGAGTTAACTAATTTGTATGAGTTAATTGTTAAAAGAGAAAATGTAACTTGCTAAATGTTCCAGAGAAATAGTAGTAAGGAGCTAAAAGAATCCAGGGCTTATAGTTGATAGCAGCAGAATGTGTGCATGCAGAAAGATTAATAGGTTACTAATAAAGTCTGTGTTCCTTTCCTTTTTTTATGGCTGGCGAGAAATTGAAAAGGAGGGTGATTCATTAAAGGAATTGTACTTATTGAACGTTAATATTTAGGAGTCAGTTGAAGTATCTTGTTGGTTGTTGTCGTCTTTGCTGAATGTTGAGGATGGAGAAGAAGTGGTAAAAGAAATTAGCACGAGTGAAGAAGAAGAACGAATATGTGACGCGACTTTACGTCCTGGTCAGACTTGAAATTTCTTTCGTTACATTTTTGAGTGTCGTCTCTCTCTGCTTTGATTTTACTGCTTTTGGCCGGTCAAAAGATGTGGTTAAGTAGTGAAATCTAGTTATATGATCGTCTCGAATCGCATACCGATTTTCTAGGTGTTAAGAAAAAGTGTCCGGAGTCATAGATCAGTTTGCTATTTCCTATCCAGTCAGAATCTGGAATCTTAATTTTCACACCGACTTGTGAAATTTACTTTGGTCTGGGTTTTTCCAAAATGTTTTCAGTCTTTCTGTTTCATTTTCAAGGTTGTTCAATTTTACTTTTTCCGTTCCAGTTAACTGTTAGGTGATATAAGATTTGTATTGTATACACGTTTAAAGTGATAAATATTCTGTCAAATTAATAAAAAAAAACATTATCTTTTCCAGAAAAATCAGCATTGTTTACGTTTTAATTCGAAACATTGAAGTTTTTTTTAAAAAATCTGGAAATCAGTGACGAGAGAAGAGTATTTTAAACTACACTTTCAGCTATGTATATGCGTTACTGGATGTGCGTTGTGGCGCGGATGTGTATTGTGGTTCATTGGATATCGGTTCGGACCGAGAAATCAAGGTGCCGAGTTCGAATTCCAGCTGAATTCATTGCATTCACTTACGCACAAATACCCTTTGGAAAGGTATTAACCCGTCTATTCCTTCCAGCTATGGGTTAAATAACAGGACAAATTGGGTTCTATAGCCTTGGTCGGCAACCAGTCTACCGCAAAAAGCAATGGCAACCTACCGCGGGATAATCTTCTGCCCAGTCATTCGCCCAAGCGTGTATCACGTATGGCACTTAACTGACTGATATGTATTGCGTTGAGATGCAGTGACTGTAAATATCCGAGTCAGAATTCCAGTTGAATTCGCTTTATTCCCTTACGCGCCAAAAGGTACCTTCCAGGTATGGGTTGAGAAGCAGGACAGACTGCGGAAAAATCTTCTGTCTATTTAGTCATGTAACTTTAGAGACATGACAGCCAAAATGCGTATCACAAATGGCACTTAACTGACTGACTGACTGTCTGGTTGGTTAGAATGTAGCGGTTTTAATGGTAGTCTCTTGCCAAAAGAGCTGTAAGTTCTAATCCTACCAGAGAGCATATATTTTTAATAAGATTTCTCAAGCATTTAGGCCAGTAGATAAAAAAAAAATGAATAAATATACTGTTTGAAAAATAAATGGGATGTCTACTCAAATATGAGTATCATCTAAAAATAATGTTTAAAGTGATAAAATCTATTGGATAAATAAAAAATATCCATTCTTAACAAAAGTATATATATATATATATATATATATATATATATATATATATATATATAAAATAAATTTTCAATATTCAAAAATGCTGAATGAACATTTCAACCTGAAATCCCTAAGAGAGATTTCACATCTCCTCAGCAACCGTGGATATTTCAAAAATGGAAATACATTTTTTTAATTTTTTTTTTATTTCTATTTAAAACGAAAATACGATGTTTAGAACGGTTCATGATTAAATATAATAGACGTTTATTGTCTGTTATATTTAAGAATATATGTTTAGAAAGCTATCTGCTGCCTCGATACAATATATATATATATATATATATATATATATATATATAGACGGGATATGTGTTGGTTATGCCAAAAAGAAAGTGTGGCTATATTAAACCTGTTACTTTGTTAAATGAAAAGTCTGAGTTAATTAGTAGTTGCAGGCATATTAAACACCTATTTGTGCCATCGATCACCAGACTAGTGTTATATTATAGTTACCCGATGTTAAGTCAGTACATCTAAACTTATTTAAAAATGGAACTTTGTCTGTGTGTGTGTGTGTGTGTGTGTGTGTGTGTGTGTGTCCGTTACCTATAGACTCCGAAACGGCTGAACCCATTTTTTTGAAAATTTACACAGTTGTACTTTAAGCGTCTGCAAGAGTTCTTATCTAGATTTGGTGTCGAGGTACCCCCGATAAATATCGAAAATCGATAATCGAAAAAATCGGGTTATAGAAGGAGTGGTCTGATTTGATACACTCATAGACAAAGACATAAGAAACGATATTCAGAAGTTTCAAGGTTGCATTTCTTACAATAGTACAGAAAATCGACAATATATATATATATATATATATATATATATATATATAAAAGGCAAGATGTTTGTGTGTGTATCTGTTTATCAGCCTGTCTGTCTGTATTTTTTCAGCCCTTTTATTTTAGTTTTTGCTTCGGGTTTGGCTCTAAGTAGGTATAATTGTAGTTCTTAGTCTCGGCCATAATACCATTTGCTCAGAGGACTCATTTAGCCTTGAATATTCAGTTTGCGACGAAAACAACTTATTTGATATCGATACTAGGAAATCAAAATTTGACTTACATTGATTTTTCTTTCAGTGTATGGTTTCGCTTTAACTGGAAACAACTATTGCTTTTTAGTCTTTCGTGCTAACGTCCAAAGAGTCTGAACTCCAGGACCATGGATTAGTTTTAAAGCTTTCATTACACCCGAGCAACGCCGGTCTATACTGCTAGTAACAATAAAAAATGAAAAATATTTAACGTTTTGCTTGACTGTGTATGGGCCTTGGCTATGTTTGTTAAATTGGCCTTGTACCAAACACAAGCGAAGTTCTTACAACTGAAAATATCAGAAGAGTGAATGAATGGTTGGAAAAATAAAAGTGTTTTGTTTGTAAAATAATTAGAATTTTATTAATAGAACTGAATAAATTTGTAAGAAATTCATTTGTATGATTTAAAGTTTCAAAGAAAAAGGTAAGTAGTTAAATGTTACACAGAAATTCAGAGTTCATAGTTGATAGTAGCAGAATGTGTGTATGTAAAAAGATTAATCAGGCTACTAATAAAGTTTGTGTTTTTTCCCATTTTTTAAGGTTGGCGACAAAGTGAAAATCAAGGTCAAACAACACAGGAAAATTGCACTCATCGGATGTTAGTTTTTAGGAGTCATTTGAAGTATCTTGTTGTTGTTGACGGCGTGTCAATGAAGACGAAGAAAGGAAAATTGAAAGGAGAGAAAGAACTGGCCAGCAAATTAAATTTTCATTGATTACACTGCTACGAGGTCCTTCAGATTATCTCTCCCATATCGGACTGATTTTTACCGGTGAAGTGACGTGGTTAAGCATTGGAATTTACTCTGGATTTTAGACGGAATCAAAATTGCATACCCATTTATTTTTTAGGTATTAAGAAAAATTGACCTGGCTCATCGATCAATTTGCTATTTCATTTCCAATCAGAATTCAAAACCTTAATTTTCACAAATGTTTTCAGTCATTCTGATCCATTTTTGCGGGCGTGAAATATTACTTTTTGCGTTTAGAATTAATTGTTGGTTGATATAGGCTTTGTAAAAAGCCATATTGGCGAAAATACAGTTTATTCTTTAACATTAAAATGTATTCTTTCGTTGAAACAGGTAACTATGGCACAAACATGTCTAAGGAATCCATCTAGAGGTTTTGTCTTTATTAGCCTCAAACTTAATGAGGGACTAGATTCTGCCTGAATATTATGAAATACTTGTGCTGCGACGTGGTACTGTGGATGGATTTTCTGGGCCAGCACCGGAAAGCTATTTTCGAATATGGCGGTTCTTTTCCTGAACTGGTTATGAGAAATATAGAAACTTTTTATGCTTTAGAGGCTGCCGATATTTCGCACTGAAGGTTATAATCGTGCTATGTCGGTTGCTAATCGACTTAACGTACCCAAAATGTTAGAAACTTGGTAATCTTCCACTGAAAACTAACTGCTTAGTATTCGGCTAACTGCTGACTAATATCAACTGCCTTGTAGTTCTACTGAACTCCAACAGAAGTCTAAAGAAATCCGATGAACTTTTTAAGAACTTCCTGTTAACCCTTATTAATATAGGAGGGAGAGTCTATTCTCTGAGGAATAGGTGTGTTTTCCCCATAACACAAATATTAAATCTACATTCAAACCGATAGCTACGATATCTAGACGCTTTAATAAAGAAGACCAATAATTTATCGATATGAATATAAATAAACTTTTAGCTAAAAAATCTATCGAATTAACTATTTCGTCATGGCGTTCCAAAGACAGAAGGAACAGAAAGAGATTACGTATGGATTATTTTATTATTATTATTTTTTTTTAATCATATCACCCCGAGCAAGGCGGTAACGCCACTGATGTGCAGGGAGCTACGTAAGAGTAAATAGACGTGGGTGGAGTGTGAACTGGGCGATAGTTTAGTCTATCTACTCCAATTGAGAAAAAAAATGAAAAAGAAGAAGAAAAAGGAAAAGATAAGTGAAAAGATTGCAAAAGAGAAAGCAGGAAGCCACATTCTAAACAGGGAACAAGGGATGAGCCTCTACACCTGTACAATAGAGGTGGGTGGAGTGTAAACCGGGCGATAATTTAGTCTATCTACTCCAATTGAGAAAAAAAAAAGGAAAAGATAAGTGAGAAGATTGCAAAAGAGAAAGCCGGAAACTACATCCTAAACAGGGAACAAGGGATGAGCCTCTTCACCTGTACAATAGACGTGGGTGGAATGTGAACCGGGCGATAGTTTAGTCTATCTACTCCAATTGAGAAAAAAAATGAAAAAGAAATAAAAAAGGAAAAGATAAGTGATAAAGATTGAAAAAAAGAAAACCGGAAACCACATCCTAAACAGGGAACAAGGGATGAGCCTCTCCACCTGTACAATAGACGTGGGTGGAGTGTGAACCGGGCAATAGTTTAGTCTATCTACTCCCATTGAGAAAAAAAAATGAAAAAGAAGAAGAAAAAAAGGAAAAGATAAATGAGAAGATTGCAAAAGAGAAAGCAGGAAGCCACATCCTAAACAGGGAACAAGGGATGATCCTCTACACCTGTACAATAGACGTGGGTGGAGTGTGAACCGGGCGATAATTTAGTCTATCTACTCCAATTGAGAGAAAAAAAAGGAAAAGATAAGTGAGAAGATTGCAAAAGAGAAAGCCGGAAGCCACATCCTAAACAGGGAACAAGGGATGATCCTCTTCACCTGTTCAATAGACGTGGGTGGAGTGTGAAGCGAGAGATAGTTTAGTCTATCTACTCCAATTGAAAAAAAAAAGAAATAAATAAAAAAATAAAAAGTAGGGGCGTTGAGTTAACTAAGTTTTAACTTAGTTAAAGTTCAGTAAAAAAAATTTCTTTGAAAAAAATAACGTCGGTAGCAACGATTGTTCCTCTTTGGTCATTAAAGATATTATGCATAAACTACTGCTCGTAAAATCCTTTCAAAAATTACTGTTTTCCACAAGCAGTCTTTTATGTATATATTTTTTTTTTACTGCGAGGTTGTAAAAAATACCAGGTTGGGAAACTGGCGCGGGATATCCTTCTCACAATAAGGTTGAATGGGCCTCTCTTAAGCCGTGGTAGGCAACCCATCTAGTGATGGTGTCACGATAAAAACACCTTTGGTAGCTCTAGCAAAGCATCAAGTATTCAGCTATTGACAAGATTTTGAATCTCGGCCGAGGCCGCAAAATGATGATGATGATGATAATGACGATGATGATGATGATGGATTGTTTGCAAACAATAAATATATACCCTGAACCTAATGTATACCCGTTGCTGAGAATTGCTGACTCCGTTACAAAGCTTGCCAAATACAAGTACTTTTAAACTTTTAACTTAAAGTGTCTTCTTCTTCATGTGCCTTGTCCCTTCAGGACGTAGACGATCATGGGCTTCCACTTGGCTTTGTCTCTTGTCGCTCTCAGTAATTCTTTTCTTGGTATCTCTTCCAATCCCCGCTCCGTCAAACATTTACTCAGACCTAACAAGTACGTCTCGCGCTGCTTTCCCCTGTCTCTCCTTCCATTTATCCGACCTGTGAGTAACAAGTTCTCCATGCCCTCCTTCCTCATTGCGTGTTTCAGGAACCTCATTTGTCTCTTCCTGATATTTATTATGTTTTATTCTCGTTTGCTTCTTTCCAACACCTTATCGTTGCACACGTACTCTGTCCATTACATCCTCAGCATCCTTCTGTAGAACCACATTTCTGCTGCATCAAGCCTATCCTTCATCTTTGATGAGATCGTCCAGCGTTTACTTCCATAGAGAAGGACAGATATCACATAGCATTCCAGCACTCTTTTCTTTGTTTCTAATGAGATTTTCCTGTCTTTCAGTATTCGGGCTAGCTTCTGAAATGCGTCTTTGGCTATACCAATGCGTCTTTGGATCTCCGTGTCGCATTTTCCCATCCTTTGTCAAAACACTTCATAAGTATCTGGATTTTTTTATCACCAAGTTAAAATAAAACAATCCGACAAAAAGCAAACCGCTTTCTAAGCTAATGGTCAAATTTATCAGTTTACTACAGTTCCTTTTTGGGTAACCAGTGGAATCCTTGCCTTTTCAACGATCAATGAACAAAATAAAAGAAGAAAACCTTAAAAGGTATTCTACATTATTTTGATAATATTATCTTTGGTGGCGAGACTGAAAAAGAGGATGATAAGAATTTGTGAAAGTCGTATCACCCGGTTCACACTCCACCCACGTCTATTGAACAGGTGTAAAGGCTCATCCCTTGTTCCCTGTTTAGGATGTGGTTTCCGGTTTTCTCTTTTCCAATCTTCTTACTCTTACGTAGCCCCCTGTGCATCAGTGGCGTTACCGCCTTGCTTGGGGTGACATGATTGAAAAAAAAAAAAAATGATGCTTAAAATATTCAAAAGTTTGAGTTGAAAATGGCATCATCAAACCTGACTCAGAATGGATAGAGCCATTACAAAACTTAACCCTCCCAACAAATATATATATTTTTAATCGTTTCACCCCAAGCATGGTGGTACCACCACTGATGCTCAGGGGCCTACATAAGAGTAAAACTTTGACAGGAGGAGAGTTAAGAAAAGGACGCACCAGTTACAGAAGATGTCAGAGAAAGAGCAAGATAAGGATGGAAATACAGGTATGAAGACAGTTTCGAAGTTAGAGAGAAAGAAAAAAACAAGATATACGGGGTAATGTAGAAAGGACTGGTGTCAAATGGATAAGAGATGGGTATTGACATCGCATTTAAATTCCTGGGGGTTATAGCCGTCAGGAAAGCAACTATATGGAAGGGAGTTCCACAGATGGAAAGTGCGAGAAAAGATGCCGTTGAGGTAGAATTGTCGCCTGCATTTGGTTGATCTAACTGTAAATGGGTGATACCTTGTTGCCAGTCTAATTGCACGAGTAAATTCGAGTGGCGGGGGCACCAGTGGCTTTAGTTCATCGGAGCAGAAGCCATGAATATATTTGTAGAATAGACAGAAGGAAGCCACATCCCGCCGGTGAGAAAGTGGCTGGAGGCGAGCTGCCATGACTATGCATGAATCGATATACAGTCTCTTGGATTTTCAAATTATTCGTCTTTAATAAATCTCTGAAGAAGCGTGTTAAAGTGAAAGATGTTAGATTAAAGAGACATGTTCTTTACTTATTATATATATATATATATATATATTTTTTTTTTCTTACATACAACATGTGACCAATGACCACATGTGCATTTACTTTGCCCTCATCAGCCGCTAACCAAGGGTGAATACACAGTTTCGGTGGTTTAAAGCGGGACTGCCACCCCTGGCACCACCAGCAGCAATCGCTACTGGGCAAAGTAAATGACAGAAAAATAAAATCAATTGGCACATTGAGACAGATGAAAACGCATTAACAGTTTTTTAAAATTCAAGAGCAGAACGAGAACGGAAGTAGACGACGTCATGCTTTCTTTGCGAATTTCTTCGAATTGCGCCAAATCCAGCATGACGCTTGTCGAACAATAGATTGAAGGCGACATATTTGATTCTTTAAATATATATATATATATCGCGAGAGAGAGAATGAAAGAGTGTTTAATCGTGATAATGTTTACTGCCATTATTTTTTTTATCAGTGATTTTATTGATAAAATGTATTTCGGCGAGCAGGTGTCCTCATGAAGTCGGTATGAATCTGCTTAGTTAAAGAGACAAACTCTCTGTGTATATACATAGATATATATATATAGAGAGAGAGAGAAAGAGAGAAAAAGAGAGAGTGTCTCTTTAACAAATATTACCTACATGCTGCCACGATATACTAGGATAGATAGATAGATAGATATGAACAGACTGAGATAGATAGATAGATAGATAGATAGATAGATAGATAGATAGATTTGAAAATATTGTGATAATAGATATGAAAATATTGTAATAGATAGATAGATAGATAGA